>OU343218.1:237491502-238044816 GCA_910596185.1 Chrysanthemum makinoi
AACAAGAACCCAAACCTTCTAAATTTTGAACTGCAAAAGTTTTTCCTGCATTGCTTCCACCCAGCTTTCTTCCTCCAATGCCTTATGAACATTTTTTGGCTCAACTTGGGAGAGGAAACATCCAAACAAGCAGATGTTTGCTTCTTCATGATTTCTTTCTTCATAAATAGTCATAAGGAATCCTTGTTGATCGATCTTCAGTTTGTGCTTGTCTCTTGGTTTTAAAACCAGACTGCACATCTCTAATTATATTACCCAGATGATGATTCTTGTGAATGTTTGTCAGAGGAGTTGATAGAACATCATATGTGAGAGGAATGTTGTTAAGATCAGCTCCAAAATCATCAAAAAGATCAGTAAGTGGAGCAGTTCTAACTGGTGGTTCATTAATGTTAGCACTTTGTCCAGCAGTACTATCTTTTTGCCTAGCAGTACCATCATTATTTGTACTGCTTTCAGGAATGTGATAAGGTTTTAAAATGTACCTTTTTGAGGGGTCATTTAAGCCCTTATTTGATCACTTTTGTATCCGTTATTACTTAATATCATTCCTTTTCACTTTTTAGGTCTGTTGAAGGCAAATTGCTGCAATGGCACTTATTTGGACGAAAAGGCGCGAATATAAGAGGAAAATGACCAAAGTCAAGAATCGAGACACTCCAAATGGGCTGAAAACATAAGGTGACGGCATCATCGCTATCTGCGACGCCGTCCGAGGATTTTGTGACGGACGAACCCAAAGTATTATTTTCAAGTGACGACGCCCAGTTGTAAAAGAGTAGGCCGTCGCTACTCGCATCGCCTAGATTCAATCCGACGGCCGGGAAAGCTGAAGAGACGACGTCACAAGCACAAGGTGACGCCGTCGCAAGTCTAACGTGGCCAAGATGAAACCCTAATGACGGCGACACGACGGCGTCACAAAACATAAGGTGACGCCGCCGCATATGTAATCTTATATATAGAATCCGAATTTTTTAGTATTTATGTGTAGTCTTTGGAGTAAAACCTAGAACCGAACCAAGGTCGCCTTGTACAGTATTTTAGGGTTCCAAAACCTATCTTACATCAAGATAAGTTCTTTACTTCATTAATACAATTATGTCTTTGATTATTTGTGTGTATGCTTGCATGTTCTTTATGTCCGGCTAATTTATTTGTGTGTTTGCTTAGGGAATATGAAACTTAATTATTGATTATTGATTGGTTGTCTCTTATCTTAGTTAATTAATGATCTAGTAATGCGATAGGTCATTCGTTGTGTACTTAATGCTTGATTAAATCTTTGTGAACCTTAGAATATAACTCTTTGAGTAGTTGTAAGCTAAACCATCCAAAGAGTGCCTTAGAGTAAGAGTTTATTATCCCTAGTGGGTTTTGTAGACGAGACCCTTTGGTAATTTCAAAGAGTTAGGGAACATACGCATACCCTACAACCTTAGACACACAACGCAACTATTAATAAGGACGTGACAATTCAACCACCAATAGGAGATAATTAAGGAGTAGTAAAACCTAAGTAAACACATCTTTAAACTATCATACGAGCACACAATAATTAGACATAGACTACATACACCTTAGACTAGATAATTAGATAAGTAGAGTAATCGGTAGCAATACCAACCCCCAAATCCAAACCCCGAGATTCGTACCTTTCAATTTCCTAAAAAACATAAAAAGATAAAAAATAATCTTCCTCAACCCCAACCTTAGCGTAGTAACTTCTTACTAGCATTCCTATTCCCCTAGAGAATGATATCAATACCCGTGGCTTACCCTAATTACTACACTACAACGATTAGGTTCACTGCCTAGGGTGTTATAAAACTTGCTCGAAGAAAAGGAAGTTTCCTTGACCCCGAATGACGCGTGTAGCGTTATCAAGTTTTTGGCGCCGCTGCCGGGGAATAGTTATTGTTTAGGCTTGATTTATATCTCGTTTAGGTCTGCTCACAAGATTCCTATCAAGTGAGATTTTTTCTTTTTATTAGTTTCCTCATAGTCTATCCCCCTTCTTTGTGTTTGTGTTTGTAAAACCCTTTTCATTTGTCTCTATGGCAAGTGAAGTTGTATTTGAATAATTAACAAATGAGGAACAATTGAAGTTCGCAGATTGGTTTGGTTTTTATTGTTCTAATGAATTTGTGAGTGAACTTAGAGATATCCAAAAGGAGACGGGTGTAAGGTTGGATGGATTTGATATATTTTGTGCTTGTGTGGCTTCTATTCAACGATCGTTGTCAGGATCAACTCCTTATAGTGATACTATCCGAGAAATTTTCTAAAATCCTCCTATTCATAAAATATCAGTTGAATGATCTTAGGCACCATGATCAAAAAGACCTAGTTCTTAAGAACATGGAACCTAAACCCGAACAAGATTGTGAGATGGTTGATGTCAAAATACTTAGTTGCATGTGTGGTATAGATTTCAAAACATATGACACACGTGAGGAATCCTTTAGGAAAATAGAACATAGTGATCAAATTTTTGAGAATGATTCATATGAATCGGACCAAGAATTTGAAATGGCCAAAGAAGGATTTGACATGCTTAGGAGTGTATTTGGGTTAGATCATACTAAAACACATGATGAACATTTAGGAGATCTAGATATAATGGAGAATAAGGTGGAAACCCCAAGCCCACAAGCCCTACCATCACTTGAGGAACACACATCGCCTATAACTTACCCGGAAGAAGTAGAAGAGACTATAGGAACCCCAATTGATATAGAACCTTTGGACCAAACGCCACTAGAGAATATAGGTTTAGATGCTTGTTGTCATGACCTCTCTCTTAGTCCTAGGGAAGTTACTAATTTTGATGAACCGGAGCCTCTACCAAAAACCTTACCCAATTTTCCGTCTTTAGATGTGAATCTTTGAATTGAATTAGGCCCCAATCCACCCATCAAAATAGATAGTCCGGGTAGTTGCTTGATAAAGGTGGTAGACTCTAGGCCATGTAGAGTGGAAGCTAATATAGGAGTAACCCATGACCTTACACACTTATATCACCCATTCATGGTTGATAACAAGAAACACTATGGGTTTAAACCGGGTTTATTAGGTCAAGATGGATCCATAACTAAGAATCTTTTGAAGTTGATAGAAGATGATCCATTTTTAGGAGAGATATTTGATTCACCCGCTACACCAATAGACTTAGGTAAGGTTATAATTAATGGAGCACACTCCTTTGAGCATATAAATCACCCATCACCCTCTCCTCACGTAGCAAATTTCCACCCTAAGGGTGTGTATCGCTACTATCACCCGCACTTAAACTTAAGTGTAGGGAAAACTTCCCTTTATCTGTTAAATAAGGGTAGAGTCGCTCGGACTCGAACAAAACAAGCGCTTCTTGGGAGGCAACCCATGTGTTTTTCCTTTTCCTTTTTATTTGTGTGTCGTATATCTTTTATTGATTGTTAATTCTCATGTTTAAATTTGTAAAAATGCTTTATTTTGTCTTTAACCTCGTCTTAATTACATATAAAGATATTTTACATAAGGGATAAGTGTAGGGAGGATTACACACGTTTTCAAAAGAAACGTGAACATGAGAATTACAATTAATTAAAAGATATACATGTGTGTTTGTTCGAGTCAAATGCTTGTATCGAGTCATAATGGATGTTTTGCAAGAAATTTTTCCAGATTTTAAAGATAAAAATTTTCCAGAATTTTTTCCAGAAAATCGCAGACCGCTTTTGTCGATAACCCGACGGCATCAGATTGCAACTGACGGCCGAAGGAGTAAAACATCGATTACTTTTTCTCGTTTTCGAGCTACTTATAAATTTTGGAATTTTCCGTGTCTTAATTTTCCGAAATTCTGTAAACATCCATTCCACAAGCATTATATCCTAGTTTAAATCGAGTCTTATATATATTGTTACCGCCAATTTTACGAAGGTTTCGCTTTGTTTTCTTCAAGTGTGCAGGTTTAATTTATCAAGAAGAAGAAACAAAAGATGGGAAGGAGCTTTTCACGCACACATTCTTCTTGGAAAGGATTTAACCACTACTTCACAACGGATCCTACCAAGCTAATCAGGGGAGTACTAGTTTCTTTCGTTTTTCATTACCTTCCATTATCATAACTTTGATACTTTCGGGGAACATTGGGGACAATGTTCAGTTTAAGTGTAGGGAGGGAAAATAAAACGGGAACTTTGAAACTATGCTTATCATTGATTATTTGCTTTGTCCAAATGTATTTGTGTAATAAATCATGAGAAAATGTCGGTTAGGGTAATTTTGGCACCAAATTTTTAATTTTTCATGACATATAAGAGTGGGCCATTAGGTTTAACAAAAGCGTCTCACGGATAGGAAGTTGCATGACTAGCACAAAAACCCTTTACCACCTAAATTCCACCCAAAATGTGAGGATCGCCCTTAGATTAGTAGGAATTAAAAGCATTCATCTTTAATGCTTAGAGTGTGAACCGGTAGTATATTAGATTCTAGAACTTGTTTTGTGATGCATTCCGAGATTGCTAGTAAGACTACACTTGTGTAGTTAGGAATAACTAAATGATAAGAGGCATTAGGATAACCCTTGTTTGATACCCGTAATATAATTACTTCTTCCACATCGGTTGAGTAATTCCCCCACACCCTTTGCGTTGTACTCATCTTTAGTACACGATACCCCTAGTTAACCCATCAGAGCCTATCCTTTTCGCGGTTCTCGTGATGTTTCAATTTTTCCGGAATATCAATGAAGAGCATTGTTTACACCCCACCCCCAAATATACACCCAAATCGCCTTAGCCTACCTTGTATGCACTCACTATTAGTGCATTATTGTTATCACCCTGAACCCTTAGTTCAATTATCTGGTTGCTTGCATGAGTTGCTAAGTCGAGTCATATCCTTTGTACACAGTTTTGGGATGATTGGGATTCATGGGAAAAGTTAAAGTTTATGAAATGACGGGAAGGGAACGTTAAATTCAAATTCCCTTTGTTTGCATAATAATGTACCCCAAGTGTTTTAATCTTTTCAATTCGGGTCAAATTAGTGTTAGAGTAATAAAAACTCAAGTGTAGGGATGTGCCTATAAATCCCTATCATTTTGATGTTACCGTAGAGGATGGTAGAGTAAAAGTGTATGAAAAAAAAAATTGAAAAAAAATAGAAAAAGAGAAAAGAAAAAAAGAAAAAAATAGAGTGAAAAAAAAAAAAACATACGGGCTACCATCCTACATCTATCCTTTAAATTTAAGTTTGTTTGTTTCAGTTAGCTAGAGTTTAGAGTGTCGAGTCTTGGCTTAGCAACGCCATTCTTCGTATACTTGCAACATAGAGATTTTTGACTTGCCACCACTAAATAGCCTATCCCACCAAACCCTTTATTTCCCTACCGTAAGCCTAACGTTACAACCCTTTAAAGACCTCTTTGATAGTCTTTTCTAGGTGCTTACGCCAAAGCGATGGAGGTTTGATCTATTCTCAAGCCTATAGTAATTTATGTACTAGGACCGGTTAATGAGTGTTTATCTTCCATTTCTAATTTGTTATATTTCATATACACCCGAGAGAGATGTGAGTATCCAAACACCCCATGTGAGGTGCTAGTATGTAATTTCCGTGCTTGTTATGACTTTTGCTGGGCTTATATGTGTTGTGGACTGTTTTAAACCAATGCTTCATGATCCTTAACTTATAAATTAATTGATAAAGCACATTTGCTTGAGGACAAGCAAATACCAAGTGTAGGGATATTTGATAAGGTTTTAAAATGTACCTTTTGAGGGTCATTTAAGCCCTTATTTGATCACTTTTGTATCCGTTATTACTTAATATCGCTCATTTTCACTTTTTAGGTCTCTTGAAGGCAAATTGCTGTAATGGCACTTATTTGGACGAAAAGGCGCTAATATACGAAGAAAATGGCCAAAGTCAAGAATCGAGACACTTCACCGCCGAAAACATAAGGTGACGGCGCCATCGCTATTCCGCGACGCCGTCCGAGGATTTTGTGACGGGACATAACCCAAAAGTCTTATTTTCAAGTGACGACGTCCAATTGTAAAAGAGTAGGCCGTCGCTACTCAAACGGCCTAGATTCAATCCAGACGGCGTCAGAAGCTGAAGAGGACGGTAGCATATGTAATCTTATATATAGAATCCGAATTTTTCAGTATTTATGTGTAGTCTTTTGGAGTAAAAACCTAGAACCGAACCAAGGCTGTCTTGTACAGTATTTTAGGGTTCCAAACCCGATCTTACATCAAGATAAGTTCTTTACTTCATTAATACAATTATGTCTTTGATTATTTGTGTGTACGCTTGCATGTTCTTCATGTCCGGCTAATTTATTTGTGTGTTTGCTTAGGGAATATGAAACTTAATTATTGATTATTGATTGGTTGTCTCTTATCTTAGTTGATTAATGATCTAGTAATGCGATAGGTCATTCGTTGTGTACTTAATGCTTGATTAAATCTTTGTGAACCTTAGAATATAACTCTTTGAGTAGTTGTAAGCTAAACCATCCAAAGAGTGCCTTAGAGTAAGAGTTTATTATCCCTAGTGGGTTTTGTAGACGAGACCCTTTGGTAAGTTCAAAGAGTTAGGGAACAAACGCATACCCTACAACCTTAGACACACAACGCAACTAAGAATAAGGACGTAACAATTCAACCACCAATAGGAGATAATTAAGGAGTAGTAAAACCTAAGTAAACACATCTTTAAAATATCATACGAGCACACAATAATTAGACATAGACTACATACACCTTAGACTAGATAATTAGATAAGTAGAGTAATCGGTAGCAATACCAACCCCCCAAATCCAAACCCCGAGATTCGTACGTTTCAATTTCCTAAAAAACATAAAAAGATAAAAAATAATCTTCCTCAACCCCAACCTTAGCGTAGTAACTTCTTACTAGCATTCCTATTCCCCTAGAGAACGATATCAATACCCGTGGCTTACCCTAATTACTACACTACAACGATTAGGTTCACTGCCTAGGGTGTTATAAAACTTGCTCGAAGAAAAGGAAGTTTCCTTGACCCCGAACGACGCGTGTAGCGTTATCAGAATGTCTTTGTTATGGGCAGCTGCATCATTAGGATTGATCACACCAAAGATCATTCTTCTTTGGTACATCATCAGAAGGAGATGGTTGATCATTAATCTTTAAAGAAGAAGCAATCCCAAAACTGTCTTTCAAAGCATGCACCAAAATGTGATCTGATTTTTCCTCCATGCCTGGTTCATCAGTATCAACATATTCTTCTGAACCTACAAAATCATTAGTATTTGTACACGCATTCACTGGTACATAGTTCATAGATTGGGTTAGAGAATCAAGATCAAACAACCATTTTGGTCCTTCTTCCACAACAATATCTTTATTCTCCAAAAACTCTACATGCAGGGTTTCTTCTACCTTCCTGGTTATAAGATTATAAACTCTAAAGGCTTTACTAACTCTAGAATACCCTACAAAGAAACCCTCGTCAGATTTTCCATCAAACTTACCCAAATAATCCAAGGTATTAAGAATAGTGACATGACAGCCAAATGGTCTCATGAACTCTAAGGTAGGAGACCTACCTCTAAATTACTCATAAGGTGTCTTGTTTTGAGAGTGAACTACTAAAACCCTATTCTAAACATAACAAGCAGTATTAACTGCTTCAACCTAAAAGGTCATGGGTAGCTTCGAATCAACCAACATGGTCCTAGCAGCTTCTATCAAGGTTCCATTTCTCCTCTCAACAACCCCATTTTGCTGAGGAATCCTAGCAACACTAAATTCTCTTTTAATACCTTTTTCCTTGCAAAAGTCATCCATCACTGTATTCTTGAATTCTGTCCCATTGTCACACCTGTTGATCTTCAACCTTTTATCAACTAGGTTCTCTACTTCTGTAATGAAAGTCTTATGAATGTTGGTAGTCTCATCCTTAGCTCCTAAAAAGAAAACCCAAGTAAACCTGCTAAAATCATCTGTGATAACAAGACAATATCTCTTATACTGAATACTACTCAAAGATTTAGGACCAAACAAATCCATATGAAGCATATATAACGGTTGAGTAATAGAGTTTTGGGTCTTAGGCTTACAAGAAGCTCTGTGTTGCTTACCTTTGAGGCAAGCCACACAAGTCTAGTCATTTAGAAAATGTTTTTGAGGCAGTTCTCTAACCAAACCATCTTTTACAATCTTGTTAATGGTTTTGAAATTGATATGACCAAGTCTCCTATGCCATAATATAGACTCATCCTGAGATGCTTTTGCAACCAAACAAGTAAGATTCTCTTTAGGAACAATGTTTTTCATATCTACACTGTAAAGATTGCCTTTCATAGGTACTCTAAGCAATACCTCATTGTCATTAGGCAACTTAAAGTCTAGGGAGAGAATAAGGTACTCAGTGTCACTAAATAACACAAAGTTCTTTTTGTCACACATCTGTGACAGACTAAAGAGATTGTATTTAAGCTCCTTCACATAATACACATCCTTAAAATCAAGATTGCCTGTCTTGATTGTACCTGTACCAGTAATCCTGCCACCTATGCTACCACCAAAAGAAACATATCCACCATCCAAAGGTTTGAAGTCTGAAAGGTAGGATCTATTTCTAGTCATGTACCTGGAACATCCACTATCCGAGTATTCTTGATCTTCTTTAGCACGTGAATGTTCCTACACACATAATAAAAGAAATTAGTTTCCTTTGGGGACCCAAACCATCACTGACTTGGATCTGCCTCGTGCATTAATGTAATTGTATTTCTTCATGGTTGTTGATGCACTGTTGGATTTGGTGGGTCACCATATCCAACATGCTGAGGCCTTAACAACATTGATCCCAGTTCCCTTGACAGTTCCTACAGACCCACTAACTGTTGGACTGGCAGCTCTTACTTTTTCCCTCCAATAAAACTAGTATTCTTTTTAAAAGACTAGTTATTACCATGTGGTTTTTTGTAAGAGGTTGTTTTAGGACTTGACTATTGGTTTTGAGTAAGCAGTCCTAATTGGTTTAGCAATATTAAAGGGTTTGATGCCATGCTTCATCAAAACTGCTCTGGGAATCATTTTACTGGTAGCATTAGGGTGAGTGTTTCTTTAAAAGCTGTTTGAGTTCACCCTTATGTTGGCATACCCTAGTACCATTGAGTCTCATTTACCATCCTTCTCCCTTTGATGGTAATTACACATAGCATGCATATGATCAAAACTTCCACTAGAATAACAAGCTTTATTGTGCATGACAAAATCACTGCCTAGTTGATGGGACTTCAGATTATTTTAGTTTCTCTGGTTTCTCCTAGGATGTGGAGTCCTACTTCTAGACTGTGAAGT
Source organism: Chrysanthemum makinoi (assembly GCA_910596185.1). NCBI lineage: Eukaryota > Viridiplantae > Streptophyta > Magnoliopsida > Asterales > Asteraceae > Chrysanthemum > Chrysanthemum makinoi. The sequence goes on from OU343218.1 coordinate 237,500,854, forward strand.
CCTACTGGTTAACCTATATATTTCTGTATATTTAGCTGTTGTCCTAACAAATTTTATTTCTTGCTTAGGTCTAACAGTTTCAACCTTAGGCTTAGCAGTTCCTACTTTTTCAGACTCAATTTCCTCAATCAGTGAGGAATCACTAGCACTTTCAAAGGCATCATTGACCTCAGACTTTTCTAGATTTACATTTTTTTAGCCTTAGGTCCATATTCCATCATTAGCTCCTGAAATTCCTCTAAACCAGTGTGTGATAAGTCAACACCTGGAGGTGAAGGAACACCTCTGAATGGAGGTGGAACAGACTTATATCCAAGACCAGATTTAGCTTTATTATTAATTTGACCCTCTATCATTTTAGTAATTTGATTAGAACAATATTCTAGGGTCTCCACACTTATATTTATGTTTTCATTATTTGTCTAATACTTTTCCAATTAATCTCTTAACAAACTTATCTCCATATCTTTAAGAGAAAGATCTCTTTTAAGCACAACTTTAGTTTCAGAAAAACCACACTCATTTTCTTTATAATTCAAAATTTGTTCTTCTAAAACACCTAGAATTCTTTTATGATTAGCATGATTAAAACTAGTTTTATTAAGCTCTATTCTCTGGTTTTCATATCTATCCTTACGAGTTTCACATTCTTTTACAGCAGAACATGATTTTGAACAACCATTATTGGAAAGTACCTCAGAATTAGAAAAGCCCATAAGTGTCATCTCTGTTGCCACCATATCAAAGTCTGTGGATGGTTCCTCCTCATCAGCCATGAAGCTCCAGTCATAGCCAAGACCATCAATTGCAATCATAGCCTTTGAAGAAGGCTCCTCCTCAGCTGTCTTCTTCTCACTGCTTTTATTCCATCTGTTCTTATAATCCCGAGACTTTGTGTTGGGAATTATACGTTTGAGTTGATAAGACAAAAAGAATGAAACAAGAGGGACTTAATACGACAAGAAGGAAACCTACAAAAAGATGGAAGGACTTGCTTGCAAAAAAAGTTTTATTTATTAGTCCTTATCCTCTAGTATATAAAGAGGACATATGTGTAGGTTTAATATATTTCTTCCATAATGTAGTCGACTAAAAGGTGTGTGTGTAACCTAGGCGTAGCATATAAACGCCTAGGGATAGTTAGTTAGTGTTAGATTAAGTCTTTGATCTTTATTATAGTTAGTTAGTTTATGGTGATGAAAACCTTGTTCAATAATAAAGTATTGTTTTGATTATTCCGCTGCGTATCGTACCATGTTTATTATCTTTGTTATTGATTCTTAGCTGAGCTTATAAATGATCTTATCAATTGGTATCAGATCAGGGAGCTCTTGATATAGGGATCTACAAGGTTTTTCGAAGAAGAAGGAAGAAAAATTCGTATTTAAAAAATTTTCGTAAGGTTTCTGCAGGGCTGTTTTCAAACAGCGATAACTTTTTCGTTAACCGTTGGATCGGGACGAAATTTTAGGTGGACGTTCTCTATATACTAATCTAACTTTCCACCGAAGGGATCTTCGATCTGAGCTTCCAGTAAAAAGATATAAGGCGTCGAAGTTGGCTGCTGAAGGGTTTTTCAGAAATTCGAATTTTTAGAGTTTGCATGATCTCAACTTCTTTAATTCGTGCATAGTTGAATTAAATCATTATGGAAGATGGTTATACATTGCTTGGTGCTTTATATTGATATATTCATACATTAAGGGTTCGTGATCTTGAAGATTATGCATGAATCTGCTGCTGCATTTTAGGGTTTATCTGAATTAGGGTTCTCGACTTTATTACGTTTCTACTAATGTGATTTTAAACGCTAATTTTTGGTGTGCATTGCAAGTCGTTGCTGTTTATTGCAGATGTATTCAAATCTGATACTGTTTGTCGATGGAATCAGCTTTGAAACATGTTATCCTGTGCTTTGGTTTGAAAGTGCCAACGTAGGACTCTTGTTTGAAGTTGGTTAGTGTGATTTGAAGGTCTGATGATCAGTCATATTTAATGGTTTTATGCTACTGTTCTTTCGAGATCATGCTTGTTCCTGGTCTTATATATCCGTTCTAGAAAGATGGTAATATGTTGTTTGAAGGCTTTAATGTGATGTAATCTGATATTCATTGAAAGTACTGCTTATGATTCAACGTACTGCTGCTATGAACTATCGTGATCGAACCTAATGATACATATGATTAAAGTACTGCTTGGACGAACGAAAGTACTGCTCCACAATACAAAGTACTGCTACTCTTTTAAAAATACTGCTGCTTGATCGTTCCTACTGCTACGTGATGAAGATACATGGACTAATCAAGAGGTAAAGATGCTTGTTTCAATTCTGTACTACTGGTCCCCAGCAACGATTCATATACATCTGTTTTTTTGTGCGTCATGGTCTGATCTGGATGCAGTGACTACTACTCTATTACACTTGCATGGTACTAGTGGTCTACACAAAGTTTGTGATGTTTATTGATTGGACACAAGTAATAATGGGACGATGGAGATGTTAATATTGGTATAAGGTTAAGCAGAAAATGGGACGGTGAAAGTCATGGATGGTTATTAATTAGTATACGAAGATCTCAAGGGTTTTTATTAAAGACATGGATTGGTATTGGTTTGTTGAATAAAGTGATCACGTGAGGTTGGAGATTATTTGATGTTGCAAGAGTATATTGTTTTCGAAAGTACTGCTCATTAACGACGCAAAGTACTGCTTACGTTTTCTAAGTACTGCTACGAGAGGATACAAGGTCTTGGATTATTGATGCTGCTAATAAGTTTTATTCAAGGAGATTTTGCTCGTTTTGATGATCAAAGGCAGTATACGTTCTTATTTTTGGAGGAGTTTTCTGGTCCTTATTTTGAAGCAACTTGAATATTGCAATATGTTTGTACTACTGGTCCTTCAAAAACGAGTTGGGAGACGACAAGATATGGCACTAAGGGTTTTGGATTTCCTTATGAAGAATGGTTGGTGACAATATGGTGCATGGTAACATAATATGAATTATATATTCTGAATAAGCATGGTGATTCTAGTTCTCAAAACCCAATTTTTAAGCCACGTGGTGCTAATGTGTCTCAAGTATTGTTTATTTGGTTTAATGGTTTGAGGATTCGCATGAAAGTAAATACAGTTTGTTTCGAGGGATTGTCATGCGAATTGATGAGTAATGTGTATGGGCTAATTGGATAATTGCATTTGGGCTAAATATTGAATATGCCAATACAAAGATGCAAGTTTGAGTTTGTTACTGATTGATAGTTATATAGGAGGAGATTTGGAATTAATGGGAAGTCGAGCATAATTATTATTATGGTTTTTTGGCGACACACACACAGGTTATTGTTCACACACACAAGGAGTTTGGTGGTTTATGTTCTTAAAAGGATTCAAAAAGGCTCGTATTTGATTCTTATGGATTAATTGATTACGAAGAAGGTTGAATATCATTTATTTGATGTTGTAGTTGAGTTTCACAGGTTTGTGTTCTTATCATATAGCTTGATGAATCTAGCAATGTGTGATTTTTCTTATGATGCTCTATGCACACATTAGCTATCACTTAAAGGAGTTACATTGTAGTGCTCAGTGTCTCATATTAGTTGAGGATTTTGTCAAGGGATCGCAGTCTACTTATATTTGATGTTTCGTATAAGTATGGAGTTCTGTGGATAGTACAAGATTTAAGACACACGTTTGGGAAATTCTACTTCTTCATCAAATTCGTTATACTCGGTTTTCTTCACAAGTAATCATTACATAGAGCCTACAGATTTGAAGAATCAAGAAGATGGTTAACATATGGGTTTTAGGGGAAGCTTATTGTTAAATGTTTAATCATCTACATGCATCACTCAAGGGGAAGTGTTTGATTTTTACTACCGTTGATCATTATTACTACTGCTAGTTGGAGTTTTCTACTGTTTTGGATCCATTTTTCTTATGATGCGTAGTGGTGGGTGATTTGAAGCATTGGAATTCTTAGATTGGAAGTATGATATTGGTTCGTAGTGGTCAAGATCATTATTTGCATACGTTCCCTATTTGGATAATAACAAAAAGGGGAAGAGATGTTTGAGTGGCATGGCATGGATTAAGGGGAAGACAAAGGAAGACATACTTGTTTCATTCATGGTGAGATCCCTGATCTCAATTTCTCTACTTCGTCTAGGGAAGTTCGTTCAAGAATGGTTTTGTCATTATCAACAAGGGGAAGATTGTTGGGAATTATACGTTTGAGTTGATAAGACAAAAAGAATGAAACAAGAGGGACTTAATACGACAAGAAGGAAACCTACAAAAAGATGGAAGGACTTGCTTGCAAAAGAAGTTTTATTTATTAGTCCTTATCCTCTAGTATATAAAGAGGACATAGGTGTAGGTTTAATATATGTCTTCCATAATGTATTCGACTAAAAGGTGTGTGTGTAACCTAGGCGTAGCATATAAACGCCTAGGGATAGTTAGTTAGTGTTAGATCAAGTCTTTGATCTTTATTATAGTTAGTTAGTTTATGGTGATGAAAACCTTGTTCAATAATAAAGTATTGTTTTGATTATTCCGCTGCGTATCGTACCATGTTTATTATCTTTGTTATTGATTCCTAGCTGAGCTTATAAACGATCTTATCAATTGGTATCAATGATGGCTTATCTACCAAGAAGACCAAATCTTGCTAAGGAAAGGAATGCAATGATGGCTTATCTAAAGAAGAGATGATATGTTGGATTGAACAAGCTGAACTATGTTAATATGAAAGAGTTATATGATGCTGTCAGAGAAGATTATCAGAAACAAGTTGATAGTATCAAAGATTATAAAGACGATGATGCTTACAAAGAAGAAGAAAGAAAAGAAATCTTAAAAAGAAAAAGAGTAACTGAAGTTAAAGATCATCAGCCATCAAAAAAAGTTGAATTAAGATCTGAAACAAATGATGAACTGAAGAATTACTTAAGGATTGTAGATTTTGAGTATTCTAAAGATGATGCTGAATTGAAGATGAACAAATATCCAATAACTAATTTTGAAGTTGTTGAGTCAAAAGATGAAAAATATCTGATGTTCCACAAAGAAGATGAAAGTTTCAAAGTGTTCAATATGCTATGGGATTTATTGCATATAATTGATTGAGTGGATTTATTCCATTTATATCATGTGGTCAAAGAATATTATGAACACAATCCATCAGAAGGATTTGGTTTAGTCTTACTTGGAGATCTCATAACTATTCGAAACCAAGAAACAAGTATGCTGAGATCCGAAAAACCAAGAAGATTGGGAGATTACTTGCTGGAGATTCTTTGAAGAATCTGGAGTACATGTTCTAGAGCTAGAGGATGGGACAATGATTCACATGTTAGCTGATAGAAGATATCCTCTTACATCAGATCTCATGAGAAGGATGCTGGAGCATGGAATGGAAGTTGAAGAAGACAATGAAACATCACTTATGGTTATAAAATTGTTTATCAGATGGACAGATATAGCTGATGATGCTGATGAATAACTGGTATGAATCTTAATTGATTAAATTTTTGATATATCAGTACTTTATTCAAAGTACTGCTGATCAAATAGTACTTTAATCAAAGTATTGCTTGTAGTTTTTAAACCAGTTACTGATTTTGAAAAACTTTTGTAATAAATGTTTTGAAACAAAGGTTAAAAGAAAATAAATGGTTTTTGAGATGGTAACACCAATAGGTTATTGTAACATATTAGATTTCACATACACATCAAATCATAACCAAAGTAGGCGTACCAAATGAGTTTTAGAGAGAGAAAGTTAGAGGTTTGGGAACTTTAGTGAGAGAAAGAAAAATCTTATTATGAGCTCCAACTCTCTACCTTGGGAGGTAGAGAGTATTTATAGTACTTACATAAAACGCCACCTGACGGGCTGTGGATCAGACATACAGTGGGTAAAGACCCGTCCGTCCTCCACGGTGTTACTTAACTAAATACTACTTAACATTAAATAACTACGACTACGAGCTTTCTAACGATTACATATACTTGAGGTGACCGACACTTTAACTACTGGATTTTCCAAATCCTAACAATCTCCCCCTAAGGGAGGTCAACTCAAACATACATTAAATTACATAGAAAAAAAACAGATATTTCATTGAGATTGTTCTTGGATTCTTGTTCTGTAGCTCGTAATCTTTGATTCTTCATTATTGCATGTTTTGGATAATCTGAGTGGAGGTCTTTAACTGATCCACGTGATACTGAGTTTTGAGCCATCTTTGAGATCATCAGCACCATTAAATCTCTGACTCATCCATTGTGGTGTTGGTATTATGTGATGTTGTGACTTTTGGACCGACATGCTCACATTCTGGATCATGATTTATTCTTATCAGAGTAGCGGAAGCTTTCGTTGATTCTTGATATTGGCAGCAGCAGCGTAAGCATGGAGTGAAAATATCCGAGTCATTGATGCACCAATCATGATTTCTTTAGATATGAATGTGTTGTGTGAGCATGCGGCTATGGATTGACCGCTTTATTCAGATCAGCTGCAAACGTCAGGGTGTACCTGCATAAGACAGTTAGCAATAAAGAGCACGAAAGTGTCTTTGATCACTTTCGATGAATTGAGGTACACGGCCCACGGTTCCCCGTTGATCAGTACAAGTACTGCCTGTGATCAGGTATAATTTCGAATAATTTCCTTGAAAGGGTTTCGCAGCTGCTCTAGCTGTTCTCAAACCGAACGCCTCAAAAAGATAACACGGAGTGAGTGAACCAGCGAAACGAGATTCACTGATTGATGAAAAGAGATTTGAAAAAAAAATCGTGTATTGCTCAATAGAAATTGTTTTTGCAATACAATGAAGGTTTTAATGAAAATCAATTATCAATCATAAACACCTTTTATTTTGAGAAATAAGTACACAGTCGATGTGCTAAAGAAAAGAGTTTTTTAAGCATAACGACCGGTTTTTCAAAGGTATCCGTCAATCTATAACCTGAACCAGGATTGATTCAAAAGATTGAATCTCTCCATTGTTTCTGTTCAGTTGTCACATGGTTGATCTATTGGATAGATCTCACATGCCACCTACCAGGAGCTTGTTTGATGTTGGCTCCAGAAGGCTTTCCATCTTCATTGTGAATATGAATGCATATCACTTAGATGTTCTGGCAATACCACAAGGATAATGCGTAGGACTCATAAGATATAATCTCTCTTTCCAAATTGTGTGAAACAGAGAGTCTTCATTGAACGTGTCCTAAAGATATTTATATGATGATCTCGTGGCTCTAGACTCAATTGTGCATATTTGGTTCCTATGCCGGAGACTAGGGAGAGGGTCTCCTTCTTCAATATCAACAATTTCTAAGAGAAAGTCGATAGATTATGTTGGTTCCCCGTGAGAATGAAACAAGCCCTTTTAAGAGGAATTTGAGTAGCTTGGAAAGTTGAAGTGCAGTGTGTCACTGGGTCCATGACGTCTTGTCTTCAATACCGATGTTACCTTGGTAACAACCAGTAGTATATGAATTGAACCCGGTTTCTGCCCTAAGGTTGAATAAATAGAGGGCTATTTCTTTCCACCCTTTTTCACATTCAATTCTTTTTCATTCTTCAACCCCTTCAGTGCTTACCGAGACTTCATTACTAGAACCTTGTTGGGTTTATTACAGTACTAGCTCAGTCTCAGTCCGCACTCTTCCCATATCTCACTTTTCTCCTCTCTTTTTTCATCATACCTAAGGACTCTACACTATCTAGTGGATTGTCCCTGGGTAGATCCCTCCGGATCTGGCGGATCATGGGACCTCAACCTAACCTTATCATCCTTATATCACCATACATAAAGTAAAGTTGGTCGGTCTTTTTGGTATTGTTCATCTGCCATTGGAACCAATTGAAAACCATTTGAAAAATCAATCAAGATACTTGTGATATAGAATCAAAGAATTTTGTATGTTAATTGTTTTGATATTTTAGAAATGCTCCCCCTCAACATATGCATCAAAAATTTAGAAATTGTTTAGCACATGAAGGCAAGAGATCTTTGAAATCGTTAGATTAAGAGTGAAAGGTCCAATCTTTTGATTAACATTTTCTAAAATGATCATCATCACTTCCCAATCAATTTGAGTAGATAAAACATTTTGAGGAAGGATGAGGTTTTCAAAAGTTTGCTCCCCCTCAATATGTGCCTCAAATTTTGAAAGAATTTTGCACATATTAGAGGGAACCTGCACTTAGAGACAATTCAGTCACGTTTCAATAATTTGAGGCTTAAAATAGTTGCTCCCCCTCAACTTGTGCATGGAAAATTTGAAATTGTTTGTTACTTGCGGGGAGGCAATCATGCTAAACACTTATGAAACCATTTATCGAATTATCAGTTTAAATCCAATTTAAATAAAAAATTCTCCCCCGATCACAATTATCAAATCATTTGAGATTTGTGATCTCTGTAGATTTAAATTGTTTTTGAAAGCTTTTAAGGAGAATTGTGACTTGATTATGAAAGCGTTTTAACTGGTAATGATTGGATTATGAGACTTTAAACTCCATTGATTAAACATGCATAATTATCTTTTGAAAACATCATAATAACCAAGGTCTGGAACCAATTGTGTAACATTTTGTAAAATATTTAGAGTAGACCTTACTTATTTAAGTGCAAATTGTTTGAAAAGAACACTTTTTAATTTAATTGAAAAATCATTCTCCCCCTTAATCAATGACGAAAGTCGTTGATTGATGAATTGAGATTTTGACACTTGATAAGTTCTTTTGATTTTCAAAAATAGAGTCCGAAGTGTTTTTCAAAACAATTGAGTTTTCAAAAGATTAAAAATATTTTTCAGAGAAATCTTTAGAAGGAAAAATATTTGAAATTAAAGATTTGTCTTGTTGATGACAAACATTTGTTTTTAGAATCAGAGCATTAGGATTGAAACATGAGATAAAGCATGGCTCTGTTCGTTCTTTGAAAAGCGGGTTACTACCTAAAATGACAATAAACCATTGTTTTACTTTCTCTCAAAAATATTTTTTGATTTTTTTTTTAAATATTCGATAAACATCTAAAGTCCCGTGTCACTCTTTGACTGACAGCAAAAAGACCGTAGATATATATCGAATCAAGGAAAAGAAAAAGAACATGACAATATTTTTTGAGATTTTTCGAGATTTTCAGATTTTTTATGCATTTTTGAAAGTTTTATATTTTTGTATTTTGCTTTTTGGATAAATATATACAAAGATATAGATGAAGGAAAGACCTTTACTCCTCGTCTTCCTCCTGAAGACGTTTGAGTGTTTCTGGTTGAAGGCTTTTCAAGCCAAGTCGAGGAAGAATAAACTCAAAACGTTCTCTTGGAAGAGCTTTGGTGAAGATGTCTGCTAACTGGTATTCCGACTTCACAAAATAGAGTTCCACCACACCGTTTTCCACTTGCTCCCTGATGAAATGATGTCGGATGTCAATGTGCTTTGCTCTTGAGTGTTGTACGTTGTTGCATGAGAGAGCAATGGCACTTTTGTTATCACAAGACAGAGGGATTTTGTTGAATTCAAAGCCATAGTCAGATAATTGGGATCTCATCCAAAGGATTTGAGCACAACAAGATGACATGGCTATGTATTCAGCCTCTGTAGAGGAAATAGAAGTACTCATTTTCTTCTTTGAAGACCAGCTTACAAGCTTATCACCCAAAAACTGAGCACCTCCCGATGTACTTCGACGTGTATCTTGACATCCCGCATGATCAAGATCTGATAGGTCGTTAGTGACATACCGGTGTCCTTCGGGTACCATAGTCCCATATTGATGGTTCCATGGAGATACCGAAAGACCCGTTTAACCGCTTCAAGGTGCTTTTTAGTAGGCTTAGCCCGATATCTAGCACACATGCACACAACGAACAAGATGTCTGGTCTGCTAGCTGTGAGGTACATCATGGATCCAATCATGCTACGATATTTCGTTTGATCTACCATGATCCCTGAGTGGTCCTCATCCAGCTTAGTTCGCTCAATCATGGGAGTGTCAACGGTGTCACGTGATACAAATCCAAATTTCTTTAAAATCTCATTTGCATATTTAGATTGATTTATAAAAATGCCTCCGGACTTTGTGAAATTTGTAATCCCAAGAAAAATGACATTTGTCCCATCATTGACATTTGAAATTTGGAACCCATTTCATTTGAGAAACGATCACATTCATTGGGTCGGCCGAGGCAAAGATAATATCATCAACATAAATTTGAACGTGAATTAAATGTTTGCCTGACTTCCGGTGAACAATGTAGGATCAACTGCTCCTTTGTTGAATCCAGTGGATAGAAGAAACTTTGAAAGCGTATCATACCATGCTCTAGGAGCTTGCTTTAAACCGTAAAGAGCCTTTTTCATGCGATAGACATGAGTAGGATGCTCTAGATTCACAAAACCCTCTGGTGGTCGACGTAAACCACCTCTTTCAAATCACCATTAAGAAAGGCTTTTTTCACATCCATCTGATATACTACCATGTTCTTACTAGCCGCATTAGCCAAGAAGATTCTGATAGCTTCGATACGAGCAACGGGAGCAAAAGATTCTTCAAAGTCAATACCATCTTCTTGACGGTATCCTTTGGCAACCAATCGAGCCTTGTTCTTTAGGACATCACCATGCTCATCAAGTTTCACTTTGAAGATCCATTTCAGAGCAATGATCATAGCATAATCTGGAGCAGGTACTAACTCCCATACATCAAGTCGATCAAACTCATGAATTTCTTCTTGCATGGCATTGAACCAGCAGTCTTCATTCATGGCATTTTTAATGTCTTTTGGTTCGACCTTAGAGAGTACGGAGTTGAAGAAGCACCATAAGGCATCGGTTGAAAGTTGTTTCCGTGTGGATACTGGGCCAGAGGGGTTTCCAATGATGTTTTCTAATGGGTGATCATGTGTCCATTTTCTAAGGTGTTCATGTGGTTGTTGTTGTGGAACTGAAGTAGCAGAGTCGATATCTCCTGATGAAGAAGGTTCTGATGATGATTCAGAGCAAAGATATTTTCAAATGGAGCATCTTCGGGAGTTGCAAAGGGATTATCTTCATCATCGATGCCAGAAACACTTCCATGATGTACATTTGATGATTGATGGTTTGTTGATGAGACAGAGTGATCAGCAACAGGCGCTTCTTGACTTAATGAAATTGAGACTGAAGGGTTGACTTCATTCACAGGGATAGGAGCATCCTCTATAGGTAGAATTTACATTGCATCAGCATTCGGTTCATAGTGTTCATCAAACATCGGATCAAACAAATTCTTTAAATCATCTTTTGACGGAGGTACATATGGAGTTGCTGGAGATGAGTTTGGTACAAGAGATGAACCAATGGGACTGTTTTGAAGTGCGGGTCCAGAACTGGATTGTTCTGGAGCCATTTGACCGGTCAGCTCATCGAACGTAACGTGAATTGTTTCCATGATATTTCGGTTCTCTTGTTGTAGATTCGGTAACCCTTCTTGTTTGGTGCATAACCAACAAAAACTCCAATATCTGCCTTTGCTCTTAATTTACCTAAGTCTTGACCGTCATTCGTCGGATAGCACAAAGCACCAAACACACGAAGGTAGGAGAGATCAGGTTTTCGTTTATGAACAAGTTCATATGGATTTTTTCCATGAGAGGTGTGTATAAGGGAACGATTTTGGGTGTAGCAAGCAGTGGCAATGGCTTTAGCCCATAGAAACATTGGAACCTTTGAATAAATAAGCATTATTCTTGCGGCTTCCACAAGAGTTCGATTTCGTCTTTCAACTACACCGTTCTGTTAAGGAGTTCGTGGAACACTTCTTGGGTGAGTGATTCCAACACTTTCATAAAACCATTAAGTCTTTGTTGACAAACTCGTGCCATTGTCTGCTCGAACAATTATGACGTATTGTTGAGTCGAACTGAAGTCTGTTTGATTAGTTTGATGATGACATCTCGAGTTTCATCCTTTGTCCTCAAAAACTTTACCCAAGTAAATCGAGAGTAGTCATCAACAACTACTAGAATGTATTTCTTCCCATTTATCGTTTACACTCTCATTGGTCCGCACAGATCCATATGAAGGGTATGAAGAACTTTCATTACTGAATTTGTGGGGTTTAGGTTTGTGGGCATATTTTGTGCTTTTACCTAATTGGCAAGCTGAACAAAGATGATCTTTTTCATATTTTAATCTAGGTAAGCCTCTGACAAGATCCTTTCTGGAAAGGTTATTAATGGTGCCGAAGTTCAAGTGATTGAGACGACGATGCCATAACCATGACTTTGTTTTAGAAGCCTATGACAGCAAGCAGATTGGAGAAGACTTCATCATGTCTTCGATAGAAATGGTGTATAGGTTAGAACCTCGAGTACCTCTTAGTAATTCCACACCATCAAGTTGTCTAACGAAGCAAGTATGTTTTCTAAAGGCCACCTCTAGATCGGAATCACCGAATTGACCAACAGAGAACAAATTATGACCAAGACCTTCCACATAATATACCCTGGAGATTACACTTTGCCAACTACATAATCACCATAACCCATAATTGCTCCAAAATGGTCGCTCCCGAATCTAACAGTCCTGATGAATTTGCTCACGAAGTTCATGAGCCGCGACCGGTCTCTAGTCATATGCTTGGAACACCGAGTCCAAGTACCACGTAACGATTTAAACGATCTGCAGTTGAACACGCACAAGAATGGATAATGGATAATTGGGATCCCCATGCAAGAATGGGTTCCACTTGGTTAGTAACAGTGATTGGAATACCCACATCAGAAATAGAAACATCCATATCAGAAGTAGAAGCAATGGAATCATTAGGAATAGATGCAGTGCTGGTGTCTATATTAGACCTATTCAAAGTATGTTCACTTCTTAAGGGAATAGTTCTACCAGTAGGCATCCATTTTCTAGTGGGCATAGTCTTAGCAGTTTGAGGGCAAAACCGATTATTCTTATGGCCAAAAGGTATCCAATGATAACCTATCTTTATAAATGTTCTTCCTGTGGGTTTCCACTGTTTTCTAACTATCTTACGTCTTTGCCTTTTAGCCTTCTTTGCATGATTTTTAGCATTAATAATTTTAACTGGGCATTTGACAAAGATTAGACAAAGCATTCACACCATAATCATGATTAGCAAATGAATTCACACGACATCATTACATGGTTTGCAAATAGTATCCGAATTCGAATTAATTACAGTACGCCTATGGCTAATACTAGAATCAACACGATTCGTTTTATTCAACACAGACTTAAAGTTCCTTGGTTGGTCTTCTACTCTCTTCCAATGCACATTTTTAGCTTGCGAGGTCCTATCTTGCTTGGTATTGCCTGGAGGCTTTGACCCGCTTGCTTTAATGTCACTTATTACTCCTATAGAGGGAATTATGGTAACATTAGTTGGTTGATCTACTTTTTGCATTCCTGAACTAGACGTGCAAGGATCTGTATTACTAGAAGGCACATTGATGTTCACTTTCTTAAAATTGGGCCTAGAATGGTTTGAATGCTTGGCACTAGGCATAGAATAAGGCATCACAGCTTTGCCTTTTGCACCTAAGGATTTAGGACATGTTGCAATTACACATTCTAGCAGCTCTTGAGATCGTTTGGCCTGGAGGTAAGCAAACCTAATTTCTCTATCAAGAGGTTTATTAATGAAATCCTCTTCAACAATCTCACGGAGACATTCTAGACTATCTTTAAGATGAGCACAATAATCATGAAATGCAGATTCATTATTCCTAAGATGAGGAGGAATGTATTTAACAGTCACAGTATATTTGCAGTCTGAGGATGACGTTGATGCAACATTCTTATTAAACACAAGTGGCAGTTTCCCATTTTCCTGACTTCCTAGATTCTCAATTTCCTTTTGTAAAGACGTTATTTTTTCGTTGTATTGGTCACGAGTGACTTTCATTGAATCATATAACTCTTTAAAGTGTCGTTTAACTTTTTCATTTTCTTCTAGAAAACTTTCGTTTTCCTTTTGTAAGGCATTTACTAAGTTTTGAAGATGAAAAGTTTGAGAGTACTGAGAATCTAAAGGAGGAGGTATTTGGGATCTAGGTACATTGTTCATTTCACCCTTTAATTGAGAGATTTGGGTTTTCAACTTTCTGATCGTGTTACAATGAGCTCGAATCTAATCGTTACGTTTGTTTATCTGAAAAACTGCATCAAACTCTGGAACATCTGAGGATGTCTTGATATTTGAGGTTTTGACATTTTCTTTAAGATGTTGATATTTTAGTTCTAAATCAAAATGTTCAACTTCTAGTTTAGAAAGATGCTTTACCAAATTATCGTGATCATCCTGATCAATTTTCTCATTAAGTTTCGAATTAATCTTTTCAAGCTCAATGACACAATCATAGAGCAACAGATAATTCATGAAATTGAGAAGCATTAATGGAACAGTTTGTAGCAGTGTAAAACACATCTTGAGCAATACATTCAGAAATAAGATTCTCATTCAAGGTATGCAAGTTTTTCCTCTCAATCTCATTATATTTTAACGCTCGCTCATAGTCACTAACCTCAACTATCATTGCATCAAATTCCTTTTCCATTCCTTTAATATCTGAATCTATCCCCTTTTTAAGACTCTCAAAATGATCTTTTAGTTGTTTAAAGAAAGGCATGACCTCAGTTAGATAGCATTCTTTTGTTTGCTCAAAACCCCTTCCCCCTTCAGTTATCCCAGTGGGTGTGATCCTTTTCTTACAAGTTTTCTCAAAATCGACAAATAGTTGAAGAATAACATATTGGTTGATTAAGGTCTTGCTCTTAGTGGCAATAGTTCTAGGAACTAAATGCATTGGTGTATTTGGAGGATACACAGTCGCTGCAGGCATTTTCCTAAGGGGAGGGTTTGTTTCGACAAGATTTTCAGCCTTTTGCTTATCTAAGTCCCTTTTCCAGAAAACTTGTTCAGGTGTTAACAATGTTTGAGGCTTAAATTTGTTTAAGGAGATCCAGTTTTCCTTCTTGTAATCATGGGGTTTGATTGTGATGTTATTCTTTTTGCATTCAGGATCTTCTAGCTTCTTATTCATTTTCTCCCTAGATGCATCATCTAATTTTCTATCTTCCTCAGTGCACTCAATGCAACTAGGTTTCTGTATAGGTTTAAGAATCTCATTGCCATCATAAATTACATTTTGAGCCGCCTTAGCTAACTTACCGTACTCAGGATTAGGTTTATCTATAATGAGAACACTATGCTTATCGCTTAGCACTCTATGCTTAGTGACCATGTGAGTAGTCTGAATGGTATTCCCTTGTACGTACAACTTATTTTCAAGCTTGTTCTTCAAAGTTTTTAGATTGGAAAAATCATTCAAAAGTTTTGATTCCTTAGCATGAAATTCTTGCTTAAGCACTTTTACATTTTCTTGAAGTTCTTGTTTTTGCTTAGCAGTTTTAGAAAGCTTTTCTTGTAAGGAGTTTAACTCTTGTTTTAACACTTCTTCTCTAAAATTACTTTTTCTAATAATTGTACGCATTTGGTTATCCAACTCCTGCTCACGAGTAGTTAGCTCAAACTTAGCACGTTGTTCATAAATGGCAACTCGTTCTTTATAGGCATTAAGTTCAGAGATAACAAAATCATCGGGGGCACATGCAGTGTATTCATAAAAAACATAGTCATCGTTGACTGCAGAAGATGCATCACTTGGTACGACCACACTTTCACTTTGTTTCACATATTGATCATATGGGACAACATTAATATTACCCATATTTTCAATATTTGACTCAATAGTTTCAGTTGATTGTACTTTGTCATGCATCTTTTGCACATCAACATCATCGTATAGTTTTAATACCTCAGAAATGATTTTGTCTTTGGATGGACCAGCTTGTGGTGATGATGAGACTTTAGGAGAGACCATTGGAGAAATGCTAGCCATGAAAATGGTTTGTGCAGTAGGTTCATCATCAACATCAGAGTCGTATGCATCACAATCAGCTACTTGAAAGGCATTCTGATGATTATGGCATATCTCCTGAATTGGTCGCTCATCCAAATCGCATCATACGTCTTGGCATTTCCCTCAAGAAGAAACAAAACTCTTCTTCATCTAAAGCTGCACCATTATCCTGAGCTTGAACAAGCAACATCTTATCCCTAAAGTACTCTGCATTCTGGGGGCGTTTTGGCGATATGCAGTTCCTTGCAATGTGTCCCTCACCTCCACAGTTGTAACATTTGATTGGTTTTTCTTAACCCTGGTTACCATTCCTTCCCCTATTCTGATTAGCAGCATAACCTCTACCAGCTCTACCTCTTCCTTGTTCATACTGCCTCTCTTGAACTGGTTGCACTATAACCTTCCCATCTCTGACAGTAGCTTGATTGTGTGGATTAGATGCTGTTCTGAGGTTATTGTTGGTGTGTGGGAGAGAGTTCATGTTTTGAGTAATCACGAGAGCCAGTTGATTAATGAAGTTACCCACGTGTGCATCAGCATCAGCTTGTTTGAACATAGGATCAGGAATGAGTTTGTGAGTGCCATTACCCATGGGTATAACTTGAGATGCTTTGGTAGTAATTCCAATGTTTGAGTAGAAAGCAGTTGAATCATTTGATGAGCTTGTCTCTCCCTGGTTAGTTTTGAACTGATCAAGAATCCTTTTTTCAAACATAGCATGTCTCTCATTCTGAAGAAGGAAGGCATAGAGTTGCTCATAGTTTATATTCTTCAGTCCTTTGGTTAGCTTCACAGAGGTGACAAACTTATGCCATTCGGGATTCATGTTGTTCACAAACTTTGAATTCAGCTGAATGTTTGGCATAGTCATTCTGATGTTTCTCATGTCATTCACAAGCTTATGGAATCTTACATAGTACTCATAGACACTCTCATCTGGTTTCATCTTAAAGTGCTCAAATTCATCATAGAGTTGGGATTCTCTGTCTTCCATAGTTAATTCAGAACCAGAAAGAAGCATCTTGACATTATCCCACACCGCCTTGGCTTCGGTGTTGTGATTGATAAGCTTGTAGATATCTTTTGGAAGACCTTGAAGGACGATGTTAGAAGCCCTGATATCAGGATCGAATCTCTTTTTCTCCTTATCATTGAGCTCATCATATGTCTTTGGTCTGTCCATTCCATAGATCATTGTTCCATCCGGAGCTGTATCAATTAAGTCTCTTGTAGTCTCAATCTGATAAGGTCCTTCATCAATCGATTTGAGAATGTTGACCCCATTTTCCTTTCCAAGACAGTAGAGTCTGATTCTTTGAGCCCAAGAGTCGTAGTCAGCCTGTCAAGCATGGGTGGACGGGTATCCGAACCACCGCTTGAACATCCTCGCAACAGTGGAGATGATTGTAGGTACGTTGGTAGACATGTTTAAAGATTACACTGGATTTTATAACTCTATGATTAAACCGGGAAATAGATTCTTTCACGAGATTTTACTAAATCAAGAGAAAACCGTATTACAAACAAAAGTTAACCAAGTCGCTAAGATTCCTTGAATCAAGTCGCTAAAAACCAAGTTCCTAAGACAAGTCGCTAAGTTACCAAATCGCTAAGAATTTTGACAAAGAAGTCGCTATGCACCAAGTCGCTAAGAAATCAAGTCGCTAAATAGCAACTCGCATCGCTCCAAATCGCTAACACCAAGTCGCTACGAAACTTAAGAACAAGTAGCTATCAAAATTGAAAGCAAGTCGCTACCTTACCAAATCGCTACCCATAGTGGAGAATCCACCAACAGTACTTTTTGCCGGCTTGTCTCTAAAGCAAGTCGCTAGGCACCAAGTCGCTACCACAATACACTACAACTCGCTACAGATTTACAAACCAAGTCGCTAGCAAGAAAAGTAGTCCGTGGCTCAAGTCGCTAGCTAGAAAAACTTCTAAAACACACTTTTCAATCAAAAACCAACCCAACCACGATGATTCAAGCCTTCCAAATCAAAACCTAAACACTTATGATGATCCTAAACACAAAAGTACAATCAAAATCCAAACTTTAACACTAGAAATCAACCAAATGATGCAAAAACCACTAAACTTTCTCAAACTCAAAAACCACCTAAAAACCACTGGAAATCCAAAGATATGTAAGATATGATCTAACCTGGCTCTGATACCATTTGTAACATATTGGATTTCACATACACATCAAACCATAACCAAAGTAGGCGTACCAAATGAGTTTTAGAGAGAGAAAGTTAGAGGTTTAGGAAATTTAGTAAGAGAAAGAAAAATCTTATTATGAGCTCCAACTCTCTACCTTAGGAGGTAGAGAGTATTTATAGTACTTACATAAAACGCCACCTGACGGGCTGTGGATCAGGCATACAGTGGGTAAATACCCGTCCGTCCTCCACGGTGTTACTTAACTAAATACTACTTAACATTAAATAACTACGACTACGAGCTTTCTAACGATTACATATACTTGAGGTGACCGACACTTTAACTACTGGATTTTCCAAATCCTAACAGTTATCAATCCACCATGGTTACAAAAGGATTGGCTAATCCATGAGCAAACGGCTCTGGTAAAGATATCTCAAATCCGTTTTATAGTTGACAACTTGCTAATAAGTTGTATGGTAATCAACTCACCATATCAGTATTGTGAAGAGTTGGCTAGCCCACAAGAAAATGGCTTGTGGTAAAGGCTGTAGAAAAACCATTATATGGTAATTAGTTCACCATGATGAAAGAACTAACTAGTCCAAAAGGGTACAAACTTTCGGTAAAGACAACTCAAATTGTTGATAGTGATGATTTGCTAAAAATCATATGGTTATCAGTGTACCATGATCTTACGCATCAAAACATTTGGCTACTGTGGTTAATGGCTTTGGTAAAGAGACATTAAATCCATTAAATTTTCAATGATTCACCTTTCACAGGAGTTAACACACCTGGAAGTGATGAGAATAGACTGAAACTTAATTGAATTAAATGTACAAAATGTCTTATGTTGCTGAAAAGATGGAGCTTGCTGAATGTTGCAGAAAAGAAATAAGATTGTTGTTTGATGCTGAAAAGAATTATACAGATAAAGACTACTTTGATGATGATATAAGCACAAAATCTACAAAGATAAAACTTAAAGATAAAGTCACAATTCCTCTTTGAAGACAAAGATGTTAAAGCTAAATCTACAAAGGAACTTGAAATCAAACAAGTAGAATTCAAGTTAGGGGAGGATTGTTGGGATATGAAAGTAACTGAAGAGTTAAAGTGCTAAAGATTGACAAAGTACTACTTAAAGACAAAGTACTGGAAAAGTCAAAGTACTGCTAAGTAAAAGTCAAAGTACTGCTTATTCATCAAAGTACTGCAAAGTGTTAAGTCGGTTGTATTTGATTAAAGATAGAAAGTAATGTTTATCTAGAACTTTCTAAGTATTATTTACTTGACGTACAAGGATAAGAATTGTAAACCGTTTAGGGTTATCCTTGAGCCTATAAAAGGACCCCTAGATTGGTATTAGATATATGTGTTTTTAGAATCCTTAAGTATGATCAATATTAGAGTTTTAGAGAGTTCGATATTTAGTGTTTTAGAGTTATTAATAAAGTTATATTCTTCTTAGCTTTGTTAAGTAAATTCTGCATACTTGATAAAGATTACTCAGTGTTTCATAGTTAATAGCCTAGGATTTATCCGAAGTTATTAAACCCTTAACAAGCTATTTAAGAAGAAATAGGAATAGGTGATGGTATAGCAGCTTCAAAGATTCAATTCTTCTTGTAATTTCCTAGCTGCTTCTTCATTCATAGCTTCTTCTTCATTAGCAACCTCAGCATTCAGTTCAGCTTGTACCTTTCTAGCTGCTTCCTCATTCCTAGCAACTTCAATTGCTCTAATATCTGCCAATGTAAGCTTTTTCTTCTTTGTTTCTACTAATATACCTTTTCCTTTATCCTTTGGATCAATAGCTGGTTGAGAAGCTCTTGGTTGTTCTTCTGTAACTTCTTGAATACTAACACCCCTTGGTCTTGATAAATCATGCAAGATCTCAACAATGGTTTCATCATCACTTGCAGTATGTATAGGTTTGGGTGTAGCTTCTTCTTCAGGTAAAATAGTTGAAGGACCAGCAGCTTCTTCATGCATAACAGTTGAAGGACCAGCTTCCTCTTCAAAATCTAACAACCTTGGAGTAATCAATTCTTGCCTGAAAGTTCCTTGAAAAGCAGTACTTTGATCTTCAGTACCTTGATCTTCAGTACCTTGAACTTTAGTCTTTTTTTCCTCTGTACTTTCAATATTAACATACTCTTCAGTACCTTGAGGTTCATTCTCCTTAACAACAACTTCTTTCAAATTATTTTCTTCTAAATTCCTCCCTAATTGGATAAAAGATGATTGTTGAACCTTCTTACCTTTGATTGTCTTCTTAAATTGCCTAACAGGCCTTCCTTGCTTTCTTTGAGACTTGACCCATAGACGATGATGTTGAACCAATGGCCACACAAAATTCTTGAGTCTTCTAAACTTAAGGTTCAATTGCTTAATCTGTATAGCCTGTTCTTCAAAAGACTTCTTCAATCTCGTCAATTCTCTGGATAAAGCATAATTGTTGAGAGTTGTATCCTCAGGCTCCATAACTTCATCATCTCCTCTAAGTGGTGAATGTTCTTCTGGTTGGAAATCTGGAACAGAAATTTGTGGAGATGGTGGTGGTGAAACTGCAACATCTTCTTGAACATCTTCTTGAACTTCAGTACTCTGGGAAGCTGTACTTTTTGATGCAAAGACTTGCAGATGCAGTACCTTGTGATGCAACATTGTGAGATGCAGTACCTTGTGTAGAAGCAGTACCTTCAGTGTCATCACCTTCTGCAGCCTCATCTCTAATAGCCTGAACAACTTCCATCATAGAAGCAGTTAATGGAGTGTGCCTTCCAGTGAATAGATCACTTTTATTCTCCATAAAAGTAAAGATCTTTGCTTGTTGTACCACAACAGGTAGTAAACTCGTAGGCTTTGGCACATCTTTAAGTTGTTTATTCAAGAAAACTTGAATAAATCTTGGATACATCAACCATTTTGATCCATGTGAGATGTGTGAGAGCATTCCATCAAGAATAAGCTTTGAAAAGTTGAAAAAACGATTTGTAGCTAATCCTACTATAGCAGATGCAATATTAGAACCGAATTGCTCCCAAGAGGTACTTTTAGCACTAATGCAATGAAGTAATACATGAACCAAAAACTTCCAGTGAGGACAAAATAAGGGTTTCTTGAATGTCTGTTCAGTTAAAGACCCTTCATAACCAATGTCCCTAAAAGTATCCCAAATCAGTTGCTTATCAAAACGAATAGCCCCATCTTCATCATTAAACAATAAGTCTTCACGAATAGAGGCTTCAGTAATCTTCACAGTTCTCCCAGCAACTGTAGCTTGAATATATGATTCATCATTTTCCATATGATCCCTAGCAGTTTCCCAAAATTGTTGAATCCACGGCTCAATGATATCTGGTTTGACTAAAAGTGCATAACTAATTGGTGACCCAGTAAGAAAATCAATGATATCATGAAAGGTTACATTTGCTTCAGTCTTGTCTAAATTCGCCACCATGTTTTGTTTGGAAACGGTATTACGATTCGCCATTGATGATTATATGATCACAATAAGAGATAGAACGAATAATATAGGTAAAAGTGAGAGAAATATGGAAAAGATGTGAAGATATCAATATGAGAGGGAAATTCGGAGAGTAGTTATTTATAGGTGAGATTTAAAAAATCACAGCCATTAATAACAAAGTTACCGTTAGTTGTAGTTACCCCTCAATATTACCGTTGGAACAATACTTTAATAAGACAAACAGTACTTTCCACGTGTGTAGTACTTTCCAAGCAGTACTTTCATAAAATCAAAAATCAGTACTTTTCCATTCTCTTCCTTACAAATAGCATCTACAGCAAATAAACATGAATATCCTCCCCTCAAGCAATGCATAGGACTATACTTGCACTAAATAGTCCTCCCCTTAAATGTAGCTCAGTAATTGATCATGCCAATACTCACCACCAAGTGAGTAAATCTTGAAACATCAAATCCTTTGGTGAGTAAATCAGCTACATTATCATCTGTATGCACCTTGACAACATTAATGAGCCTATGCTCATAACAATCTCTGATGAAGTGGTGCCTAATCTGAATATGCTTGGTCTTGGAATGATAAACTGGATTCTTCACAATGCAAATGGTACTCTCATTATCAATATTGATAGGATTATTCTTCAAATTGAACCCATAATCCAAGAGTTGATTCTGCATCCACAACACTTGTCCACAACAACTTGCAGCAGCCACATATTCTGCTTCAGTTGATGATGTTGCTAAAATTGTTTGCTTCTTACACTGCCATGAAACCAATCTTCTTCCAAGATATTGGCATCCACCTGTGGTTGATCTTCTGTCATAGTTGTCACCTGTATAATCACTATCTGAAAAAGCTTCTAAGTGAAAAGGTGAGTCTTTTGGATACCACAACCCTAACTTTGGTTGTTGTTTCAAATAACAAAAAATTCTCTTCACTGCATTCATGTGAGAGGCCTTGGGTGAGACTTGATATCTTGCATATAAACAAACAGCAAACACGATATCAGGCCTTGATGCAGTAAGATACATAAGACAGCCAATCATGGATCTGTATAACTTGACTTGAAATGGTTGTCCATCTTCATCCTTGCCCAATGAGTTGATAGATTTAATAGGTGTAGTAACAGACTTCATGTCATCAAAATTGAACTTCTTAAGTATGTCATCTACATACTTGTCTTGACTTATGAAAATTACTTCCTTTGACTGCTTCATTTGAAGTCCTAAAAAGAAAGTTAACTCACCCATTGAACTCATTTGAAATTCATTCTGCATCAGCTTCTCAAACTCCTTGACCATAGATTGTTTGGTAGCTCCAAAGATGATATCATCTACATACACTTGAACTAGCATGATAACCTTTTTATCTCTCTTGATAAACAAGGTCTTATCTATAGCTCCTCTCCTATAACCATGTTGCAATAAAAAGGTAGAGAGCCTTTCATACCAAGCTCTAGGTGCTTGATGTAAGCCATAAAGAGCTTTGAAAACTTTGTAGACTTTTTTTGGATGTTTAGGATCTTCAAAACCAGGAGGTTGTTTGACATATACTTCCTCTGTAATCTTGCCATATAAAAAGGCACTCTTGACATCCATTTGATAAACCTGAAATCCCATATAAGATGCAAAAGCAAGGAAAATTCGAATTGCTTCAATCCTTGCTACAGGAGCAAACACTTCATCATAATCAACTCCTTCATCTTGTCTGTAGCCTTGTGCAACTAACCTTGGTTTGTTTTTGATAACATTCCCTCTTTCATCTCTCTTGACTCTGAACACCCATCTTGTACCAATGACCTTCTTACCATCAGGAAGATCACATAATACCCAAACTTCTTGAAGTCTGAATTGTAGCAGTTCTTCTTGCATAGCTTCAACCCAACTTTCTTTAGTCAATACTTGAGCAATATTCTTGGGTTCCTCTTGAGAGATAAAGCAAGTAAACAGACATGTTTGATGGTCCTTATGATTCAGTCTGTTTTGTTTATAAACAAAGCTAAGTAAAGCATTATGAGGTTTAGAAAAACTCTTAGCTTTGTGTCTAGTCATCACTCCAGAAGTAGAAGGACCAATGATTTGATCAATAGGATGATTCTTATGAATTCTTAAGTTTGGAGACTGTGGAACTCCATAAGTATCATTCAAATTAGTGAAATCAGCATCTTCATTGGAATCTGAGAAAATACCTTCATCTTCAAACTCATCATCAGTATCTTCTAATCCAGGCATGGTAGGATCATCCAAATCATCCAAAGTGCTGGTAACTGGTGCAGCAGTACTTTGGTCAAAAGTACTGTCCAAAGTACTGTGAGAGTATTCTGTTGTCTTGTTCTTTTTCTTTGCTTCTTCATAAGCTCTTCTTTAGTCATCAGTATAAGAATGTGCCAAAACATCTTGAAGAAGCATCTGATTAAGTTCATCTTGAATAGATTGATCCTCAGCAGATAATGAGGATTTTGGCTCATCAGTACTTTTCTCTGTCTCAGCAGGTTTAGGCTCTTCATCATGAATAGCATCTGGTCTAATATGGACTCTATGAACAACATACTGTACCTCTTCTCCATTGTGCACAGGTTGATTCTCTTCTCTAACAGGAACATAATTCATTGAAGGAGTCAAAACTTCAAGATCAAACATCCAATCAGGACCTTTTCCCTTTTGATTTTCTTGATCTTCTAAAAACTCAACATGAAGACAATCTTGAACCTTCTTAGTGACTCTGTTGTACACTCTAAATCCCTTGCTATTGGTGCAGTAGCCCAATAAATAACCTTCTTCTGACTTGCCATCAAACTTGCCCAGATTATCAATTGTATTTAGAATAGTGAGAGGACATCCAAAAGGCTTCATAAATCGAATGTTGGGTTTGTTTCCCATCAGCAACTCATAAGGTGTCTTCATCTGTGGTTTGGTGACTGATACTCTGTTAAGTACATAGTAAGCAGTACTTACAGCTTCAGCCCAGAATTGAATAGGTAAGTGTGAGTCTGCAAGCATTGTTCTGGCTGCTTCTATCAAAGTCCTATTCTTTCTCTCTGCAACACCATTCTGCTGTGGTATTCTGGCAATACTGAACTCCCTCTTGATTCCTTTGTTAGCATAAAATTCATCCATAAGTTTGTTCTTGAATTCAGTTCCATTGTCACATCTAATACCTCTAACTTTCAGTCTTAGTTGGTTTTCAAGTGCTATTATAAGATCATGAATAGCATCAAAAGTATCATCTTTAAATCCTGAGAGAAATACCCAACTGAATCTACTGCAATCATCTGTCACTACTAAGCCGTACTTCTTCTTGTTCAAACTTGTAACAGATACAGGACCAAATAGATCCATATGTAATAGCTCCAATGGTTCTCTAACAGTCCTTTCCTCAAGCTTCTTGCAAGAAGCTTTGTGTTTTTTACCCTTCTTACATGCCAAACAGGAGTGATCATTCTTGTAAGTCTTTGAAGGTAAACCTCTAACTAAATTTCCTTTGACCAATTTGTTGATATTCTTATAATTCACATGGCCCAATCTTCTATGCCACTGATGTGCTTCTTCAAGGGATGCCTTTGCTACTAAACATGTAGCTCTTTCAAAAGAGTGAAGACTCTTCATATCCAAACTGTACACATCATTGGTTCTTGGTACTTTAAGTATCACCAAGTTATCATCATCAAGCTTGAATTCAGGTGAAAGTATGAGACATTCTGTGTCAGTGAATAACACAGAATGCTTTTTGTCACAGATTTGAGAGACTGACAAAAGATTGAACTTAAGCTCCTTCACATATCTAACATTCTCAAAATCTATGCTTCCTGTCTTGATAGTTCCTTTTCCACTAATTCTTCCTCCACTAGCATCATTCCTAAATGCAACTTTTCCTCCACAATATGGCCTAAAATCTGACATAATCTCTTTGTCTCCTGTCATGCTTCCAGAGCAACCACTATCCACAATAAGATGATTTTTAAGCTCCTCTTCTGGGTTGCCCTGCACAAAGATAGATAAATTAGTGTCTTTTAGGAACCCAAGCCATTACTGACTTGTGTTCCCCTTGTGGAGTTACATACTTAAATTCCTTGAGTATGTAATCTTCACAGTTTTTGTAGACAGAATCAAGCATTATCTTTTGTTTCAAGAGTTGTGGTGGATTTTCAGCAAAAGTTTCTTTTTCAATAAAAACCTCCTTTTTATTTTCAACATAAACATCTGCATCAAAAATCACGGTTTCATCAGTACTTGTTGAAAGTACTGTTTGTTCATCATCAGTACTTTCCTTCTTAACCCATTGAGTTTTAACTTCTGGTGAAGAGTCTCTAGATCTAAATACTTTCTTGGAGTTGTAACGCCTTCTAGATTGATAGTAGTTAGATCTCCTAGGGTTCCTATTCCAAGAGGTGTTTGGTGAAAACTGAGCAGTACTTTGAGAAAGTACTGGTCTTGGCTTAGCAATACCTTGGAAAGTATTTGAAGGTACTGGAGGTTTTGAAAAGGGTCTTCTCTGGTGAGGGTACCTATAGTCTGGTGAGAAGTTTCTATGATTAACCCTATGTGACTTATTCCAAGCTGGTCTAGTCTCCTTTGGTTTTTGGTTGTCTGTTCTATTCTTAGGGAACTTACTTAAGTACTCTGAATGTAAGTTACAGTCCTTAATCAAATGAGTAGGACTAAAACAAACAAAACAGATTTTTTGATCTGTGATTCCAAAGTTCCTTTTTCTTTGTGTATAACTAAACCTATCATGTCTTCTAGGTGAATGATGAAAACTGTTTTGACCAAAATTATCCCAAAAAGGTTTAGCAGTCTGTTGAAAAGGTTTTCTGAAAGGTACTGCTGAAGGTTTAGCAGTACTTTGAGGTGTGGCAGTACTTTGGTGTGAAAGTACTGCTTGGTTTTGAACATCATCTACCTTAGGTGTTTTAACAGTTTCTTTTGAGATTTCAGACCTAGATTGACCTTTAAGTTTCTTCTTAAACTCTAAGCTATCTACTCCAAAATGAGAAACATCAGGCCTAAGAGGTTGATGACTACCAGTGGGATGAGGGACTGCATGATAGGCATTATCTTTCTTAAGCTCAGGAGGTGGTTCACTAACTAATTCCTCATTACTAGATGTGTCTACATAATTAATGAGTTCATCATCACTAGTGGTTATATCCTCAAAGTCACCTTTATCCTGATCACTAGGTGGATTTTCTACGTTATTAAAATCCATACCAAAACCTAGGCCAGTTTTAATATAATATTTTCTCTGTTTTTCAACATAAGTGACATGAGAAAGACCTGATTGTCCCCAAGCGTTAAAGTTTTCTAGTAATTCATCCCTCTCCTTAGTTAATTTCTCAATTTCAGAGATCTTACAGTTTAACTTCCATTCACTTAATTTCAACTGATAATCCTGTTGTTCATACTTTTCTGCCCAAGCCACTTCATTATTTTCATGTGTTATAATTTTGGCTTCCATTGACTCTAAAGTTATTTGATAACCTGCTACCTCAGACCTAGCCTTTATACAGTTATCTCTTTCAACCACATAACTATTCAGTACTTTTTGATAAA
This sequence comes from Chrysanthemum makinoi, assembly GCA_910596185.1. Classification (NCBI taxonomy): domain Eukaryota; kingdom Viridiplantae; phylum Streptophyta; class Magnoliopsida; order Asterales; family Asteraceae; genus Chrysanthemum; species Chrysanthemum makinoi. The sequence goes on from OU343218.1 coordinate 237,528,033, forward strand.
AGTCATGACAATTTGAACATACCTCAGAGATAGGGGTTGAACTTGGTGAAGTAGCCATCATAGCAAGCAGAACAGGATCATCTTCACTCTTCATGCTCCAATCAAAACTTCCAAAACCATCTTTAGACTCCATAGCAGCATGTCCGGGTTCCTTATCTGTTAGGATTTGGAAAATCCAGTAGTTAAAGTGTCGGTCACCTCAAGTATATGTATTCGTTAGAAAGCTCGTAGTCGTAGTTATTTAATGTTAAGTAGTATTTAGTTTTGTAACACCGTGGAGGACGGACGGGTATTTACCCACTGTATGCCTGATCCACAGCCCGTCAGGTGGCGTTTTATGTAACTACTATAAATACTCTCTACCTCCCAAGGTAGAGAGTTGGAGCTCATAATAAGATTTTTCTTTCTCTCACTAAAGTTCCCAAACCTCTAACTTTCTCTCTCTAAAACTCTTGTGTACGCCTACTTTGTTTTGTGGTTTGATGTGTATGTGAAATCCAATATATTACAATTGGTATCAAGAGCCATGGTTAGATCATCTCTTACATATCTTTGGATTTCTAGTGGTTTTTAGGTGGTTTTTGAGTTTGAGAAAGTTTAGTGGTTTTTGCATCATTTGGTTGATTTCTAGTGTTAAAGTTTGGATTTTGATTGTACTTTTGTGTTTAGGATCATCACAAGTGTTTAGGTTTTGATTTGGAAGGCTTGAATCATCGTGGTTGGGTTGTTTTTGGATTGAAAAGTATGTTTTGGAAGTTTTTCAAGTTAGCGACTTGGCTCTCGGTGTAAATTTCTTGGTAGCGACTTGCTTTAGAAAATATTAGCAAGTTGTAGTGTTGTTTGGTGGCGAGTTGGTCCTAGCGGCTTGCCTTTAGAGACAAGCCGACAATAAGTACTGTTGGTGGATTCTCCACTACGGGTAGCGACTTGGTAAGGTAGCGACTTGCTTTCAATTTTGATAGCGACTTGCTCTTTAAGTTTCGTAGCGATTTGGTGGTAGCGATTTGGTCCTTAGCGAGTTGCTATTTAGCGACTTGATCTCATAGCAACTTGGTGCATAGCGACTTGCTGTCAAAATTTGTAGCGACTTGGGAACTTAGCGACTTGCTTTGTCATTACTTAGCAACTTGGTACTTAACGACTTGGTTCAAGGACTCATAGCGACTTGGTTGACTTTTGTGTGTAATACGGTTTTCTCTTGGTTTAGTAAAATCCCGTGAAAGAATCTATTTCCCGGTTTAATCACGAGTTATAAAAACCCGTGATTATCTGTCAACATGTCTACCAACGTACCTACAATCTTCTCCACTATTGCCGAGGATGTTCAAGCAGCTGGTTCAGACACCCGTCCACCCATGCTTGATAGAACTGACTATGACTCTTGGGCTCAAAGAATCAGACTGTATTGTCTTGGAAAGGAAAATGGGGTCAACATTCTCAAATCGATTGATGAAGGACCTTATCAGGTTGAGACTACAAGAGACATAATTTATACTGCTGCAGATGGAACTATGATTTTTGGATTGGACAGGCCTAAGACGTATGATGAGCTCAGTGATAAGGAGAAAAATAGATTCGATGCTGATATCAGGGCTTCTAACATCGTACTTCAAGGTCTTCCAAAAGATATCTACAAGCTTATCAATCACAACACTGAAGCCAAGGCAGTGTTGGATAATGTCAAGATGCTTCTTTCTGGTTCTGAATTAACTGTGGAAGACAGAGAATCACAACTCTATGATGAATTTGAGCACTTCAAGATGAAACCAGATGAGAGTGTCTATGAGTATTACGTGAGATTCCACAAGCTTGTTAATGACATGAGGAACATCAGAATGACTATGCCAAACATTCAGCTGAACTCAAAGTTTGTGAACAACATGAATCCCGAATGGCATAAGTTTGTCACCTCTGTGAAGCTAACCAAAGGACTGAAGAATACAAACTATGAGAAACTCTATGCCTTCCTTCTTCAGAATGAGAGACATGCTATGTTTGAAAAAAGGATTCTAGATCAGTTCAAAACTAACCAGGGAGAGACAAGCCCATCAAATGATTCAACTGCCTTCTACTCAAACATTTGAATTACCACCAAAGCATCTCAAGTTATTTCCATGGGTAATGGCACTCACAAACTCATTCCTGATCCTATGTTCAAACAAGCTGATGCTGATGCACACGTGGGTAACTTCATTAATCAACTGGCTCTCCTGATTAGTCAAAACATGAACTCTCTCCCACACACCAACAATAACCTCAGAACAGCGTCTAATCCACACAATCAAGCCACTGTCAGAGATGGGAAGGTTATAGTACAACCAGTTCAAGAAGGCAGTATGAACAAGGAAGAGGTGGAGTTGGTAGAGGCTATGTGACAAATCAGATCAGGGGAAGGAATGGAAATCAGGGACAAGCAAAGCCAATCAAGTGTTACAACTGTGGAGGTGAGGGACACATTGCAAGGAACTGCACATCGCCAAAACGCCCTCAGAATGCGGAGTACTTCAGGGATAAGATGTTGCTTGTTCAAGCTCAGGATAATGGTGCAACCTTGTATGAAGAGGAGTTGTTGTTTCTTGCTGAAGAGAATGCTAAGAGGGTGTTTGGGATTGCGTTATGAATGGGATTATTTGATTATCACGATCTGGAACCGCAAAAATCAGGTTAGGAGTGTTTGGATGACAAAATAAAAAAAGTGATTATCTGCGTTTATATGGCACCAAAACGCAGTTTTTAATAATCCACTTGCCACATACTTTTGCAAAACGCAGTTTTGGAAAGGAAGATCATTCAATATCAAATGACCAGATTACCCCTAAAATACACCTTGTCATGTTCCTCAAAGATCTCTGTTGTTAGTTTTTACCTTCCTACAACTTAGCCAGTGAATATGGTTGTCTCCGGTGCACATGGTTGTTTCCACCGCCGGAAATTCTTCACACCATAATTAACTTCGGTAAAGTTAACAAGGATCTGATTGTTTAGATTAAATTGGGTCAAGGTTTGTTGATATGGATTTGGAGTAAAACGAGAATACTGACCATTCGTTTGAGGTCAAAATATATGCAGTTGTTGACTTTTGTGATGGAGAAGGTGAGAACCAATTTGGATGGGAATAGTTGTTTTTTACGGAGTATTAGGCTAAATGTGTATATTTTGTATCTATCACATAATAATAGAATAATGTGTTATCAAAAGAAAGTCATTATATTACTCGTACATATACGTATAAACATAAAAGAAAGGCAATCAAAATATTTAGGTAACACAAATATTGCTGTCAACTCTCTCAAAATCATTATTAGTATATGCTAGCAAAAAGTTTGATAATACAAAAAATGTCCATTTTGGTCATTTTACCTTTTAACTCAACAAATAATTTGTTTTGCCAAACACTAAAAAAATTGATTATCTGATTATTGCGGTTTGAAACAACATAATCAAATCCAAACAGCATATTTCAAAACCACGTTTTGATACAGCTGATTATGCGATATCAAAACGCATAATCTATTTTGAATAAGCAATCCCAAACACCCCCTAAGACATACAATGCAGATGTGGATGAGCAGCCAACTCAGGAGATAGGCCACAATCATCAGAATGCCTTTCAAGTCTCTGATTGTGATGCATACGACTCTGACGTTGATGATGAACCTACTGCACAAACCATTTTCATGGCTAGCATTACTCCAATGGTCTCTCCAAAAGTCTCTTCATCACCACAAGCTGGTCCATCCAAAGACAAACTCATTTCTGAGGTATTAAAACTATACGATGATGCTGATGTGCAAAAGATGCATGACAAAGTACAATCAACTGAAACTATTGAGTCAAATATTGAAAATATGGGTAATATCAATGTTGTCCCTTATGATCAATATGTGAAACAAAGAGAAAGTGAGGTCGTACCAAGTGATGCATCTTCTGCAGTCAGTGATGACTATGTTTTTGATGAATACACTGCATGTGCCCCTGATTAGTCTGTTATTTCTGAACTTAATGCCTATAAAGAACGAGTTGCCATTTATGAACAACGTGCTAAGTTTGAGTTAACTACTCGTGAGCAGGAGTTGGATAACCAAATGCGTACAATTATTAGAAAAAGTAATTTTAGAGAAGAAGTGTTAAAACAAGAGTTAAACTCCTTACAAGAAAAGCTTTCAAAAACTGCTAAGCAAAAACAAGAACTTCAAGAAAATGTTAAAGTGCTTAAGCAGGAATTTCATGCTAAGGAATCTAAACTTTTGAATGATTTTTCTAATCTAAAAAACTTTGAAGAACAAGCTTGAAAATAAGTTGTACGTACAAGGGAATACCATTCAGACTGCTCACATGGTCACTAAGCATAGAGTTTTAAGCGATAAGCATAGTGTTCCCATTATAGATAAACCCAATCCTGAGTACGGTAAGTTAGCAAAAGCAGCTCAAAATGTAATCTATGATGGCAATGAGATTCTTAAACCTAGACAGAAACCTAGTTGCGTTGAGTGCACTAAGGAAGATAGAAAATTAGATGATGCATCTAGGGAGAAAATGAATAAGAAGCTAGAAGATCCTGAATGCAAAAAGAATAATATCTCAATCAAATCCCATGATTACAAGAAGGAAAACTGGATCTCATTAAACAAATTTAAGCCTCAAACGTTGTTAACACCTGAACAAGTTTTCTCGAAAAGGGACTTAGATAAGCAAAAGGCTGAAAATCTTGTTGAAACAAACCCTCCCTTTAGGAAAATGCCTGTAGCGACTGTGTATCCTCCAAATACACCAATGCATTTAGTTCCTAGAACTATTGCCACTAAGAGCAAGACCTTAATCAGCCAATATGTTATTCTTCAACTATTTGTCGATTTTGAGAAAATTTGTAAGAAAAGGATCACACCCACTGGGATAACTGAAGGGGAAAGGGGTTTTGAGCAAACAAAAGAATGCTATCTAATTGAGGTCATGCCTTTATTTAAACAACTAAGAGATCATTTTGAGAGTCTTAAAAAGGGGATAGATTCAGACATTAAAGGAATGGAAAAGGAATTTGATGCAATGATAGTTGAGGTTAGTGACTATGAGCGAGCATTAAAATATAATGAGATTGAAAGGAAGAACTTGCATACCTTGAATGAGAATCTTATTTCTGAATGTATTGCTCAAGATGTATTTTACACTGATACAAATTGCTCCATTAAGCTTCTCAATTTCATAAATTATCTGTTGCTCTGAAAGTCTCTGATGCGTGCCAAACAGTCAAGCTAAATCACTCAAGCCTGCCACTTGTGAATGGCAGACCGTAATCAGCTTAAAACTGCTCACGCACGAATGCAATGAAGATCAGGGGAGTATAGTGTTTCCCCGGGTCGTTATGTCCCAGCGAGCTATGCAATGGATTTATCAAACGTAAAGTGATCGAGAAGTTTGAACGAAAAAGGGATTCTGATAAGATTATAACTACAGAAAAAGCCAACAAATAACAACGGCTTAAATGCAAATTAAAGGAAATTAAAAAGATAAAATCTATTAAATAAACGCTATCACTATAATTAAAATGATGTTTTGTTTTTATGTTTTTATAAAACTGAAATTAAAAACTACGTGACGTACAAATAAAATCGTGAAACTTACACAATATTAACCCTAAAAGTATGAAAATGATATTTTTACAATCCTAATGATAAAAGAAAATATTTAGAAAAAGAAAATTATTTTTATAACTAATTATCTAATTATTATTAATTAAAAACTATTTTTAACTATTTAATAATTACCTAAAATACAAGAAAATAGGAAATAAAGTTAGAAAAATAAAATTATGAATTGGAAAAGTCTAAAATATCAAAAGAGAATTTTCAAAACTATTTTTGTATTTTTCTGATTATTTTTCTATTTTTTTTATGAATTTTAAACTATTAAAAACTAATTAAATTACTAAAAATTACAAAATAAACTATGAAAAATTTGGAAAATTACTTTTTTTACTTTTTATATTTATCTAAACTTAAGAAAAATGAAAAATTGTTTTTTTTGAACCTTTTCTGAATTTTTTGTATTAAAAGTTAATTAAAAGTGCTTAAAAACTAATTTAAATTAAGAAAAATAGCAAATCAACTTAGAAAAATCTGAAAATTTCAGGAAAACTCTAAAATAATATTAAGAAGCTAGGAAAATTGGAAAAACAGGTGGTTGCTTGGAAGAATATGAAACTGATGTCACAAGTGCTTGTAAATAAGCACTAAAATAAGCCAAATGAACCAAACAAGTCACCCACTGATTACAGAAACAATATTATGCAAAAGTTACTCTAAATGAACTTAAAAAGAACAACTCTTAACTACTGAATAGCAATCTACACAGGTTTGATGATTCTAACTAAAGTGCTAAAACAGTTTTCTGGGTACCTACTTTAAGCACAAGAAAAAGCACTCAAATAAGCTACAAACCAAAAACCAATTATGAAGACCTAAACTAGACCTAAGTAGCTACTTATAACCAAAAAACCAGACCTTGGGAGGTTCTAATGAATCCTGTGCACCCCTGGACAAATTTGAGAAAAACTCAGATATTGCTGAGCTTTTGGAGCAGGGCAACAGGACCTGAGTTTGAGCTTATGCACAAGATTATCCAGAGAGATTTAGCTAAAAACAGATATGAGGTCTTATAGACCTCCCAGCCAACTGCTTATATCCCAAAAATGAGACCCTAAAAAGCTCTAATAAACCCTGTGCATTTGCTGCAATATCTGCACAAATCCAATTTTTGACACCTTTTGACTTTTTGAAACAGATTGTAAAGTTTGACTAAAATGAAACTTGATTCCAATTTTATGACTGATGTTGAAGTATATTGATGAAATGAACTTAATGCCAGCTTTGTTTAAGACTTTTAAACACCAAACAAGATTTTGCACATCCAAAATTACAACAGTTCATACAGTAAGACAGATTTTAAGAAATATTGACTTTAAAGGTTGCAGGCTCAATTTTAATGACTCAATTGAGTTACTTAGAGCTAAACAAACTTGAACCAATAATAAGCTAACACTGAATGCACTTCTGGGACAGATATGACAGTAAACCAAACACACCTTTTCTTGACTGTTATGAAAATAAAATGAGCTAATCAATGCTACAACTTGTTTTAATGATCAATATCAGTTCAAGTAACCTAAATACAACTAAATACACAGAATTAAACTAGTGAAAACTACAAGGACAGATTATGCTTATGAGCTTTGAAAGTTGCACTTACAATTGGTCCAAAGCCACAATGGCCTGCCAACAAGGAAACCAAGAACACTAGCCTAATCCAACCCCTAACCTAACTTTGATTCAACCCAAATCCATGTCTGCTTTAACCCATTGCCATTTCTGCTTCAATTCTGCCCATGTTGACTTTCATTGACCAATGTTCAAAGGTGATTAAAACTTAAAAGTGAACTCACAAAAAGCTATGAATAGCTAGTATGAACTTGTTTGAGCTTATAAATAAGCTTATTGAAGCTTATACAACAAATTTTAATTTGGAAAATTTCAACAGTTGAGACAAGATATTAAATGTAAACAAAAGCTTAAATTGAAACTTGATATGAGTTGCAATACACTGGAAAACCTTTCTTTAATACAATGGAGCTTGAAAATACAAATACAAAACTAATTAAGACTAAGAAAATGAAATTCGACATACATTGTTTTTAAAACTAACTAACTACTTCTTTGTTGCTTCCTCTTGCCCTTTTTATATGCTCCCAACTCTTTCTCTCTCCTTTCTGAGTGGATCCCAGCAACAATATGAGCCCTTGGATGCCTTTTGAGCCATCTTGGCCGTTTGATGGAATTGGCGGGAAAATTGGTTTTGATATCAGAGACAGGGAAAGGGGTTGCATTAATTGCATTGGGAGGGTTGGTGAGGAGGGGGGAGACAAAGGGTGGAGTAGGGTGATTTTTGGTGGCTAGAGGAGGGGGGTTGCAGACAAACATGTCGGGGAAGACAGGTTTATAGGGGGGCGGGGTGTTTTGTTTAAACATTGGGCTTGGTCGGGTCATGGATTTGGACCGGGTAATCTGATTGGGCCAAGGGTTAGATTGGGCTTGGATAATGATTAGGTCCGTTTGGTTTGTGTAAATAATAACATAAGGACCAAAAATGTAAAGTCTGAAATTCCAGGGACCAAACATGTAAATTATGAGAAGTAGTCCAAGGACTAGTTTTGCCAACCTCCAATAGACCAAGGTACCAAATCTGCCAATTGTGAAATTCCAAGGACTAAATATGACAATTTTTAAAATCCAAGGACCAAATTTGAAATTTCTCAAAACTTTTGGATTTTCCACCAAAGGACTAAATATGATAATTTATGATTACAAAAGGACCTTTGGTGACTTTTCTTTTAAAATACATGCCTAGGGACTGATTTTGCCATTTTCTGAAAGTTGGGGGACTGAAACTGCCAATTATGCAAACTTTGCTCGTTTTTCATCTGATTTTGAACATTTTGCATCTGAAACATATAAAATGCAACTTTAAGATATTTTCAGTATTTTGATGCATTTCTGAGAATTTTTAAATGATTTGCAGTTCAGAATAAACCAAAAATGATGAGTATTTACACACTCATCAATCCCCCACACTAAACTATTGCTAGTCCCTAGCAATCTTTTGAGAAAAACATAATGGATTTGAATCTCTTTACCAAAAGCCATTACTTCTGGAGTAGCCAAATGTTTCAGTTCAAGTAAGAACCATGGTACACCGATAACCATGTGATTTTGAGCAAACCACCAGCTTCCAACGGATTTGATTTGTCTTTACCAGAAGCCGTTTGCTCTGGACTAGCCAACTCTTAGATAAATTATCAATATTATCTTTGGTGAGTCGATTACCAATTATGGATTTTCCACTGCCTTTACCACAAGCCATAATCTTGCGGGCTAGCCAACTCTTAGATAAATTATCAACATTATCTTTGGTGAGTTGATTACCAATTATGGTTTTTCCACTGCCTTTACCACAAGCCATAACCTTGCGGGCTAGCCAACTCTTCACTTTTTAGGACATGGTGAGTTGAGAACCATACAATTTTGGGCAAATTGCAAGCCATATAAACGGATTTGAGAAATCTTTACCAAGAGCCGTTTGCTCCTGGATTAGCCAATCCTTTTGTTTATTAGACAAGGCGGACTGATAACCAATTGAGTAAGTGTAGAACACTTACTCCAAAAAAAATTTTGGCCAAAAACGGGGGAATTAGGCGGTATAATTACATGATAAAATTCGTGAGAATTCCCCCCCACACTTAGAAATGAATATTGCCCTCAATATTCAAAGTACCGGCGGTTATGCCGAAACAAAGAACGGAAAGGGAAATATTACGGCCATTATTTAGCAAGATTTTTTTTTTTTTTTTTTTTTTTACTTGCATATATACACAACATGTGGGGTAACCTCCCCACACTAGGGTGGTAGAAAATAGAAAGAAGTCAGAAATATGGGTGAAAACCCATATGGCATGCTACTGTTTTTGATTCCCGAGTCGCTAGCTTGACTCGATCCCCGCATTCATTGGTTCATGGGGAAAGTAACGTGGAAAACCAATCTCGATCGGACTTTCGTTCACAATGTTAATAAACATATGAACATCAGAAAGTTCCACACCGACGAGATATAACCGCGGTATTGTTTAATAGTAGACCCTATAAGGGATGATACCGGGGTCAAAGATGGTGTCCTCATTCCCGAAGGAGAAAAGGGAAACAGCAGCCACACCATCTGTGAAGAATGGAATAAAGATGTACATGAGAATGCAAGTCCATTCCTCAGCAGAGAGAAGCAAATCACCAGTTTTGACATTTTTAAGCTTAAACTTGAAGCTTAGATGGTGATTGTCAAGAAGATGTCCGGGAGGGAGGGGGGGAAATGGTTCTTCAATCAACAGACTTTCCAGAAAAAGGATGTCTCCCTCCGGATCAAAGTAAGTGTTATCAATTCCCGTTGGAATTGACTCATCACTAAGAAATGCATCGACTTCATTCCAAAAGTTGTCATCTTCCTCATCAGGAGTGAGAGAAGGGATGGAAGAGTCGGGAATAAGACTAGAAGATGATGGATCATTTTTTAGCAATTCATCAATGGGAAGAATGTCTCCCATTGGATCACAATCATCATCCAATTCAGATGAAACTGAAGAGAGTTTGGTTTCATCCACAGAGTTAACAATCTCGATGCGACAAACTGATTCCGGAGGTGGGACAAGTGGTGTGCTCTTAGAGCTAGCAGTTTCCACCACTTCTGATGAAGTCTCCGATTCTAGATCATCATCATCAAGAACACTCTTGACTTCCCTGGTACAGCTTTCAAACCATTTGTTTGAACCAGGGGTGATTTTCAAAGCTTTTAACTCCGCACGTTTTTTATTGCTCCTCTTAACCGTGAAATTTGAGAGTGTTGCACTGAATCTTTCAGATCTTTGATCAATTGTGGCAACACTCTGTTTGTACAGAGGTTTGGAGTTCTGGTTGATATTTAACGTGAGCTCTTCGTTGTCAACCCGTATGGTCAACTCTTCAGCAAACACATCAATCAGAGCACGACTCGTTCTTAAGAAAGCTCTCCCTAAGATGAGGGGAACTCTAGGATCTGCATCGAAGTCTACTACAACAAAGTCAGTAGGAAAGTGAAACTTTCCCACTTTCATCACGACATCCTCGGCTATCCCAAGTGGAGTAGTTTTGGTACGGTCTGCTAGCTCGAGTGTCATACAAGTGGATGTAAGTTTAGGAAGAGACAGTTTCTCCCATACTGAGAGTGGCATGAGGTTAATGCTAGCGCCAAGATCGGCCAAGGCGGAGCATTGAAACATCCCCAAGAAATCACACGGGATTAAAAACCGGCCAGGGTCTTCAAGCTTTTCGGGAAGCTTATTAAGAATGGCCGCTGAGCATTGCTCATTTAGAGGGGTTTTCGCCATCTCAGACAACTTATCTTTGTTGCTCAGTAAGCTTTTAAGCGTGGATGCAAATTTAGGCATTAGAACGAGAGCATCAACGAAGCTTATATCAAAGTGAAGCTCATTGAAGATTTGGAAAAATTTTTCCATTTGCTCTTTGTTTTTGTCTTTGAGCTTCTCATCATTCATTCTTGATGGGTAAGGAAGCTGACTAGACTTTTGAGCCGGGATGGAAGTCTTTTCGGGCTCAGAATTTGTCTTCGGAACTTCGGGTTCCGGACTTGAAGCTTGGACTACCGAAGGTGGGACGTGTGCGGTACTTCGTGGGCTTGAATAATGCACCTTGTCCGTTGTCTCCTTGGTAACTTGACTCAATGCCACAGGAGGAGGGGGCATAGGAGTCGAAGGTCCATTGTGCGTCTTACCACTACGAGTGGTGACGGCTTTCAACTCGGCATTTGGGTTGGGAATAGTATTGCTTGGGAGTCCTCCAGAAGATGACGAAGCTTTGTTCATATTCATGTTCATGAAACTGCTCATCATATTCTTTAACTCATTTGTCTGCCGAGACAATGTGGTATCAATTTCCTTTCTTAGCTCAACTCTCATGTTATTGATCTGAGTTTGCATTGAACGCATGTTTGACTCAGTCATTTTCATGAAGTCATTTGGCATGGGAGCTTGAGGAGGTTGTTGATAACTTTGATGATTAGGAGCTTGATATGGTTGGTTGAAATTGTTCCGGTTTTGATTGAAATTTTGAGAGTTATTGAAGTTGTGTCCTTGATTCGAAACAAAGCGATTTTGATTGCCATGGTTTTCATTGCCATGGTTTTGCACAGGAGGAAAACCAGGTGGTGTCATACCGCTAGGTGCACGGTAGTGAGGATCAGCTTGTGGTCGGTATTGATTGTGGTTTACAGAAGCTACGGGAGCTTGGTAAAAGAAGCATCGGTTGCTTGACAATCATAATACGCGTGTGGACCACTACAAATTTCACACACCTTGTTTATGGCTTTGATTGGTTCCGGCTTATGAATTTCGCTTTTGATTTCCTTTACCTCTTTTATCATACAATGGATCATGTCCGTTAGAGCGGCTATTGGAGCTGCTAACTCAGAAGAGTTACTGGATGAAGAAGCAGGAGTGTTCGGAACATTGACTTTGTTTCGAGAAATAGGAACTTTTGATTTACTCTCGCAAATTTCAAGCACATCTTTAGGTCTACGATTCAAGATATTGCCACCCGCGGATGCGTTTAAAGAATCTTGATCGTTACAGTTCAACCCATTATAAAATATATTGACTTGTTGAAGCTCCGTGAATTCATGATGGGGGCATTTCCTGAGGAGATCTTTGAATCTCTCCCATGCCTCTCCAAAGTTTTCATCGAAATTTTGACGAAATCCAGAAATTTCATTTTTAAGATTAGTCGTCTTTGATGGAGGGAAGAAGTAATTAACAAACTTTTGAACAAGATCCTCCCAAGTTTCGATGGATCGAGGGTGTTCTTTTTCCAGCCAAATCGGGCTGTCCCTTCAGAGAGAATGGAAAAAGCATCAACTTGATGACTTTTTGTGGAACATCCTTGAAATTGATTGTTGAAGTCAACTTGTTAAACCAACGGATGTGTGCATACGGGTCTTCACGATCAGACCCGCGGAATTGATTTGTAGACACAAGTTGGATCAAGTGTGTCTTCAATTCGAAGTGATCAGAGTTGATTACTGGTAAAACGATGGCATCTCCATAACCCTCGGTGGGTGCCTGGAGCATTTCCGCCATAGTACGTTCGTCTGCCATATTGTTGTTTGAAATAGTACGAATCTCGGGTTCGACTATTTGGGCAGCACGTCTACGAGAACGTCGTCTAGGAATTTCTGCTAGATCACGCAAAGGACTCAATGATCTAGAAGAACGAGTGCGCATGCACTAGAGTTAACTCTAAGGAAACTCAGAGTTAAGGAGAGAAATGGGAATTATGAAAATCTTTCAGATGAGAATGGGAATTATGAAGACGTTTTATAAAAATTTTGGGGTGAGAAGAATCTTTATGGGTTTTCTGGTTCTGACAAGTATATATTACAACAAAATCAATTAACACAAAATCGAGGCAAAACAACAGTGAACTTAACCAATAATCACAAGATGAATGGCTTCTTTGAAAAAGGTACACCAATCACAAGGACACAAAGGCAAGTTTTAAATCTTTAGTTCGGGAACTTATTATGGTCGCACCCCCAGTTAGGTAGTGCACTGCCTTGGTTTGCGGTGGTAATCTTTTAAGTTGTTTATTATTAAAGAAAACGACGAATCTTTTTGTATTTTTATTTTTGATACATATATAGAAACAAAAGGAAAAATATTTTTGTGTTTTATACGTTTTTGGTTGTTTTTGGGTTTTTGGATTTTTTATAAGAAAATATGGATATATATATATATATAGATGATAGATGGATGGCATAAACAAAGAGTGAGTATTCAAACAACTAATCTGCTAGACGGAAGATAGATCAGCACAGCTCCCCGGCAGTGGCGCCAAAAATTTGATGCGTGCCAAACAGTCAAGCTAAATCACTCAAGCCTGCCACTTGTGAATGGCAGACCGTAATCAGCTTAAAACTGCTCACGCACGAATGCAATGAAGATCAGGGGAGTATAGTGTTTCCCCGGGTCGTTATGTCCCAGCGAGCTATGCAATGGATTTATCAAACGTAAAGTGATCGAGAAGTTTGAACGAAAAAGGGATTCTGATAAGATTATAACTACAGAAAAAGCCAACAAATAACAACGGCTTAAATGCAAATTAAAGGAAATTAAAAAGATAAAATCTATTAAATAAACGCTATCACTATAATTAAAATGATGTTTTGTTTTTATGTTTTTATAAAACTGAAATTAAAAACTACGTGACGTACAAATAAAAACGTGAAACTTACACAATATTAACCCTAAAAATATGAAAATGATATTTTTACAATCCTAATGATAAAATAAAATATTTAGAAAAAGAAAATTATTTTTATAACTAATTATCTAATTATTATTAATTAAAAACTATTTTTAACTATTTAATAATTACCTAAAATACAAGAAAATAGGAAATAAAGTTAGAAAAATAAAATTATGAATTGGAAAAGTCTAAAATATCAAAAGAGAATTTTCAAAACTATTTTTGTATTTTTCTGATTATTTTTCTATTTTTTTATGAATTTTAAACTATTAAAAACTAATTAAATTACTAGAAATTACAAAATAAACTATGAAAAATCTGGAAAATTACTTTTTTTACTTTTTATATTTATCTAAACCTAAGAAAAATGAAAAATTATTTTTTTTGAACCTTTTCTGAATTTTTTGTATTAAAAGTTAATTAAAAGTGCTTAAAAACTAATTTAAATTAAGAAAAATAGCAAATCAACTTAGAAAAATCTGAAAATTTCAGGAAAACTCTAAAATAATATTAAGAAGCTAGGAAAATTGGAAAAACAGGTGGTTGCTTGGAAGAATATGAAACTGATGTCACAAGTGCTTGTAAATAAGCACTAAAATAAGCCAAATGAACCAAACAAGTCACCCACTAATTACAGAAACAATATTATGCAAAAGTTACTCTAAATGAACTTAAAAAGAACAACTCTTAACTACTGAATAGCAATCTACACAGGTTTGATGATTCTAACTAAAGTGCTAAAACAGTTTTCTGGGTACCTACTTTAAGCACAAGAAAAAGCACTCAAATAAGCTACAAACCAAAAACCAATTATGAAGACCTAAACTAGACCTAAGTAGCTACTTATAACCAAAAAAACAGACCTTGGGAGGTTCTAATGAATCCTGTGCACCCCTGGACAAATCTGAGAAAAACTCAGATATTGCTGAGCTTTTGGAGCAGGGCAACAGGACCTGAGTTTGAGCTTATGCACAAGATTATCCAGAGAGATTTAGCTAAAAACAGATATGAGGTCTTATAGACCTCCGGCCAACTGCTTATATCCCAAAAATGAGACCCTAAAAGCTCTAATAAACCCTGTGCATTTCTGCAATATCTGCACAAATCAATTTTGACACCTTTTGACTTTTTGAAACAGATTGTAAAGTTTGACTAAAATGAAACTTGATTCCAATTTTATGACTGATGTTGAAGTATATTGATGAAATGAACTTAATGCCAGCTTTGTTTAAGACTTTTAAACACCAAACAAGATTTTGCACATCCAAAATTACAACAGTTCATACAGTAAGACAGATTTTAAGAAATATTGACTTTAAAGGTTGCAGGCTCAATTTTAATGACTCAATTGAGTTACTTAGAGCTAAACAAACTTGAACCAATAATAAGCTAACACTGAATGCACTTCTGGGACAGATATGACAGTAAACCAAACACACCTTTTCTTGACTGTTATGAAAATAAAATGAGCTAATCAATGCTACAACTTGTTTTAATGATCAATATCAGTTCAAGTAACCTAAATACAACTAAATACACAGAATTAAACTAGTGAAAACTACAAGGACAGATTATGCTTATGAGCTTTGAAAGTTGCACTTACAATTGGTCCAAAGCCACAATGGCCTGCCAACAAGGAAACCAAGAACACTAGCCTAATCCAACCCCTAACCTAACTTTGATTCAACCCAAATCCATGTCTGCTTTAACCCATTGCCATTTCTGCTTCAATTCTGCCCATGTTGACTTTCATTGACCAATGTTCAAAGGTGATTAAAACTTAAAAGTGAACTCACAAAAAGCTATGAATAGCTAGTATGAACTTGTTTGAGCTTATAAATAAGCTTATTGAAGCTTATACAACAAATTTTAATTTGGAAAATTTCAACAGTTGAGACAAGATATTAAATGTAAACAAAAGCTTAAATTGAAACTTGATATGAGTTGCAATACACTGGAAAACCTTTCTTTAATACAATGGAGCTTGAAAATACAAATACAAAACTAATTAAGACTAAGAAAATGAAATTCGACATACATTGTTTTTAAAACTAACTAACTACTTCTTTGTTGCTTCCTCTTGCCCTTTTTATATGCTCCCAACTCTTTCTCTCTCCTTTCTGAGTGGATCCCAGCAATAATATGAGCCCTTGGATGCCTTTTGAGCCATCTTGGCCGTTTGATGGAATTGGCGGGAAAATTGGTTTTGATATCAGAGACAGGGAAAGGGGTTGCATTAATTGCATTGGGAGGGTTGGTGAGGAGGGGGGAGACAAAGGGTGGAGTAGGGTGATTTTTGGTGGCTAGAGGTGGCTGGTTGCAGACAAAAATGTCGGGGAAGACAGGTTTATAGGGGGGCGGGTTTGTTTTGTTTAAACATTGGGTTTGGTCGGGTCATGGATTTGGACCGGTAATCTGATGGGCCAAGGGTTAGATTGGGCTTGGATAATGATTAGGTCCGTTTGGTTTGTGTAAATAATAACATAAGGACCAAAAATGTAAAGTCTGAAATTCCAGGGACCAAACATGTAAATTATGAGAAGTAGTCCAAGGACTAGTTTTGCCAACCTCCAATAGACCAAGGTACCAAATCTGCCAATTGTGAAATTCCAAGGACTAAATATGACAATTTTTAAAATCCAAGGACCAAATTTGAAATTTCTCAAAACTTTTGGATTTTCCACCAAAGGACTAAATATGATAATTTATGATTACAAAAGGACCTTTGGTGACTTTTCTTTTAAAATACATGCCTAGGGACTGATTTTGCCATTTTCTGAAAGTTGGGGGACTGAAACTGCCAATTATGCAAACTTTGCTCGTTTTTCATCTGATTTTGAACATTTTGCATCTGAAACATATAAAATGCAACTTTAAGATATTTTCAGTATTTTGATGCATTTCTGAGAATTTTTAAATGATTTGCAGTTCAGAATAAACCAAAAATGATGAGTATTTACACACTCATCAGTCTCCCATGATCGTGTCATTGAGCTTGCAAAGATTAATTCGAAACTTAATGAGAAAATTGATCAGGATGATCACGATAATTTGGTAAAGCGTCTTTCTAAACTAGAAGTTGAACATTTTGACTTACAACTAAAATATAAACATCTTAAAGAAAATGTCAAAACCTCAAATATCAAGACATCCTCAGATGTTCCAGAGTTTGATGCAGTTTTTCAGATAAACAAACGTGATGAACATATTCGAGCTCATTGTAACACGATCAGAAAGTTGAAAGCCCAAATCTCTCAATTAAAGGGTGAATTGAATAATGTGACTTGATCCCAAATGCCTCCTCCTTTAGATTCTCAGTAGTCTCAAACTTTTAATCTTCAAAACTTAGTCAATGCCTTACAAAAGGAAAACGAGAGTTTTCTAGAAGAAAATAAAAAGTTAAACGACACTTTAAAGAGTTATATGATTCAATGAAAGTCACTCGTGACCAAAACAACAAAAAAATAACGTCTTTACAAAAAGAAATTGAGAATCTGAGAAGCCAGGAATATGGGAAACTGCCACTTGTTTTCAATAAGAATGTTGCATCAAAGTCACCCTTAGACTGCAAATACACTGTGACGGTTAAATACATTCCTCCTCATCTTAGGAATAATGAACTTGCGTTTCATGACTATTGTGCTCACCTTAAGGATAGTCTAGAATGCCTCCGTGAGATTGTTGAAGAGGATTTCATTAATAAACCTCTTGATAGAGAAATTAGGTTTGCTTGCCTCCAGGCCAAACGATCTCAAGAGCTGCTAGAATGTGTAATTGCAACATGTCCAAAATCCTTAAGGGAAAAAGGCAAAGCTGTGATGCCTTGTTCTATGCCTAGTACCAAACATTCAAACCAGTCTAGGCCCAATTTTAAGAAAGTGAACATCAATGTGCCTTCTAGTAATACAGATCCTTGCACGTCTAGTTCAGGAATGCAAAAAGTAGATCAACCAACTAATGTTCCCATAATTCCCTCTACAGGAATAATCAGTGACATTAAAGTAAGCGGGTCAAAGCCTCTAGGCAATACCAAGCAAGATAGGACCTCGCAAGCTAAAAATGTGCATTGGAAGAGAGTAGAAGACCAACCTAGGAACTTTAAGTCTGTGTTGAATAAAACGAATCGTGTTGATTCTAGTATTGGCCATAGGCGTACTGTAATTAATTCGAATTCTGATACTATTTCCAAACCATGTAATGATGTCTGTTTGAATTCTGTTGCTAATCATGATTATGGTGTGAATGCTTTGTCTAATGCTGTCAAATGCCCAGTAAAAATTGTTAATGCTAAAATACATGCAAAGAAGGCTAAAAGGCAAAGACGTAAGACAGTTAGAAAACAGTAGAAACCCACAGGAAGAACATTTATAAAGATAGGTTATCATTGGATACCTTTTGGCCAAAAGAATAATCAGTTTTTCCCTCAAACTGCTAAGACTATGCCCACTAGAAAATGGATGCCTACTGGTAGAACTATTCCCTTAAGAAGTGAACATACTTTGAATAGGTCAAATACAAACACCAGCACTGCATCTATTCCTAATGATTCCATAGCTTCTACTTCTGATATGGATGTTTCTATTTCTGATGTGGGTGTTCCAATCAATGTTACTAACCAAGTGGAACCCATTCTTGCATGGGGATCCCAAATATCCAGTTATCCATTCTTGTCTGTGTTCAACTGCAGATCGTTCAAATCGTTCTGTGGTACTTGGACTCAGGCTGTTCCAAATATATGACTGGAGACCGGTCGCGACTCATGAACTTCGTGAGCAAATTCATCGGGACTGTTAGATTCGGGAACGATCATTTCGGTGCTATTATGGGTTATGGAGATTATGTTGTCGGTGATAGTGTTATCTCTCGGGTATATTATGTTGAAGGTCTTGGTCATAACTTATTCTCTGTCGGACAATTCTGTGATTCTGATCTAGAAGTGGACTTCAGAAAACATACTTGTTTCGTTAGAGAACTTGATGGCAAGGAACTTTTAAAAGGAACAAGTGGTTCAAATCTATACACCATCTCTATCGAAGATATGATGAAGTCCTCTCCAATTTGTTTTTTGTCAAAGGCTTCAAAAACCAAGTCTTGGTTATGGCATCGTCGTCTCAACCACTTGAACTTCGGCACCATCAATGATCTCTCCAGAAAGGACTTAGTTGTAGGGTTACCTAGACTAAAGTATGAAAAGGATCAACTTTGTTCAGCATGTCAATTGGGAAAAAGCAAGAAGTATGCCCACAAACCTAAACCTACAAACTCTGTTACTGAAGTTCTTCATACAATTCACATGGACTTATGTGGACCCATGAGAGTGCAGAATATCTTTGGGAAGAAATACGTGTTAGTTGTGGTTGATGATTACTCTCGATTCACCTGGGTTAAGTTCCTAAGGACAAAGGATGAAACTCCAGAGATCATCATCAAACTTATCAAACAGCTGTAGGTTCGACTCAACAAAACTGTCAGAATCATCCGAACAGACAATGGAACTGAGTTTGTTAATAAACAACTTAGTGAGTTCTATGAAAGTGTTGGAATCAATCATCAAAGAAGTGTTCCACGAACTCCTTAACAGAACGGTGTAATTGAAAGACTAAATCGAACTCTTGTGGAAGCTGCAAGAACAATGTTGATTTACTCAAAGGTTCCAATGTTTCTATGGGCTGAAGCCATTGCCACTGCATGCTACACTCAAAATCGGTCCCTAATTCACACTGCTCATGGAAAAACTCCATATGAACTTGTCCACAATAGAAAACCTAATCTCTCATTCCTTCGAGTGTTTGGTGCATTGTGTTAGCCAACTAATGATGGTCAAGACTTAGGTAAACTGAGATCAAAGGCAGATATTGGAGTTTTTGTTGGTTATGCACCAAACAAGAAGGGTTACCGAATCTACAACAAGAGAACCCGAAATATCATGGAAACAATTCACGTTACGTTCGATGAGCTGACCGGTCAAATGGCTCCTGGAAAATCCAGTTCTGGACCCACACTTCAAAACAGTCCCATTGGTTCATCCCTTGTACCAAACTCATTTCCAGCAACTCCATATGTGCCTCCATCTGAAGATGATTTAAAGAAATTGTTTGATCCAATGTTTGATGAACACTATGAACCGAATGCTGATGAAATGTCAATTCCATCAAAAGAGGCTGCTCATATCCCTGTAAATGAAGTGAACCCTTCAGTCTCAAAATCATTAAGTCAAGAAGCGCCTGTTGCTGATCATTCTGTCTCATCAACAAACCATCAATCATCAAATGTACATCATGGAATTGTTTCAGGCATCAATGATGAAGTTAATCCCTTTGCAACTCCCGAAGATGCTCCATTTGAAAACATATTTGCTCCTGAATCATCATCTAAACCATCTTCATCAGGAGATATAGACTCTGCTACTTCAGTTCCACAACAACAACCACATGAAGATCTTAGAAAATGGACACATGATCACCCATTGGACAACATCATTGGAAACCCCTCTCGCCCAGTATCCACACGGTAACAACTTGCAACCGATGCCTTATGGTGCTTCTTCAACTCCGTACTCTCTAAGGTCGAACCAAAAGACATTAAAACCGCCATGAATGAAGACTGCTGGTTCAATGCCATGCAAGAAGAAATCCATGAGTTTGATCGACTTGATGTATGGGAATTAGTACCTACTCCAGATTGTGCTATGATCATTTCTCTAAAGTGGATCTTCAAAGTGAAGCTTGATGAGCATGGTGATGTATTGAAAAATAAGGCTAGGTTAGTGGCTAAAGGATATCCTCAAAAGGAGGGTATTGACTTTGAAGAATCATTTGCTCCAGTTGCTCATATTGAAGCAATCAGAATCTTCCTGGCTAATGCTGCAAGCAAGAATATGGTTGTGTATCAGATGGATGTCAAAACCGCCTTTCTGAATGGAGATTTAAAAGAGGTGGTCTACGTCAGCCAGCCAGAGGGTTTTGTGAATCCTGAGCATCCTACTCATGTCTATCGCTTGAAAAAGGCTCTTTACGGGTTAAAGCAAGCTCCTAGAGCACGGTATGATACGCTGTCTAAGTTTCTTCTATCCACTGGATTCAGCAAAGGATCAGTTGATCCTACATTGTTCACCCGGAAGTCAGGCAAACATTTAATTCACGTTCAAATTTATGTTGATGATATTATTTTTGCCTCGACTGACCCCAATGAATGTGATAGTTTTTCAAATGAAATGGGTTCCAAATTTCAAATGTCAATGATGGGACAAATGTCATTTTTCTTGGGATTACAAATTTCACAAAGTCACGGAGGCATTTTTATAAATCAATCTAAATATGCAAATGAGATTTTAAAGAAATTTGGATTCGAATCATGTGACACCATTGACACTCCCATGATTGAACGTACTAAGCTGGATGAGGACCACTCAGGGATCATGGTAGATCAAACAAAATATCGTAGCATGATTGGATCCATGATGTACCTCATAGCTAGCAGACCAGACATCTTGTTCGCTGTGTGCATGTGTGCTAGATACCAAGCTAAGCCTACTAAAAAGCACCTTGAAGTGGTTAAACGGGTCTTTCGGTATCTCCAAGGAACCATCAATATGGGACTATGGTACCCGAAGGACACAGGTATGTCACTAACAGCCTATGCAGATGCTGATCATGCAGGATGTCAAGATACACGTCGAAGTACATCAGGAGGTGCTCAGTTTTTGGGTGATAAGCTTGTAAGCTGGTCTTCAAAGAATCAAATGAGTACTTCTATTTCCTCTACAGAGGCTGAATACATAGCCATGTCATCTTGTTGTGCTCAAATCCTTTGGATGAGATCCCAATTATCTGACTATGGCTTTGAATTCAACAAAATCCCTCTTTACTGTGATAATAAAAGTGCTATTGCTCTCTCATGCAACAACGTGCAACACTCAAGAGCAAAGCACATTGACATCCGACATCATTTCATCAGGGAGCAAGTGGAAAACGGTGTGGTGGAACTCTATTTTGTGAAGTCAGAATACCAGTTAGCAGATATCTTCACCAAAGCTCTTTCGAGAGAACGTTTTGAGTTTATTCTTCCTCGACTTGACTTGAAAAGCCTTCATCCAGAAACACTCAAACGTCTTCACGAGGAAGACGAGGAGTAAAGGTCTTTCCTTCATCTATATCTTTGTATATATTTATCCAAAAAAAAAAGGCAAAATACAAAAATATAAAACTTTCAAAAATCCATAAAAATCTGAAAATCTCGAAAAATCTCAAAAAATATTGTATTTTTGTCATGTTCTTTTTCTTTTCCTTGATTCGATATATATCTACGGTCTTTGAGCTGTCAGTCAAAGAGTGACACGGGACTTTAGATGTTGATCGAATGTTTAAAAAAAAATTGGGAGAAAGTAAAAATATGGTTTACTGTTATTTCAGGCAGTAACCCGCTTTTCAAAGAAAGAACAGAGTCATGCTTTATCTCATGTTTCAAACCTAGTGCTCTGATTCTAAAAACAAATGTTTGTTATCAACAAGACAAATGTTTAATTTTAAATATTTTTCCTTCTAAAGATTCCTCTGAAAAATATTTGTAATCTTACGAAAACTCAATTGTTTTGAAAACACTTCGGACTCTATTTTTGAAAATCAAAAGAGCTTATCAAGTGTCAAAATATCAAATCATCAATCAACGACTTTCGTCATTGATTGAGGGGGAGAATGATTTTTCAATTAAATCAAAAAGTGTTCTTTTCAAACAATTTGCACTTAAATGAGTAAGGTCTACTCTAAATGGTTTACAAAATGTTACACAATTGGTTCTAGACCTTGGTTATTATTATGTTTTCAAAAGATATTTATGCATGTTCAATCAATGGAGTTTAAAGTCTCAAATTCAGATCCTTATCAGTTAAAACGTTCTCACAAATCAAGTCACAATTCTCCTTAAAAGCCTTCAAAATCAATTTAAATCTACAGAGATCGCAAATCTCAAATGATTTGATAATTGTGATCGGGGGAGAATTTGTGATTTAAATTGGATTTAAACTGATAATTCGATAAATGGTTTCATAAGTGTTTAGCATGTTTGCCTCCCCGCAAGTGACAAACGATTTCAAATTTTCCATGCACATGTTGAGGGGGAGCATCTATTTTAAACCTCAAATTATTGAAACGTGATTGAATTGTCTCTAAGTGCAGGTTCTCTCTAATATGTGCAAAATTCTTTCAAAATTTGAGACACATATTGAGGGGGAGCAAACTTTTGAAAACCTCATCCTTCCTCAAAATGTTTTATCTACTCAAATTGATTGGGAAGTGATGATGATCATTTTAGAAAATGTTAATCAAAAGATTGGACCTTTCACTCTTAATCTAACGATTTCAAAGATCTCTTGCCTCCATGTGCTAAAACAATTTCTAAATTTTTATGCATATGTTGAGGGGGAGCATTTCTAAAATATCAAAACAATTAAGATACAAAATGCTTTGATTCTATATCACAAGTATCTTGATTGATCTTTCAAATGGTTTTCAATTGGTTCCAATGGCAGATGAACGATACCAAAAAGACCGACCAACTTTACTTTATGTATGGTGATATAAGGATAATAAGGTTAGGTTGAGGTCCCATGATCTGCCAGAACCGGAGGGATCTACCCATGGACAATCCACTAGATAGTGTAGAAGTCCTTAGGTATGATGAAAAAAGGAGAAAAGTGAGATATGGGAAGAGTGCGGACTGAAACTGAGCTAGTACTGGAATAAACCCAACAAGGTTCTAGTAATGAAGTCTCGGTAAGCACTGAAGGGGTTGAAGAATGAAAAAGAATTAAATGCAAAAAATGGTGAAAAGAAATAGCCCTCCATTTATTCAACCTTAGGGCAGAAACCGGGTTCAATTCATATACTACTGGTTGTTACCAAGGTAACATCGGTATTGAAGACAAGACGTCATGGACCCAGTGACGCACTGCACTTCAACTTTCCAAACCACTCAAGTTCATCTTAAAAGGGCTTGTTTCATTCTCACAGGGAACCGACATAATCTATCGACTTTCTCTTAGAGATTGCTGATATTGAAGAAGGAGACCCTCTCCCTAGTCTTCGGCATAGGAAACCCAATATGCACAATTGAGTCTAGAGCCACGAGATCATCAATAAATCTCATTAGGACACTTTCAATGAAGACTCTCTATTTCACACAATATGGAAAGAGAGATTATATCTTATGAGTCCTACGCATTATCCTTGTGGTATTGCCAGAACATCTAAGTGATATGCATTCATATTCACGATGAAGATGGAAAGCCTTCTGGAGCCAACATCAAACAAGCTCCTGGTAGGTGGCATGTGAGATCTATCCATTAGATCAACCATGTGACAACTGGACAGAAACAATGGAGAGATTCAATCTTTTGAATCAATCTTGGTTCAGGTTATGGATTGACCGATTCCTTTGAAAAACTGGTCGTTGTGCTGAAAAACTCTTTTCTTTAGCACATCGACTGTGTACTTATTTCTCAAAATAAAAGGTGTTTATGATTGATAATTGATTGTCATTAAAACCTTCGTTGTATTGCAAAAACAATTTCTATTGAGCAATACACGATTGTTTTTCAAATCTCTTTTCATCAATCAGTGAATCTCGTTTCGCTGGTTCACTCACTCCGTGTTGTCTCTTTGAGACGTTTCGGTTTGCGAACAGCTAGAGCAGCTGCGAAACCCTGTCAAGGAAATTCTTCGGAATTATACCTGATCACAGGCAGTACTTGTACTGATCAACGGGGAACCGTGGGCCGTGTACCTCAATTCATCGAAAGTGATCAAAGACACTTTCGTGCGCTTTATTGCTAACTATTTTATGCAGGTACACCCCGACGTTTGCAGCTGATCAGAATGGAGCGGTCAATCCATAGCCGCATGCTCACACAACACTTTCATATCTAAAGAAATCATGATTAGTGCAGCAATGACTCTGATATTTTCACTCCATGCTTCGCTACGCTGCGCCAATATCATGAATCAACGAAAGCTTCCGCTACTCTGATAAGAATAAATCATGATCCCGAATGTGAGCATGTCGGTCCAAAAGTCACAACATCACATAATACCAACACCACAATGGATGAGTCAGAGATTTAATGTTGCTAATGATCTCAAAGCTGGCTCAAAACTCAGTATCATGTGGATCAGTTAAAGACCTCCACTCAGATTATACAAAACATGCAAAAATGAAGAATCAAAGACTACGAGCTACAGAACAAGAATCCAAGAACAATCTCAATGTAATATCTGTTTGTTTTCTATGAAATTTAATGTATGTTTGAGGTGACCTCCCTTAGGGGGAGATTGTTAGGATTTGGAAAATCCAGTAGTTAAAGTGTCGGTCACCTCAAGTATATGTATTCGTTAGAAAGCTCGTAGTCGTAGTTATTTAATGTTAAGTAGTATTTAGTTTTGTAACACCATGGAGGACGGACGGGTATTTACCCACTGTATGCCTGATCCACTGCCCGTCAGGTGGCGTTTTATGTAAGTACTATAAATACTCTTTACCTCCCAAGGTAGAGAGTTGGAACTCATAATAAGATTTTTCTTTCTCTCACTAAAGTTCCCAAACCTCTAACTTTCTTTCTCTAAAACTCTTGTGTACGCCTACTTTGTTTTGTGGTTTGATGTGTATGTGAAATCCAATATATTACATTATCAAAAGCTGTGCTCCAGTCAAAATCCTCCACTGAATCTTCCACGACTACCATACAGTAGGTTACTGGTTCATCATCAAACTCAGCACTCCAGTCAACCTCTGATAGATTATCTTGAGCAACCAAAGATTTTGTTTCTGTAATAGGAATTTCTTTCAACTCTAACTTTGGTTTCTCAGCTATCCTGTTTGCTTGATACTTAGCAAACCTGCATTCCCTTGCAAAATGTCCAGTCTTTTGACAATTGAAGCATTTAATTTTGGATTTGTCAAAAGTGATTCCCTGTTTTGGTTTAAATTCTATGCCTCTTCTAGTCTTCTTCATAAACTTCTTGATCCTAGCAGTGATCATAGCAACTTGCCACCTGATATCAATTTCTTCAAGTGCATCCTCTTCAATCTGTGAGAGATCTTCTTCATAGGTAATTGGCAAAGTAGCTTGTTGTGCAAAGAAAGAGCACACAACTTCATCAGAGTGGATAGTATTAGATGGTGTGGGTTGCTGAGCATAAGTAGAGGTAGTGTAGACAGCAGTACTTTGAGCAACAGTACTTTGAGAGAGAGAAGCAGTACTTTTAGTAGAAGTACTGCCCCTCTTTTTAGATGACACAAAAGCAATATTGTGAGACTTTGAGCTTTTTTGGCCATTCATCTCATGCTCATACACCTTAAGATGATTGTAGAGATCATCAAAGTCTATGGTGTCCAATCCAGGTTGTCCTCTGATCATAGTAGCAATCACATGCCATGTCGATGGCAAACTTCTTAAGAACTTTAAACTAGCATCTTCTACAGAGACCTCTGCTTTGTATAGCTCCAACATGATGAGAATATTTTGGAATCTGTCATAGGCAGCATCAAGGCTTTCTCTTTCTCCAACAGTAAAGGTTTCAAATTGCTGCTTCAACAGATTTCTGTGCATTTTCTTGGAAGCATCATTACCTACAAATCTAGTTTTGAGAGCAGCCCATAGTTGCTTGGCATCTTTAGCATCATGAAATTTGAGTAGGTCTCTATCTGGAATGGCAGAAAACAATATGTTGAGAGCCTTCTCTTGATTCCTTAGTGTTGTTGCTGGTATGACTGGTTTGGGTGGTTTAGGTTGTCCAGGAACCTCTATAGGTTCTGGAACTACTTCATTGCCATTGACAATCACATTCCACAATGCATGGTCTGTGATTGCAATATACTGCCTCATCTTCATGCTCCATAGATCATATTCACCCTTCTTAATGATTGGAATCCTTAGTGAGGTGATGGATGGGGGTGGAACAGCTTCAGTCGACATCTTTAGGTTTTTGTTGTTTAACTAGGTATAAACTGTTTCTTCTTAGTCAGAGTTTCCACACAAGCTCTGATACCACTTGTTGGATCAATGTACTCTAACCAAACTAACTTAAATAGCTTGTTAAGGGTTTAATAACTTCGGATAAATCCTAGGCTATTAACAATGAAACACTGAGTAATCTTTATCAAGTATGCGGAATTTACTTAACAAAGCTAAGAAGAATATAACTTTATTAATAACTCTAAAACACTAAATATCGAACTCTCTAAAACTCTAATATTGATCGTACTTAAGGATTCTAAAAACACATATATCTAATACCAATCTAGGGGTCCTTTTATAGGCTTAAGGATAACCCTAAACGGTTTACAATTATTATCCTTGTACGTCAAGTAAATAATACTTAGAATGTTCTAGATAAACATTACTTTCTATCTTTAATCAAATACAACCGACTTAACACTTTGCAGTACTTTGATGAATAAGCAGTACTTTGACTTTTACTTAGCAGTACTTTGACTTTTCTAGTACTTTGTCTTTAAGCAGTACTTTGTCAATCTTCAGCAATTTAACTCTTCAGTTACTTTCATATCCCAACACTTTGGATTTCCATACTCTTTGACAAAGTGCCCCATCTTGTGGCAGTTGAAACACTCTACCTTTGATTTATCAAATCGAGCAGTATCATCACCAGCTATAGTGATCTTCTTCCCAGTCCTCTTCCAGAACTTCTTTGCCGTTATGTTTAGCAAAGCAACATTCCACTTGATGTCCATCTCCCCAAGGTCATTATCATCCAGTTGCTCAAGATCTTCATGAGAAAGTGAAGATCCACTTTCTTGGCTAGATAGGAAGGCATAGAAAGTTGAATCGCCAATACCAGCAGGACTAGATTTTGAACTAGCAGTACCAACCATAAGGTTAGCAATACTAACTTCTAAGTCCTCATCATCTTCAGAATCGACATTTGTTTGAGCAGATAAAAACGCCATAGTCCCTGAACTTGAGCTTGTGCCTCCAGACTTTTTGAACTCCTGTTCAATAATTTTGAAATTGTTGTACGGGTCACTCAGAGACATGGTGTCAATTTGTGGTTTGTTCTTCCAGACTACCACATGCATCATGTATTCTGTAGACAGACTTCTTAGAAACCTGGAGTTTAGGTCTTCATGGGGAACATTAACACCCAAGGCAGTCAGTTGACTAACTCATCTCTACAGTCTATTGAACAAATGATGAATAGATTCATTGCTTGTTGCAGTGAATTTTTTCAATTGCTGTTTCAATAAAACCTTTTGAGTTTTCTTGGTGGCATCATTACCACAAAATCTTGTTACAATTGCCTTAAACAAGGTTTTAGCTGTCTTGTAATGACTGAAAGACAGAACATGGTCATTGGGGATGGCCAACATCAACAATATTCTTGCTTTAAGATCATTCTTTATTTTAAGCTTCTCCTCTTGATAGAAGGGTTTGGGGTCGAGAAAACCTCTTTTTCTACGAGCAAGCTTTTCAACCCTCTAGGCAGTGAACCTAATCGTTGTAGTGTAGTAGGGGGTAAGCCTCAGAGATTGATTTCATTCTCTAGGAGAATAGGAATGCTAGAAGGTGGGATTGATTTCATTATCTAGTATTTTGCTTCTAAAAGACCTAAAAGGTGAAAAGGAACGATTTTAAGCAGTAACGGATAAAAAATGTGTCGATTTAGGGATTAAATGACCCCCAAAAAACATATGTTTTAAATCCTTATCACCTCTGCAGTAAGGGGACATGTGCTAACTTTAGTAACAGTCTTGCCATCCACGTCTGTTTCAGTTTGTATGAGAACAAAATAGTCCCCATTTTCTATAATCTCCCGGAGACTATAATCCAGCACCAAGAAGTATTGCTCAATCCTGTGCCTCCACATGTCATACTCATTTTGTTTTAGTACTAGTAACTTAGCGGCATCATGGTTTTGTGAGGATTCCATATCCATGAGATTTTATTGGGAAAACAAATTAATTAGGTATGTATCTTCTAAATCAAACTATCAGAAACCAAGGCTCTGATACCACTTGTGAGGATCTATACACTTTTGAGACTTGTGTTATAGATACTTTGAGGTTATACCTAGTATGCGGAATCTACAACTTAGCACTTTAGAAGACAAATGTTATTGATGTATATCGATGAATGTAACAGTGAAAAATGATGTAAAAAAATGCTTCAATATTATTAATGATAATAATACGAGTGATCTTAACTTATCACTAGGGTTTACAACCTTGAAGCTTAACAAAAAATATTGATAACATCAAATAGTCATGAATATTAAGTGTCAATTTCCCCTGATAATACTTGTAATTTATATCATTTATATGAATTTACGCTTGTTTTCCACTTTCAGGTAAATTACGAGCATTGGAGCTAAAGAGACGCGGAACTGGAGAAATACCAAAAGATTTATCACAGTATGCTACTTTGAAGAAGTTACAGAGTAACTCTTCTCTTACATTACGCCGTAACTAAAGCGTGACTCAAAATACCAACTCATCAGAAGGTTACGGCATAACTCTTCCCAAAGGCTACGACGTAACTATATTAGGTCAAATGAGGTTCCACGCCGCTGATAACTACGCCGTAACTATTTCTTCAACTACGGCGTAACCAAGTTTATTGAAGACTACGGCGTAACCACTAATAAGGTTATGCCATAACTAGCAGATCTAGTGCAAAATACGAAGGAATTGAAGGTTACGGCGTAACTCTTGTTATGGTTACACCGTAACCCAGATCTGGCCTATAAATACCCCACGAATTCCAGCATTTCTAATCATCCCATTCCACACACAACAACCAGAGAACGTGGGAAAAAGTTCAAGGCAGGTCTAGAGGAGCATACGGAGCTGTCTCCAAAGGAGATATCACTCCCCTACGATAAGCATTAGCATTTTATATTTTCTTTACTTTCAATTCATGTATTTCGTACCTTTGAATATTGAATTAGTTGGTATGATTAATATGAGCGGCTAAGCACCTCTTGGTGCTGGCCTAGTTATGATTCCTTAATTGTTTTGTTTGCGTTTACATTACTTCCGTACAATTATTTCTAAGTGTATGCATGCATAGTTTATTGGTAGCTACCCTTGGTTCGGTAGTTTTGAATGGCGGTAGAGGCCAATTGCCTAGGAGATATGACCAACTGACCCTAGGTGAGCGGACTGAGACGGGAAGGGTAAGATATGACCAACTGACGACCCTTTCTACTTGTGCGATTTGACTAACTGATCACCTACCGTTTGGATGAACTTAAGAATTAGGGGGTGAGTGTTTAAGTTTCTAATGCCCGGGCACTTACTATTATAAATCTAGCATGTAGCGGTACTTAATTACTTGGCTTAGGGGACCAGGAACAACAGGACTTATGAGGGGACACCTGACTTCTTCTGTGGTGGCATCTTTGCTGATAGGTTAGGGCGAATTGACCAAATGCTGTTATCTCAAATTTGACCCCACCTGAAGTAATTGGAAGTAAGTAGACGTAGACATAACTAGCTAGGAGGATTAACTAGGTTAGCACCACTCTCCTCTATTGATTTTCCCTTTACCTTTTATCTGTCTTTATTTGCTTTATTCTGCTTTAGTAGTTTAAATAATTAATTCCTTATCGAAACCATTATTAATCTGTGACACCTAGACTTAGTAATAATCCAACACACGTAGCTCTTGGGACGACCTCGGCTTTACCGATTACTACACTACACACGACCGGGTACACTACCCGTTAGTGTATTAGGGTAGACCATAGGTATAACGAGATTTTATAAATATTAAAACCTGGTCAGTAAAGCCTGCATCAAATACGTACTAAACATCTAACCTTAGGACCTCATTTTATTGCACAAGGAGTCCTTTTCAAGATAATTATCTAGATACAATATTCGTATCAATCTAAATGTATAAGATATACATGCAATCTATTCTATAATTACAAAACGCGTACATATCATCTAAGAAATACAAACTATATGTACTAGCAGTACTAAGTCAGTTAGCACTGCTAGTGTATTCTTCAACAATCATGTCTGTATGCTTGGCAGTACTAAAACAGTTAGTACTGCTACGTTTAATTCCTAACAAAACCCATGAAATCATTAACCGTTTCACAAAATTAATAAAAAAAAAGTATACGGGTTTGCATAAGTCCTAAAAGTCCATTGACAGAAATAGCTCATCTTATTCATCAATTTCAAGGTGTTTTCTAAACTGGTTATCGAAGGCTACAAAAATTTATATGAAGTGAATAACATACTTAAACAAATAATCTAAAGCATAGAAAGAGCATACCTCAATTATCGTAAACTACACCATCAAGTACGTGGTCTATGCAAAAGTTGATTGATCTTCACCTACAAAAGATGAGCATAGCTAATAAAAAACCAACTGCATAGCTTAACCAAGTTCCAACATCTAGAGAACTACTATTAAAACCACGTAAGCACTATCATTGTTGACAACCTATTTTATAAACAACTTTAGACAGTGTTCTTTATTGATGTACAATAATAATTACTACAATCGAGATAACCCTATTGTAATGAAAAAAGGGTCAAAGCTACCCGGGTTCATATGGTGTTGGACCCGGTCTAATATCAATAATTTTATTTAATAAAATTGTTTAATGGAGTCGTGATTTTTAGGATGACCTATGGAACTACTAATTGAGCATGTAGCAGCACAGTCAAAAGATGCAGTATAAACTTCCAATATACCTTAGTAATAAGACGGTTTTTCAAAGCTATTTATTGATTTAAGGGAAATAGAGCCTTACGAATAAGGATTCTTTTCATATTTTGTTGCCGATTCAATGGTAGAACTAAGCTTAATCACTTCAATCTTCGTTACATCTTTTTTTAAAAAACGTAACCATCTAAATTGCACCAGTCCTGTGATAAGCCTTTCTCTTGACGAACTCTCATCTTTTCTTAAAGTTCCGTTCACTTTCTCTAAAATAGTGTGGCCCATAGATAGTCCCCGATTTATACTTGACATACCATGGATAGCAATTCTTCTAAGTGTATGGGTAAAATCTTTATTCAGTGACATTTCTTCAGCCACAATTTGCTAGCTTTCATCTTGGAATGCAGCAAAAGGATTACTATTATAGAGTGCAATACGAAGTCAAATTTTATTGGAGATGAAACAAAATTCAAGTTTAGGAAAAAAAATGTGCAAAGAATAATTGGAAGCTAAGCAACGTGATACCAAGTGATGCCATATTCATCTTATTTATGTAAAAAATGGTCAGTTTTGGTATTATTTTATTGCCAACACGTTGAGTGGGTAGAATTTAAAAGTTAACTAATAGGAAATGGGTCAAATTGCTAAAATGTAGTCCATGGTATACTCAAGCCCAACCTCATAGATTGCTTTATCAAAAAACCTTGAGAGTTATATTGCAGCTGAAATATAATATGAACAAAAAAAATTTTTTGGCAGGTTAACCAACCCCCTTCCCAAAGTCGATATTACCAAGATAAAAAATTGCATCTATGCAACCCCACATTTCCAAAAAACTTGGGCCGCACCTAGAAGTTAATACTCTTTTCAATGAATTATGTACTTTCCATTAAAAACTATAACAGTTTTTCTAAACGCAAAATCCACGTATCATGGTTACAAATCGTAAATCACTCTATGGAAAAAATACTCTATCAAACCAATAGCTATAAAATATTTTAACATCATATATCTACATAATTTAAACACGATTATATATTTTACCTTCAATTACGCCATTTCGCTATTCTACCACCTATGATTATTAGTTATTAGAAATCTAAACACAGCTTAACCAATCAAATTCACAATCTTAAAAAACGACTAACCTAAATCTACAAAACAATATGTTGGTTTAGGGTTCATACCCAATTGTGTGATAGAAGCCTCAAAATTAGTCAGTGACATGATTAAATTTCAGATAATCCGTGTTACATACCTTATTCTTAATCTTAAAGGACTGTATCAAAGTTAGGTATACACTTTCATGATTGACTTGTTTTTTGACACCATTCCAAACTGATTCGATTTAGTCAATGGTGTTCTTCAGGAAAATTAGAGTTACAATAGATGTCCTTCAGGGGTATGAAAGTTTTGTTTCAAAGGCTCGATTTGTTTGTTCCAGTTGTTTTTAATCCCTTAAGGGGGCGTTTGGTTGGAGAATTTGAAATTCCGGAATTTTAATTTCTATAAAATTTAAATTCTTGGGAATTTAAAATTCCGGAATTTAAAATACCTCCGCACGTTTGGTTGACAGAAATTTAAAAATATTTTTCATTTTTAATATAAATTTCATAAATATTCTATTTAAAAGTTTATAAAAAAAAATTTATAAAAAAATTGATAAAATTTTTTTATAAAAACTTTATAACAAATTTATAAAAATTTATAAAAAAAGTTTATAAAAAATTTAGAAAAAAAAATTATAAAACATTTATAAAAAATTTATAAAAAAAGCTTAAAAAATTTTTTTATAAAAAGTTTATAAAAAAAGTTTATCAAAAATTTATAAAAAAAGTTTATAAAAAATTTATAAAAAAAAATTATAAAAAAATTATAAAAAAAGTTTATAAAAAATTTATAAAAAAAGTTTATTAAAAATTTATAAAAAATTAAAAAAAAAAGTTTATAAAAAAAAATCATAAATATTCTATTTAAAAGTTTATAAAAAACAATAAGAAAAAAAGTTTATAAAAAAAATTTCCTAAGTAAATTAAAATTCTTCACTTTTTGGAGGCATTTTAATTCTCTCCATTTTGGGAATTCATGAAATTGTAAATTACTTCATTTGAGTTACCAAACATGGTATTTGAAGGAAATTAAATTGCAAATGCCCCCAATATCCCCCAACCAAACGGCCCCGGGTTTTTGTGGATTGACTCCGATTATTTTAGTGTTTTTTTTATTATACTTTTGACACATATAATTTTGTACACAATTTTTTTTGAAAAGACGTATAAAAATGAAATTTAGTAAACTCTGGCCAAATAAAGTAATATTTAGATTTTATTTATTAAACATGTTTAAAAAGAATTAAAATGAAATAAATATATTATTACTTAATCTCGTGGTTTTATATAAAAGATTATTGTTATCTTTTCCTAGTTTCATGGAAAAGATAATAATATAATTGAGGTTACTCTATTAGCTATAAACTAGTTTCGAGTTGTCATTGCATAAACTTTACGTTGATAATACTCATTTTTTTGTTTGCCTGAAACTCAAATAATTGTTCTCATTATCAAATATTAAACTGAAGTTTCATTTTGCACGTAACAACAAGATTTACATATTTGATTTAATTTATTACTACCAAATAGCTAGTTTTTGAATCATAAAAATATGACTAATAAGAATTATTGCCTTATAGAATCCGGATCGATTGAGAAGGTTTTTATTTTGAGAAGATTGAGAATGTTTTAAAAAAACGATAGATTTTTAACTTTGATTTATGTTTTTCAAGCGTAAAACTCAATTTAATGTGATTAAAATTCAAAATGTATACAAAAAATTTGAATCAATGTTAAAAATCTCTCGATTTTGCGATATATGTAGAATACTAAATTATTTGTACAAATTTAATGAATCGTCATCATAACTCGATTTTAACAATGATTTGTGAATCAAAATTTTGATTTATAGATTCGATTCATCATAAAATGATGTTTACTTGTGAATCAAATAAAAAACATAAAACAATTTGCTCAAACGAAGATTTCTCAATCTTCTCAAAATAAAAACCTTTTCAATGGAACCGGAGCCTTGCCTCCGGCCTATTCCTCTATTATTGCCTCCTATTCCTCTATTTCCTCTATTATTGCCTCCTATTGTGTTATAGATAAAGTATAATTAAAAACTCAAATAATTGCACATAAAACCTAACCATGATTCACTGTAGATATGGTGAGGGTGTGAAATGATGTTTCCATGGGTTGGATATTGGTCCACTGCTCACTGTGAATACAGATAGATCGGTTTCCATATGTGCAAACTGTAATAATTTAATCAGACTAGACGAGTACCCGCGCCTAGCGGCAGCTGTTTCTAGCGTCAGATAATTAATGATTTGTGATATTGTGGTGAGTGTTTTGTGTAGCGTTTAAAATAGAACGTGAACCGATGAAAATGCAATTGCAAACGGTTGTACTATACGATAATTAAAGTCTAGACAAAATTCTTAACATCTATCAAACAACATATAAAATCATTTAATGAAAATGAAAGTAAACATTACATCAGTTATAGGATAAAAACTAACAACACACGTTACTTGTTGCGTAAAAACTAACAAGGATGGGATTAATGGTGACTAAAATTAGCGTGAATATGATTAGCCAAAAATAAAATAAAAATTGGCTAATTTTGGCCATTTTGTAAAAGATTTGGGCACATTTAGCCCCATCTTTTTTTTGAAATGAGCGTATTTAGCATATTGAAAAGTTAAATGTGCACTAACGGGCACATATTTTCTTATAATTGTAAAACATTATAATTGTTTTTGAAGAAAAACTTATAGATAATATATTTATATAGCGATAGATCGTTTTGTGTTAAAAAAAGTTTATCGGTTCTAAACGAAAAATAAAAAAAGTTTGAAGATTTGGGGATTAAACATAACGTTTTGAAGCCCGGTTCGACCCTGGTGGTTCAACCGGTTGAACCGTTCCCGTCGAAAAACGGGTCGATTTAAACCGAGTCAATATGACATGTTGGGTCAAAACGGGTCAAATTAAACAGGGTCAACCCACTGGATTTGAAGCGTACCGTGTCAACCCGGTTTTCAATATGTGTTAATAGTTTCAAATTTTTACTTTTTACTTTTTGGTTTTTCCTTTATATATAATATAGCAGGGTACCCGCGCGTTGCGGCGGCGAGTACCCTGTGACTATTAACCAGAGAAATAGATCTCGATGAGACCTGATTCACCAGTTTGTATCGGTTTTAACGGGTCCTCTCTAGTTCGTTTTCGAATGGCTTTTATTGGTTAGTCGAACCGATGGCGACACCGATTCCTGGTTGAACCCGTTGATCCGGTCCGGTCCGGTTTTCAAAATTATATGTACCATCAACTTGTTAGCTTGTATGAAACTTTGTGTGTTTTATTAATTTGTATAATGTGTATAATAACATGTACTTTTCATTTTAGGGTGTTTTTAAAATAACATTAATTAGTTTGTTTAATTATTTTATATTTAGAATTATGTTGTAGCTTATTTAAATTGTACATTGTGAAAATTTCATTGTACTTTTTAATAAGGGGTGTTTTAATTGGTTGTTTTTAATTTGGTAGATATGCTTTTAATTGGTTGTACAATGTGAATAAATTATTGTACTTTTAAGTAATGAGGTGTTTTAATAAGAGTATTAATTACACAAATATATTTCTCTCTCATTTGACTATTAAACTTTTTCACTTTTCCACTTTTCCACTTTGACTGTTTTTCCATTTTATGTAGTATAGATTAAATAATCAAAAACAAATAAATAGTACCCTTAAAATTAAAAGAAATACTCCGTATATAGCTAGTGGTAGCCATGATTTTTTTACTATTAATAACAAAAATGCTGTATAAATAATTGGAAAGATTACAAGAAATCTTGATAAACTGGTCATCGTCCCTACATTTAAAGATCTCACAACCAGACGTATCTATAGAAACACGATTTAATATGTATTTTATACTCATATTTCTAAAATACAGTGGTTGATGAAATCTTTTTTGGGCTTAATTAAAGATTAGCATCATATCTTAAATGATATGATGTTCTCTTTCCACCAAAGTGATGAGTTGGTATTTCATCAGATTCCTTCATTAATATCCTTCCAACAACCGGCAACAAATCAACAAGATCTTAGATCAGTGGAGGATAAGGATCATGTTTCCATGGAGGGGAATATAAATAAGTCAGTCAGCAAGACCCGAAAAAGCAGGCAAGAAGATCAGTCGCCTTCCTCCTCTAAACCTAATTCGGCAAATCCAGAAGATAGTACTAAAGATGAGCATGCACAAAGAAAATTGGTTCATAGAGAGATCGAAAGACAGGTAGACAAGATATGACAAGATATGGCATGCTAAATTTACCTTTTCAGTGCCAACTCAGCGACAACTCAGCATCCTCCTTTTTAACACTCACACATCAAAATATCCCTTCACTCATAACATGCAATTTGGGCCCCACCTTCCCTCAATTTTCTTTTCTTTTATATTTTTCAAACAAACTTAATTTGATTAATTCAAATAAAAATACAATACGAAACTTTAAAAAAAAAAAAAAAAAAAACACTTAATTTTATAATGAATGTGCTAAAAAAAAAACTTATGTAAAAACACCAAAATAAATGAATCTTATCTCTTCCAACCCACCAAAGAAATAAATAACTCGTACTTTACCACATAAAACATTAACCACACTGTTGAATGAATCTTATCTTCTCTCCTCAAATTCTTATCTTCTCATCTTTTACAAATATTATCTTGAATGAATCACTCATCTTTTACATCTTTTATCTTGAATGAACTTATCTTCTCTCCTTGAATCTGCCATAAACCACAAACACCCAAAAATGAATTCTGCCATAAACCACAAACACCCAAAAATGCCATCACTCCAGCTTGTTCGAACCAGGTAATTCTAGGTGGTTTGATGTGTTATTCGAACCAAAATGGTTGGATCTAGGATTCAGTCATGTAATCCTAATGGATCACAAGCTTCTTAAATTTATTGTTTGATGCAACTTATTGTTGGATAATTTTTTGAAAAAAAAGTTAACCGTTTTCCAACGGTTTGATTGTTTTTCTTGGCCTTTTCGTTCTTTCATCCACGCCAATTGAGTGGCGCTCGACAAGATTTTGAGAAGTGAGGGTATCATCACTTGAAGATAGCGGCGCCAATTTCTTAGCCACATAGGATTTCGCGTGACTGTTAGCCATGGTACCCCATGGTCTTAGGGGTCTACTTCCACTCGAATTTGTCAAGGTAAGCTACTACAACTTCAGGCTCTTGGTAATTACTAATTAGTTGTGTTTATGAAACTATGAGTTCTAGCTTGAGAATGATAATGAATTGGAATTACAATCTATTGTTTGAAAACCTAATTTATAATTTATTGGAATTTTCTTTATTAGGGAAAGCGGTCTACATCAGATCATATGCATCAGGCAGTGAACTATATCAAACACATGCAAGAAAACATCAAAGAAATGACTGTCAAGCGAGACCAGCTCAAGAAATTCGTGGAGACCAGTGTAAGTGGGCTTGGGACAAATTCTAATGAAAAAAACTTAACGAACCTGCTTCCTAACACAGTCTCACTCCACTCTTCTAATGGGGGAATTCAGATTTCCATCAATAGTTGTCCTTTAGAAGAAGGGTTCCCTCTATCAAGAATACTAAAAGCAATTTCCAAAGAAGGCTTTAAGGTTATAACCTGCACATGTACTAAAGTAAATGATCGGTTGATTCATTCGATCCAAGCCGAGGTAAATTATGATCCTTTATTACATAGATACATAATGCTAATTGTTCAGATTTTTCAGGCATTAGATGTGCACATATCTATTGCTAGAAAAACAATCAATCTAGCACTCATTTGTCATATAATTTTGCAGGCTAATGATCCAGTTTTGACTGATCTCTCCATGTTGCAACAAAGGTTAACTGTGGTAGCGAATAACTACTGATTTTCAAGAAAAATGTTGAACTAATTAAGCTAAAATTGCTTCCATGAGTTCATTATGGAGATGTTTGCCACCATCCATTTGTTTGTTCATACACAAATCTTTATGGTGAGTTTCCATAAAGCTTGTTTTGATGAACATACATGTAGGATTTGTGGTTTGTTTTGTTTTTTATATCCTTTTCGTAATATATATCTGTGTAAGTGTTGCCATTTTTTTTTATCAACTGGTACAATGTGGTTATATCAATACTACTACACAAAAGCTCATAAACACCCCTTAATTGAGACCGGTTTTATAAAAACCAGTTCATATGATAGAAAACTAAGGAGAAAGGAAAGTATTAACCGGTCTCTATAATAGAAAGCGTTGTTGGGATTTTAGAACCAGTTAACCATTAACCTCTACGAGTACGCAGCGTATAAGGATCTAGTAATTGCAATTAGGTTAAACACGTAATTAATAAACAATTAATTAATACAATAATTAATTAATGAAAGGGATAAAAGAAACCCTAACCTTGCTTGGCAATTGATCTTTAGTAACAGACAATAAAACCAATACTGGCTCAGACCTAAAATAGATGCCTCTACGAGTATCACACACAAACACTTAAACCAAGTACGTTCGATAAACGCTAGTCGAGAACGTTTACCAATCAACACCTTGAATTACTTGAATACCACGAACAAAACAAAACAACTTTGCTTTTGTCATTTCCTTCTTGCGTCAAACGAAACAAACCCTTCTAATGAATAAATGGCCTATCGCAGTAAACAAAAGAAAAGGGAATATGCATAGATATCCATGCATGGAATATCATGCATACATGTAATGCATATACATCATCATTAGCATGCATACATATGGTTTTCTTTTGATTTTCGCATGACAGAAAAGAAAACAATAATATTCTTTTCTTTCTTATGCGTCAAAGTGGGATAGGAATTTTAGATAATGCATGTAGGACCAAGACCTGTGGACAGAATGCATGATGATCGATTATCTTTTTTTATTTTAGGGATAGTACAATCGTTAGGCATGCAAGGGTATTAGTTTGTATATATATACTCTTGAACCGACTCAAGCTATGGGCTTGATGCTTGCGCATCAAGCAACAAACCAAACACCCCGATCGGTTTGTGGACAAGGCCCAAGGCTCCATCTAAACCGACCCACTTTATCATCGGATCAAGTCCATGGGTCATTTATATGATCGGGTATACATGCATGCATAACGGGTTCAATATATTCAAGTATTAAACATTCGACACGTACTCTCGTGTTTAACGTGTGTGCCCCATCACACTTCTAGTCGTTTACGTGTGTTTATAACTCCCACAAACCAACAGCTCCCACTTGGGAGTTGGTGTGTCGAATGGCACACAAAACTAACGACGGAAACGCCTAGCAAACGCTCTCACTCGCTTTTTAACTAAAAGTGTCTGAGAGAATAGTTTCATAAAAGTTTCTCAGTAGCATGGTCATTCAATGTCTTGCTCTAATCATCCTTTGTTATAGATACCATTAAACCATGGATTATGGATCTCAAATCATTCCATATAGTTTAACCATTTAGAATCTCGTTATAGAATTTAATTAGATATACCAAATGTAATCAAGTATCATCTTGCATTACCCTTTGGGTTCGGCTGAACAATTATCTTATTAAATCTGGAGAGGCGCCATGGTATCTTTCTGCGCATATCAAGTGGAGTAACAAATCCTTTATTGACTACAAGTGTTGTGGATGCTGCTTCACATCACTCCGAAATATAGCTTTTATAACTACCTTGTTCAGATAGCGTTTTGCGTATACTTACAAAAAATGATATCCACACATAACAGAACATACTTGTATCTCAAGTCTAAGGATGAAGATAACAAACCATTTTCAATGTTTTACTTATGACAAGGATCCAAAAGTAAATGTTTGAAAGTTGGGGAATCCAATATGCATCTCTAGTGAATACATATGAGTTTGGCGGGAACAATCCGAATTCTCGTTAGAATTATAACCAACACTCACATTTGTCTTATCATAACAATATTCCCATATTATTAACTGACAATGGACATATTTAGAATAATAAAATTATTCAAGGATTAAACATGCAAATATAGGATAACAATTATTATATGAATGAATAACAAATACCAACTATCTTTATTCATCATAAAGTAAAAATTGTCTATCAATCCCAATTATCCAAATACTAAAACAGATATGCGTGAAACTCATTTAGTAAGTTGAACACTAATGTTTCCAACATTCTCAACCTTTCTTTTACAAGAAAAACTAAATAGTTATCTGAGTAAACTTTCCGAATACTTATTTCAAATATCACATACAATGAGTGATCTGAAATATAAGATGAGTGTCTTATCTCATATGCTCATACTATTGCAAGAATTATAGTATGGAGATGTTGTCTTACCTTGCATGAGGTATTAGAAATCAACGACATACTGACAGTCATCTTTACAGTTTCCAAAAGTGTAAAGTATTCTCATTCATTAATGTGTAATGCAACAATGCTCTATGTTGAGCACAACTAGTTAGCAGATTTATCATAAAAGATGAAATCCTACTACAACTAGTATTAATAATCCTCCAGCATCATTTGTACTTATACAACATTATGCTTTATAATCCGTAAACATCTATATTAACAATAATCTAAAAACCTCTCAATTAGATATTGTTGTTGTCAGCTCATTTTGTTCTTATACAAAAGCAACAACTAGTCTTATACACAATATAATATATACACGATAAACCCTTAGTTTAAAGACACAAGGTTTCCATCCGTGTAAATTATTCCAAGTGAAATATATCATTGAAGACTTGCTTGAATGATATATTGCATTTGTGTCAGACTTAATTTTCTGCATTTGTTTATTCTAGATAAACATTTATTCCAAGGTTGTTTGTTTTATTCCCTAAATTCCAAATGAAGTTTTCATTCCAAGCTTAAGGATCAATATCTAGCTTAAATAGAATGATATCTTCAACATGTAAATTTTAAGGAAAAACACAATGCTCCCACTCAATGTCAGATGTACTCAAGAGTTATCTTAATTCAATTAGAATCATATTGTAATTAAATTCAAGATCTCAGCTCTTAGATGCATGATCCAATCCAAAATATGGATTGCATAAATTTGTATACTACATAAAGATTATATAGATTCATAACCCTTTTGATACACACCGTCCTCGCAAAAGGTAATCATAAAGAAAGAGTTATAAAATCTAATTGTCATATTCTTCATACAAATCACATGTATGACAATTAAATATCTTTATATAATTAATGCATGTATTATATAAGAAAATTTAATCACAGTCAATTGCTTAAGTATGACTAAAAACTTCTTATAAAATGACAAACATTAATATGTATACAATTTTGTCCTTGTGAGTCTTTCTTCAAAAGAAACTCATTCCAACCTCATAGGTTAACTGTTAGGCGCAAAGTTGTCAAAATCGCGCCTAAGGCGCGCCTAGGCGCTAAGGCGCACGAGGCTCTAGCCTTTGGGCTTTTTTTAGATCGAGGCTCACAACATGCATGAATCCCACAAAAAGCGCAGCGCCTTAGGGATTTTTGCGCCTTTGCGCCTTGGGGCTTTTGCGCTCTGGAGATGTAACGAGTTTTGGGCTTTTTCTAAATATTAAGATAAGATACATGGGCCTTATAAGTTATATACATGGGCCTTTTAAGTAATAGGGTGAGTATTTGTATGATTTGTAAATTTAAATTGGTTTCATGTGTATTTTATTCATTGAAATTTTATTTAAGAAGGTACTTTGTTTTATTAAGTATTTTCTTTA
This sequence comes from Chrysanthemum makinoi, assembly GCA_910596185.1. Taxonomy (NCBI): domain Eukaryota; kingdom Viridiplantae; phylum Streptophyta; class Magnoliopsida; order Asterales; family Asteraceae; genus Chrysanthemum; species Chrysanthemum makinoi. Next base: position 237,570,445 of record OU343218.1, read on the forward strand.
TGACATATTACCATGAAAATGTGGCATTATACCTTGAATATTAATATGTTGCTTTCTTAATATTTTGGGTTATATTGTGAGCTTTGTTATATGTAAGTCTGCAAGTATAGGACACAAGCATATTTAGTCTGATATAGATTTTAATCTCTATATAGGTCATTGAGCCAAAGAGTTTATCCATTTGAGAAGTGACAACTGATCCATTTTAATCTTTATAACAATAATATGTGTCATGTATTAAGTATTTTAATGTTATTTTGTGTTATTTAAGCAACATAAATGGTCACAAATGTTATAAAAAAATTAATGTATTTAGTGCGGCTTATATTCATGAATCCCGCGCCTTGGAATGCGCCTCGCCTCGAGGCTCTTTGCCCCCCTTTGCGCCTTAGTGCGCCTTGAGCCTTTCAAAACTATGGTTAGGCGAAATAACAATCAAGCTCAAAACTCGATTTGCCTTTTAAGGACTGCATCTTGTCATTCAAAGTTCTAAAACATTTATCAGATTCAAGATGTGATAATATATTTTAGTAGTTAGCTGATTTACAATAATCTTCTAACTTATAACCCTCAGCATTGATATAAAATATCATTCAAGTGATGAGGCATCCTTTCGGATTTATGAATGAGAGTAATCATTATACTTCGGTCGACATTTTCATGTTTAACCTTAGTATGACATTAATAAGTGGATTTTAGAAGGTTAAGTATTTTGTTCTCAAAAACTTTGAGATATGTATATACTCCCACTTACTTTTGTAAGTAGAGACAATTCTCTAAATACTAAGTATTTAAGCAACAATAAATTGTTCTTAATTGGGAACCACAAAATACATTTTAAGTTCTCATCTCAAGATTTGTTAATAAAATGCTTCATAAGATTTTAACAAATTCAGAATTTAAATCAAGAAATAATGGAATTCCTTCCAACAACTCAAATTAGGGTTTATAGAAAAACTCTAATTTAGTATCACTCTTTAACCAAAAGTTCTAGCAATAGTTTTGTGTTTCGTCAAGCTAGGAAGAACACCAAAACTACAATCTTCAAGCTAGGAAGTGTAGATAAATCAAAAATCCAAAAGGGTTTATGATTAAATTTATTTGAGTGGTAAAACCTCAAATCCCTAATGAATTAGGGTTTTCAGTTATGGGTTGTCTTGAATACCTTCTAGGTTTGAACTATATTGAGTGTATCCATGACACACGCAATTTCTAACCTTGATATGTTTTGGAGGTAGAGCAATTAAAGCTATCATGAACCAAACAATATGAATAAGGTTTGATCCAACACATTAGACATACCATAATGAAGTGGTATTCTATGAGTTATTAGAATTGTGAAACTATATCAGAATTCTATAGATAACTTAATTCTCTTTGGACCAAATACTTGTCAATTAGGTCGAGCCAAATTGCATATAAAGTATTTACGAACCAAGTGCATGCAATAATGTATCTTTATTGAACAATACAAGAACCTTATGTTCACGTGTTCACAAGAAGACAGAACTGTTCAAGAATTATATGTTCATGTGTTAACAAGAAAACATAACATTTTAATAATACATTATAAGTCTTTGAATAATTCAAAGGCCTTATGTTTATGTGTTAACTAGAAGACATAACACTTTTACTATATATACTTTATGTTATAAGTCATTGACTAATTCAAGGACTTTATAATTATGTCTTAACATGTAAGCATAATTATACTAACAAAAGTAATCATGAACGCAAACTCTTGAGTTCTATAGTAATTTCAAGTTAATTTTATACTTCAGAATTATGAGCATTATCATATAACCATAATTATGTTGACTAAAACATGTAGTCAAATGTTGAAGTATCTTATCACTATATCATGACATTTGAATGTAGTAGGGCAACAAACATCTAGCGTGTTCAAGTCCTAGTAGAATTATTATTAGAATGTAGTAGGGCAATAAACATCTCATGTGTTTAAGTCCTAGTAGAATTCTTATTTACATGTAGTAGGGCATTAAACATCTAACGTGTTTAAGTCCTAGTAGAATTATTAGTTTCCTTTACCTTGCGGTCAAGAGATACCAATAATATTGTTGTTCCTAGCACACACTTTGAGATTTCTCCCACTTGTGTAAGGTACAACATCATATTATAAAAACAAACAACACGTGATTGATTATTCAAACAATATGATAATGTCATAGAGATCATAAGTAGTTGTAGAACTATAACCTGTAATAAGGAATTTTGGATTATTATTTTATAGATAACGTTTCAGGAAGCGACAGCAGGAAGGTAACGAGTTATCTGATAAAATAAAATGCAATTTTCCTTTAAGCAATGGTTGTTCATATTCGGAAAGTAATGGATTATTTCAAAGCTAGTTTGAAATGATATGGGTGACTAATAGGAAATAAATCTCGTAGCTCCCACTGAAATTGACAGCATTACATGAATGATATTTCAGTTATAAAATGCAACTGCTCCCACTGGATTTGTCAACATTGTAAGTGTTACATTTCCAGTAGATAGCATATAGCAATTTTATATACTTTCCTATTCTCTTCAATTGCCTACGAGTAGCATGTACTTAGGTATTGAGCAGAGTATATGAAGTTCTACTTATGTAGACAATGGACTAGCCATTCTTTTATTCAATTAACTTGAATCTTTAGCATGCAATTCCTCCTTTATCGTCTACATGGCCCCAAGGGTAATTAGCACTTTAGGAATAATAAGATTCCAAGAAAATTACCTAGCGAATATCCTAGTAATTTCTTTACTCTTTGCAGTTTAAACTCATACATCGTGACAAGTGCAGGATGTTATTTATTTTGGTAGCTCTAAACACAATGTTTCCAGTTACACAAAATATTCTATCTTTCAATTAACTCTAGACCACGAAAGGGTAATGAAAGATCATAAACGAGTTTATCAATTTTGAAATCCTATCTTAGTTAGTCAACTAAGGAGAAAAGATAGGAATAAGTCTCACTCTTCTTACTAGGAAAAGAGACTAAGTTTGTCTTTCGAAGAAAAACAACTTTGTTTACGAATTATGTTGCAATAACACAATTAATCAGAACATAAAAAGTTCAAATCTAGTATTTTCGATAATTACATTCTTAAAAGAATTAACTACCCAATTAATTACTAATTAAGACTAAGATCCATCTTGCAACCCCACTTAATTACCATAGGTCTGACCAGTGTGTAAAAAAATAAGACAAGAGGTGGCGAGCGTTAATTGCAAAATGCAACTCTTAGATTTATGAGACTGTTTAAGGCATTAGTATCAAGTAATAATGTCAAAAGCATGTTTAGTTCTCATCTTAGGCCTCGGGTCCGAGGTCGACAGTTAACTCGATATAAGTCGACCAAGTATGAACGTGTAAAATAACCAGAGGTCTGACCAGTGAGAAATAATTACCATGGGTTGGAAAGGCCCTTAGGTCTGACCAGAGAAGTCAATCCAAGTGCACGTGTTCATAGTTGGATGGCATAGACTTAAAATTAAAAATAGGTATGCACGTATAATGTGGTAAAAGTCGTGTACAAAGAAGCATGCAAAACAACTTTGTAACACTAATTTAAAAAACTTTGGTAATGACACTGTAGTGATCATCATGGTTCACGGTAGCTCCAATCAAACGCACAGGGAGGCAGAGGACCAGGTGAGCACTGAAGCATAACCTTAGACATCCTTTCGGTGCGACTGTGCGCACCTCTTTGAACCCCCTTTTGAGTTTGTTCTAGTGGGTGAGCCGTACATCCCAAGTGTCCATAGCGTCTAGTTTTTAAATTCTTGAAAACGTGTTTCATATATTAGGTCACTTTATTTTACAAAAACAATTTTCCACGAATCAAATAGCAGGTCACAATGAGCATGATATTTAGGCGTGTAAATAAAGACCAATATTAATGTTATGGTTACGATATGTATTATTCCATATTGCATACAATTAGGTGTCAAAGCAAGTAATAATGCGTATATAGGAATCACAAACATACAAGCATAAACATTAATACAAATAACCACATATTGTTCCGAGTTCTCTTGCGAGTCTTCCCCAAACAGAGAACCATAAGACCGTCACTAGGATACAATACCTAGATCGCCCCATACATCGCAAAAGCAATTGAGTGGGTCTTGTGGCCGGAAAACACATAAAACGCATGGCAATCTCAATTAACAAGTAATTACGCAATTTTATGTATTTAATAAACAATATGTAATTCTAATTATCATAATAATTCTAATTAACAATTAATGAATACAAATTAACTTTTAATTCTAATTAGCAAGTAATTTTAATTTAACATGTAATTCTTAATTAACAATTTAATTTTAATTAACAAAGTAATTTATAATTAACATGTAAATTAAATTCTAATTAACAAATTAATTCCAATTAACAATTAATTCTAATTATCAATATAATTTTAATTTGTGTGTGACTAGTTATTATTTATTAAAAATTAACAAGTATTGCATGTAATTGTCAAAATAAAATAAAACAAATAACTGAATTAGGTTTCATGCAGCCTTTTAAAACATGTTTATTAATTAAGAAACGTGTAACCCATAATCGCAAAAACGAGTTGACTTGTGATGCCACTGTTGGGATTTTAGAACCAGTTAACCATTAACCTCTACGAGTACGCAGCGTATAAGGATCTAGTAATTGCAATTAGGTTAAACACGTAATTAATAAGCAATTAATTAATACAATAATTAATTAATAAAAGGGATAAAAGAAACCCTAACCTTGCTTGGCAATTGATCTTTAGTAACGGACAATAAAACCAATACGAAACTCAGCACCTAAAATAGATGCCTCTACGAGTATCACACATAAACACTTAAAACAAGTACGTTCGATAAACGCTAGTCGAGAACGTTTACCAATCAACACCTTGAATTACTTGAATACCACGAACAAAACAAAACAACTTTGCTTTTGTCATTTCCTTCTTGCGTCAAACGAAACAAACCCTTCTAATGAATAAATGGCCTATCGCAGTAAACAAAAGAAAAGGGAATATGCATAGATATCCATGCATGGAATATCATGCATACATGTAATGCATATACATCATCATTAGCATGCATACATATGGTTTTCTTTTGATTTTCGCATGACAGAAAAGAAAACAATAATATTCTTTTCTTTCTTATGCGTCAAAGTGGGATAGGAATTTTAGATAATGCATGTAGGACCAAGACCTGTGGACAGAATGCATGATGATCGATTATCTTTTTTATTTTATTTTAGGGATAGTACAATCGTTAGGCATGCAAGGGTATTAGTTTGTATATATATACTCTTGAACCGACTCAAGCTATGGGCTTGATGCTTGCGCATCAAGCAACAAACCAAACACCCGATCGGTTTGTGGACAAGGCCCAAGGCTCCATCTAAACCGACCCACTTTATCATCGGATCAAGTCCATGGGTCATTTATATGATCGGGTATACATGCATGCATAACGGGTTCAATATATTCAAGTATTAAACATTCGACACGTACTCTCGTGTTTAACGTGTGTGCCCCCATAGGCTCACACACTTCTAGTCGTTTACGTGTGTTTATAACTCCCAGAAACCAACAAGCGTATATACACCGGTTCTGTTGAAGAACCCGGTCTCTCTATACAATAAGAGAAACCTATTTTTGGAGAGAGCTCGTCTTTGTGTTTTTCACTAATAGACATTGTTTTTCTAATGAAAACCAGTGTCCATACCCTTTTTCTTAATCCAGATTCACAAAATCTTCATTCTCCTCTACACCTAAGTTTCAGAAATACGATCATTTTACTCAAAAGAAAATCTCTAAAATCATCAAAAGTCATTCTAAAGAAATGGTAAGTATTCAAGGTTCTGTTAACTCGCTACTAAAAAAATCAACCAAATGAAACAGTTTTTATGGGCAATACTTGTAGAATATATTGCCTTTCCAATAACATACTAGAATGCAAGTTTTTCTCAAATTGCGCAGTACTCCAACATTCGCAAAAAACAAGCTCAAAAAAGCGCCATTATGTACACTTCACGCCATTGGCTAGCCATTCGTCCGCTTGTTGCTCCACCGTCTTGCGTTGTTCGCTTTTGTCTTACCCCCCCCCCTTTTTTTGTTTTGTTTAGTGAGTAAGTGTTATTTATTTTTTATTTTTTTTCTAATGTGTTAGAAGACTTACATGCATCAATAGTAGTTATTATGTCTTGTTGCTAGAAAATGTATTTTAGTTATGGAGGTGTTATTGGTAAGATGATGAGTTGACGTTGAAGTGACCCGCAAATAACGATTATTGGGTGCTTCTTGCACCTATCTCTCTTACGAGTCACTCACTCATCATCTGAACGGTGCGTAATTATGTTTATTTAATCACACGATTCTCATTAATGTGAATGTCAAAAAAAAAAAAAAAAAAAAAAGGTAGGAAAAAGGGCCTAAATCATCTTTGAGTGAAGCAATCTTATAATGCCATTTGATCTAAGGGTGAGGAAAAAAACCGAAAAGACCGAATAAACCGGAACAAAACCGAAACAAACAAAAAAAAACGAACCAAACTAATAACTGAACCGAATTTTCTAAAACCGAGCCGAACCGAACTACTAATTCGGTTCTCGGGTTGGATATAGGTTTAGCAGTTTGAGCCGAAAACCAAACTCATATAAATATATATATATATATATATATATATATATATATATATATATATATATATATATTAAAATGTTAACTTAATTCAAAAAGCATACTTTTTATGTTTGAAATATATACTTTTTTTTGCTAAATATGGATATAATTATTATTTTTTTATAAATAAATAGTGAAATTCGGTTATTCGGGTCAACCCAAAAAGCGAACCGAATTCAAATTTAGTTTTCGGTTCGGTTCGGTTTTCCCCTTGCTTCTCTCATGGTACAATCCTCTTCCCGCCGAGCCCCCTATCTCCTGGGTCCACAGAGACAAAATGTAGGACGGGCACCAATAGTTCATCATGTAAGAAAGGACTCACTAAGCCGGGATCAGGTTTTGGGTAAACCCAAACGAAAATTTTAACTGAACTAATCGAACCGAACAACCCGATAACCGAACCGATCAACACCCCTAATTTGATCTTATTTTTAAAGATATACTCGTAAATACAAAGCGTAACTTTCAATTCCAAATTTTAAAACTTTTTAAGTTTTACCCCACCCAAAATATAATCCCGCCCATTTTTTTTAATAGGTTAAATTTCTACGAGTACCGTTTTGGTTCTTCCTTTCCCTCCGACATGCTCTCAATTTTTTATAACCATTTATTATCTTAATTTTGTATTGAATGGTATCTCTAATTGGCTTATTCTCACATCAATAAATAAAACCCTACTGCAATTGGTGTTGATTTTGTAGTCCTCTCGAAGCGGTCTTTTCTTATTTGTTTCGCAGAAACAAACAGTACATAACAACTTTGGTATGCATCTTCTTTGAATATCTATTGTGTCAGATTTGGATTGATTTCATAGATGCAGTTTTATATTCCCTAATTATTTTGGTTGTGGTAGGATCGATTTGCAATTCATGTAAAGCTATTGAATACCTTTGTATATGTTTTTGTGCTTTGGTATTGTGAATTTAGTTAATAATTATGTGGTTGGGCTTTGATTTTAACCTACTCAAATCAAAGCTACTAGTTCAATGCCCATGTAAAAAATTTCTGTGTGGCATATCTTTTTCAAATGGCAACCCGACTGTAATTCTGTTGAAAGCCCTTAAAGTTGCAACCCGATGTTTTTGTATATTAAAATATATTCAGTTAGGACGCGCGTCTGAATTTTATTCACTTATTTTAATTGAATTATACTGGATCGTAGGCTTGTAGTTGAGATAACGAGCCCAAGCATAGGACAGCTTAGCTGTTAAGTTGCTTATGAAAAACAACATACTAAGTGCCATGTACAAAAGGAAAAGAAGCACTTGTTCTTGCGTGTGACATCTTGACTTGCTTCAAGGTGTAAGTACATTATACATGGGACATGCATTGTAACAATGTTTAATAAAAAATACTCACATTTGCATCTTTTTGGGCCTTAAGGATGAACTTAAGATCAGCAAGAGGAGTAACCAGTAAATATCATTCAAGCTGCAAATCCAGAAAATGAAAGCTATCATTGACCGGAAGAGGAGTGGTGCATTAAACTCCTTAAAAAGGTATATTACTGATCTGTAAATGTTTGTATTCAAGAACAATAATAATATAGTTAGTAAACCTTGTTCAATGATATGTTTTAATGACAACATTTCAATAATGTATACATGTTTATACTTGTGATTGTTTTAATGGTATGTTGTAAGGACTGTTTTAAAGGGTTTTTTGTTTTTGGATGACTCATGTACTTGGGCAAGAGTACTTATATGTGTGACATTTTAACAGGAATTCAGTCGCTCGCAGCTGGCATTTTAGAGAGAGCATGTGGTGCCACCTTCAACTCTCGGTCTTTTGAGGGGATCTATCTTCTTTGCTCCTATAACTTGTGTAAAGCCACTGCTGAATTCATATTTTAGGGGCTGTTTAGGACTAGTAGTACAGGCTGTTTGGGATTGTGTGTCAAGGAAATTGCTGATTTTTCTTTATAGATGACGATTTTGAGATATTTACAAACAGATTACTGCGTATATTTTTTGCTTGAATGCATTTGAGTATTACCCGAAATACATGACTCATCGGGGCTGTTTGAAGTTACTTATTGAACTAGCCACTTATAGGGCTGTTTGGGATTGCTTTTTGAGTTAACTGCTTCTAGGGGCTGTTTAGGATTGCTTATCAAAGTAATTGCTTATAGGGCTATTTGAGATTGCTTTTTGAAGTAACTGCTTATAGGGGCTATTTGGTATTGCTCATTGAAATTGCTTTTGATAAGCATTATTAAGAAGTAATCACAAACAACCCGTATAAGCGGACTTAATAAGCGATGGCAAATACTTTTCCCTGTATGCAGTCTCAATATTCAATCCTAAACAATCCAATAAATTGCAGTTTCAATAAGCAGCCCCAAATAACCCATTTTAATTTTTTTCGTAAATTGTTAAAGGGACTGGTTATTATCACAAGCACCGGTCTTTATGTAATTTCCAAGGACAGGCAAACCTGTGTTTTATTTTACAATAGAAAGTGGGTGTTAGTAAGAAACCGGTCTCGATGCCTTTAATAGAGACCGGTTGGAAAACCGGTTTCTATATGTTTTGGTTATAGAGATACCCCCTCACAGAGAGTGGTTCCAAAACCACTTTTCATGAGCCATTCTAACCAGTCTCCATGACTTTTTTTGTATATTAGCATTACAAACATGTTTTTCTATGTGAAGTTCATTACTCAATATCTTTCTTAACTTGACGTGTTTCTTGTTTGATCACAATAATTCGTTCAATTCATGTTGAATATACTGCTTCAAGTATTTTTTAATGCCTATCCCAGAAAATAGTCCATGCAAAAATGAAATAAAACATATGTTCATAATCGAACATGGAAGTGGCAGAATTGAGGATGTTAATTAAGATGGACTTTTGGTAAGACTATGTTAGACAATAGAAGTCACGACTATCATTAGTAAGATGAGGGAAGGACAGTCGGGATTATTTGGACATGTTAGGAGGAAGACCACCACAATGCTAGGTATAGAGACATACACCTAGTTTTCATCTAGGCTTGAGGCGATCTTATTAGCCTATGTGTATGCATTTGAATCTGCTTTTGGGGAAGAGATAATTGTTGTATATATCTACAGTTTATGCCGCATCCTTTTTACCACAAAATTATGTATGCTCGCATGATTGCATTTCTTCTCTTATATGCTTGTATGCGTTTTTACTTTCATACGGTTTTTCTTAATTATGTATGCTAGTTTTCTCACAATATATAATTTCACACATTATTGCCGGATGACTTTTTAGAAGTATTTCTTTTTCCTTCTGGTAGGGTGTGACTATCTAAGTCCTACCTCCCCATATAGCTCGCTTCGGCGAGATTGGATAGTGTTGTTGTTGTAAATAACATTGCAATCAAGTGAAAGTTTGATGTTAAGGTTAGTCTCATGCATGTTTATACATGGTATTATTGTCCTATATATACTCTCATGACAAACACACGATTGCACAAAGGTACTTGTATCTTTGGATGGTTTAGCCTACAACTGCCCTAAGTGTTATAGTCCAAGGTTCACAAAGATTTAATCAACCATTAATTACACAATGAATGACCTATCGCATTACTAGATCATTAACAATTAAGATAAGAGACAACCAATCAATATTCAATAATTAAGTTTCATATTCCCTAAGCAAACACACAAATAAATTAGCCAGACATGGAGAACATGCAAGCATACACACAAATAATTGAAGATATAATTGAATTAATGAAGTAAAACACTTATCTTGATGTAAGATAGGGTTTGAAACCCAAAAATATTGTACAAGACAGCCTTGGTTCGGTTTAGGTTTTTACTCCAAAAGACTACACACTAAAACTGAAAAATTCGGATTCTATATATAAGATTACAATCGCGACGGCGTCACCTTATGATTTGTGACGCCGTCGGGTTGCCGTCATTAGGGTTTCGTCTTAGCCACGTTAGTCTTGCGACGGCGTCACCTTGTGCTTGTGACGCCGTCCCATTCAGTATCTGACGCCGTCTAGATCAAATCTAGGCCGTCTGAAGTTGCGACGACGCCTACTCTTTTAAAGCCGACACCGTCACTTGAAAATAAGCAATTTGGCTATCGTCCGTCACAGAATGCTCGACGGCGTCGCAGTTAGCAGTTGACGCCGTCACCTTGTATTTCAGCAACTTGAGTGTCTCGATTCTTGACTTTGGCCATTTTCTTCATATATCCGCGCCTTTTCGTTCGAATAAGTGTCATTCCAAAGAATTTGCCTTCAAGAGACCTAAAAAGTGAAAAGGAACGATATTAAGTAATAACGGATACAAAAGTGATCAAATAAGGGCTTAAATGACCCCTCAAAAAGGTACATTTTAAAAAATTATCAGCATACAAGTATGTTTTTTGAACGGTAAGTATTATTAGAAACTCGCAATGCAAGATGCTAAAAAGGAATTTAGACAAATATTGGATTTGAAATTCAAATGGTTCAAAAAGGTGGGCAACCCATACTATAAAGTGGGTGAAGTAGTTGCTAATGACAGTGATGAGGACGAAGTACTTGAGCCGGATAATGATATGGCAAAGTTTCTTGCTTCGTCTTGTGGCTATCATGAGCTTGAAGATGCCTTTTGTGACCTGTATAATGTCAAGGTTCAAGGTCGTGGTAGGAAGTAATTTTATGTTTAGTAGGTTATAAAATTGACATGTCTTTCTTATATAGTGATTTTAATTGTTGCACATTCGATGCTTGTTCAATGCCCATGTAATGGGGCCGAGATGAGAGACTCACTCTTATCTGTTGTTCTTAAACGTTTTTTGAAATAATATATTTATCCGGGTGATCCCTTTTTACCATAAAAAAATCCAACCGGTTCAAGTAGGACATAAACTTTTAGTCCTATTACAAATCCATGAATGAGATACATTTTTTTGTCTCAGCATGCATCTAACATGTCTTTCTTAAGAAGTTTTCAATCAAAGCAATTTTGATTCCTAAATTTCAAATGACCGAAAAAGTAGTTGTAAACACACATCCAAAGATTGTTTTGTCAACGAAAAAAGCAAACAACTTTAAAACATAGCATGCGTATCCACACACGCTTTTTTAAAAATCACCTTATTAGTAAAAACAAGCTATAGAACCCATTAATTAAGGTACCACAACACGTTTGGTGGTTAACGGATAATAATGAGTACGAAACACATCAAATTAAGTAACACCGGTAACTTTTTATAATTAAGTTTATATAAGTTTTAACTTTCTGCCCACAGTGCCATGAAAAACGATAATTATGGAAGGCTATAGGAATTATACGTCACCACGTCTATTTGATGACGTTGTACACTTGTACTATATATAACTCATTTATTATGTAGTAGTTTTGTGTTGCATACATCAGTTTTGATAGTGAACATTTAAGCTAGCTCTCTGGTTACCAATCTTTTTGATTATATAGTTTTCAAATTTAGTGTTATCAATTGTTTGTCATTCATTCATGTATTATTGGATATACTTTTTGTATGTATATCTTCCCATTTAAAGCCTTTACAGCTAAAAAAAATCATAAGAGTAATTGTAAGACTTTGTGATCGTTTCGATGTAGGGATTGTTGGTGTCGTTTATTCACGATCGTGTTGTCCAGTATTATCATTTAGAGTTTTTGTAACTACTAGCTACTTGCTAGTTTCATAGTAATATACTAGTAGCATATTTGCTTTAAAAAAAGGGTAAACGCCATAAAATAACAACCTATTTTTTTCAAAGTGTCGAGTTGAAACACTTGCTTTTTTATTACTTTACTTCACCAATGTACTTTCAAAATTTTGATCTGACTTCACCCATATGACTGAAATAAACATGCATCGTTAGTCCTTTATACCAACGGCCGTTAGCAAATAACTTAAAATTTGGTTTTCTTATGTTTTCGTCTATTTTTTCACGTTTTCATCGATTTTTAAACGTTTTCGTCCATTTTTGCACGTTTCCATCCGTTTTTGCACGATTTTATCCGTTTTTACATGTTTTCGTCTTTTTTTGCACGTTTTCGCTCGTTTTTACATGTTTTCGTCCTTTTATACATGTTTTCATTCGTTTTTACACGTTTTCGTTCATTTTTGCACGTTTTCATCCGTTTTTAAATGTTTTCGTCCTTGTTTACATATTTTAGTCCGTATTTGCACGTTTCGTCCGTTTTTAAACATTTTCGTCCGTTTTTACATGCATTCTTTGTTTTTACTATCAAAACAATGTTTTTACATGTTTTCGTCCATTTTTATACGTGTAAAAACTGCTTTTATACGTGTAAAAATAAACAAAAATGTGTAAAAATGATTTCGATACGTGCAAAAACAGACGAAAATGTGCAAAAACATATGAAAACATGTAAAAACGGTTTTTATACATGTAACACCAAACGAAAAGTGCAAAAACGGCCGAATACGTGCAAAAACAGATTAAAACGTGCAAAACAGATGAAAATTTGCAAAATCGGACGAAAATTTGCAAAAACGAACGAATTCGTGCAAAAACGGACGTAAACGTGATTAAACAGTTTTTATACATGTAAAACCGAACGAAAACGTGCAAAAACGGACGAAAACGTGTAAAAAGGACGAAAACGTGCAAAAATCAGACGAAAACGTGTATAAACGGATGAAAACATGTAAAACGGGCGAAAAGCAAAAACGGATGAAATCGTATAATAACGGACGAAATCGTGCCAAAACGGACGAAAACGTGCAAAAACAGACGAAAACGTGCAAAAACAGATGAACACGTGCAAAACAAACGAAAACGTGCAAAAATAGGCGAAACGTGCAAAACAAAAAAAACGTGTAAACATGGACGAAAACGGATAAAAACGGTTTTTATACGTGCAAAAAACATGTAAAATGTATGAAAACGTGCAAAAACGAACGAATACGTGTAAAAACAAACGAACGTGCAAAAACAGACGAAAGCGTGTAAAAATAAACGAAAACGTTCAAAAACGTGTAAAACGGTTTTTATGTATGCAAAAATAGACGAAAACGTGTAAAAACCGACGAAAACGTAAGAAAACGAGACTTTAAGTTATTTGCTAACGGTCGTTAGTATAAAAGAGTAACGATGCAAGTTTATTTTAGTCATATGGGTGAAGTCAGATCAAAATTTGAAAGTACATTGGTGAAGTAAGGTAATAAAAAAGTAAGTGTTTCAACTCGGCAAACTGGGGAAAGTAGGTTGTTATTGTATGGCGTTTAAGTTAAACAAAGCTGGTACAACTTTACAGTACATACATGTCCTTTGGGAAGTTTTAGATTATACAGATTTACAAAAGTTTGTCTATATGTCATGTCGTTCAAGATTTCGTTAGCCCGAATGAAGTACGAAAATTCCACTGGATACCAATTTGTTTTGAGTGAACTGCTTCACTGTATATAGTAGTCATGTAAGGATCAGATAATACTTTCAAGATTTTCTAGGTTGGATGTCTGTCCACCAGTTAGTGTGAATAAAAATAGATGTTATAGAATATGTTCAAAACTAAGTTTTGTTTGATGACTCCAATTTTATGATGACTATTAAATGATCAAATGATTGAAAAAAGTATTATATATTTGTCACAATTTGGTTTTATGGGTAGCGAACACAATTTTTTGCTTTTGTGGGTACTTTTCTTTCAAATTCATCATTTTTAGGGTACTATGAGACATTTTTGCCCTTTCGGGAAAAAAAATTTCTATTAGAGCATTCCAATCATAACACCATAACACCAATAACACCGTCCACGTCAGCGCCACATCAGCTTTAACATTTAACATTAACATTCCCAAAAAACACCCACAACAATAACATCAATAACATTCCCAACAATTTACAAAAACAACCCCTCATTTTAGGGCATAAAAAAAAAAAGGGCGTTAGCCCTGAAACGCCCAGGGACTAACGCCGAAATAACGCCGGAGGTCCAAGGGTGATAACGGCATAACGCCGTTAATTTGATGCAAAACGCCGTTAGGGCGTTAAGGTTGTAAATGCTCTTAGTTAAGAGGGGCAAAGATGTCCAAAAATTTCAAGAAAATACCTTAAAAAGAAAGAATTTGAAAAAAAAGTACCTACAAAATCAAAAAAAATTATTCGCTACCCATAAAAACAAACGATAGCAGGTATGGTACTTTTTTTTTTTCAATCATTTGCCCTTAAATAATACCCTTTAAAGGAAAGAGATATATGGCAGGTGATACTCATGATTTTTAAAATATTTACAGAAAAAAGGATACTACATTAAATAAATAGAGGAATTTCCAAGAAATCCTTAAAAAATCTAATCATATCATACTAACCCTAGCTGACATATCTTTAAAGTCACTTGATACGCCCTAATTAAATACAAAAAATAGTTGTATGATCAGGTGGGCTTAATCTAAGATTAGCATCGTATATCATGATCTTTTTACATCAAAGTGGTGAGCTGGTATATCATGAGATTCCTTCTACAATATCCTTCAGAAATCAGCAAGATCTTATGGTGAATCTTCATGATCGTGTTACCATAGACGGGGATACGAATCTTGCTGACAGCAACAAGAGGAAAAGGCGCAGAGATCACTCATCGTATAAGGCTAATTCAGGTATTATTGTTAATGAAGTAGTAGACAATAAAAACGAACATATGAAGAGAAAATTGGTTCACAGAGAGATCGAAAGGGAGCGCAGGAAAAACATAACGAAGCTTTATGCTTCACTCGGTGCTCTACTCCCTTACGAATTCATCAAGGTGAGCTATTATTTGAATTCGTACTATTGGTGGTTAATCACAAGTTCTTTATAAATTTATACAGGAATTCATTTGAAAGAATCAAAACGCTAGAGAAAGTAATACAACAAGGTTAGAATGAGTCCATACAAGCTGATCTAGGATTTCATATCCATTCAATCCAGATAGAAAACGATTTCCTAGTCCTATAAACAACCATGAGTACGAAAGAATTTTGATTTCTTCTTCAAGAATATCTTTTTAGAGGCTTTAAATCAAAGCAATTCCGATTCCTAGATCCCCATATACCCGAAGTTAAAGTTTGAAATGAAAACGTCAAAAAAAAAAAAAAAAAAAAAGTCAAAGAGCTAGGAAATATTCAAAGCAAGTGTATAAATTCGAATTTAATTGATTACAGTTTTCTTTAGGATGGAACTTTGAAGTATATATGATCTTATACTAAAATCATTTTATGGCCTTCCAAAAGAAAAATAACAATTTAACCAAAATAATTCTAAGACCACTCCTAATATTGACGCGTCTCTTCTTGTGTAGTTGTGTCACATCAGCACTTCTCAAACTGACAAACCCCTCTTTTTGTGTCACTTATACACAAATATATCCCACAAAACACTCACACACACACACAAAACACTCAAACGGCCCCCACTCTCTCGTCGCTTTCCTCGTCGCCAAACCGATGAACACCAAACCGACACACCTCCGACGAGCTGGTGCCATCGGTGTCACAAAACCGATGATCGTCAGTTTGTAAACCGACGCAACCGTTGGAATTGGTCTTAATATTGCACTTCAGATATTTATTAGGAAAATCATGAGTTGTAATTTTAGTTGTCCATCAGAAACCCAAATAACTTATTGTCCAATTTTTATTTAGGGGAAGCGTTCAATATCGGATCGCACTCACCAGGCAGTGAACTATATCAAACACATGCAAGAAAAGATTGAAGCTCTAAGTGTCAAGAGAGATCAGCTCAATAAACTTGTGGGCACGAGTATTAAAGAAAACGTAATGAATAAAGTCTCTATTAGCTCTTGCAATGGGAGTACAGTCGAGATTCAAATGAATAGTAGCTCAATAGAAGATGGATTCTGTCTTTCAGAAGTACTAAAAGCACTTGTTGAAGAAGGCCTTCACATTATAAATTATACTTTCACAAAAATAAACGAAAGGTTACTCCACACTATCCAATCTGAGGTAAATCCCTTAAGGTTCAATTCATGCGCACTAACCTAATATTTGCTTTACATTTTGTATGGGGATATTGAGATTGATTAAGCCTCATTCTATGGACATTCTTTCAGGCATGCGATACAATGTTAACTGATCTTTCCAGATTGCAACAAAGATTAGTTTCCATAACAAAGATTGCAACAATTAAGTGATAGTATTAGACCATTTTATCCAGTTCATTATATTACATATTCGCAAACATTTGTCCATAAATATATTAATTTATCACATAGTTAAATAATGTATGTTGTATACTGTTTTTCTTTATAAAAAAGGAAGAATGAACAGGAAGCTAGATGATCAACAAGAAAATCTAGAATCAGGATAAGGTAATTATCCATTAACATAAACACTTAATTTTTCCAAAGAATCATATTATTGTAACTTTTGTTAAAAAAATATTAAGCTGTATGTTTGTTTGATTGCTTGCTCATTTTGGTTTACGACTAACCTTGTTTGCAGCTTGAATCATTCATTTATCACTAAAACCATATTGATTTTGGAAATAACAATTTTGTTTCGATCAAGTTTCTTTTTACCAAAGTTGTTATGTGACATTTACATTTTGACAATTTGACCTTTACCAAAAAAATGAACGATACACAGTTAAACCCAAAAACAGAGGACAGTCCCTGAGTATATGGACCCAAATAACTAATGCCCGTGAGACTTTTCTTTGATATTAAAATAAGTATTGACAATATTCATATATATTCGTTGCAGGTTATTGATGAGAAGACATGCATTCAAGTGTCCATGTTACAGCAAAAGTTGGCAGAATTAGTTAATAGTGCTTCATGAACAACTAGCAGTTCCATTTATGGATTTTGGACTTGCTACATGCTTCATCATAATATAGTGCTTTTAGAAATTTTAATCTAATAAATCTAGTTAGCTTGTCTCCAGTCAATTTATGTAGAATGGACATTATCCGTAGTTTTTCCACCACGTGTATTAGATTTTTTTTATGAACTCATTGTAGAAGGAAAGCCATGCATAAATCAATAGATTAATGAAAGAACCAAGGCATTAACAATTTTTTTTTCACTTCACGGTAAGTTATTCTTGTACAGCGCTTGTTATATATCGACCAACTCAATTTACTCCTCTCAAAAGGACAAGTGTACATCTATTTATTAGAGTACAGGCAAATCCATATAGATGAACGACGGAGGCGGAAATAATTGAGGCAGAGGTATGCACTTGCAAACCTTCGAAAAGCAATCTAATGTAAGAATTTTTATTTATTTATCCTTTTTTGATAGTTTAGCACTAAGTGTATACCCTTTCCAAATTAAACTATTAAAAGTGCATTCCCTATCACCTATATGTGCGTCCGCCACTGATACGTGATCCTGCCAGAAGGACTAGTAGAGTTCGAAAAGGTAGAAACGACTATAGATAAAGGTAATAATAAAAAGCCTATCTCGTTTTCCTTTTACTGAGGTAGAGGTGTACAAACCAAAAGACAAGTTGAAGGTTGTTTCTTGTGTAATGGTCTTTATCTAGCTAGAGATTGTCCATCTTAAATGAAGTTAACTGCTATCGCCCAAAGATTCAAACAATCTTTAAGTGATTAAAGTTTGTGATTTGTAATGGTTTTGTTTGTCTAGGATGAGAATATACTACCGAGTGCTGTTCGTTTTGGGGACAGAAAAGTGAATAGATAATTGAATATCAACTGCTAAGAATAGCTCATTTGTTCAAAGTTATGACTTCATCACACAAATGGTTCATTTTTCCAAATGACAGATAAGCCAAAAAAAAAAAGAAAAAAAAAAGAAGGAAAATCAAAGGGAGTTTAGTCGCAAAAACAAAGGTGCTTTAACAAAACTGAATAACTAAAAAACGGGTTGAAGAAAAAATCACTTTCTAAATTTATAACTAGATATCTAGAAAATCATGATATGTACTTTCTTTTTGCACTATTCCACTCTTATGAAATAAACAATACGACAATATTTGAACATGTATCCTAAATTTTAACAAATAAAAACTCGTTTGGCTTTTTAAACTATCTTAATTTGCAAGTTTTATTCGAGGCAAAAACTCTTCACACGGAAACTTTTTTTGTAAGATTAAAGAGGCTGAAACATACACTCTACTCTAACTTTGTAGAGAAATCTTTATTTAAAGTCCAAGACTTTAAAGTTTTAATTCCAATAACTTCTTTTTTTCTTTTCTTTTCCTTACCAAATTAATGTCAATAGTTGTGTTGGACAATGACAACAACAACCTCAAAATTTGATTGCGAAATACTAGATCGCGGGGTGTATCAAACACAAGTAGCAAACATGAGAGACACGAGACTACAAAGAATCGAACGATTATGTTTTGTTAATACAAATAAACCGTAAAAATATTTATTAATATTTCTCGATCTCTCTAACTTTTGTTGATAAAAACATAAAATTATATCAAGTACAAATCTAAAAATTACATGTTACTATATGTATTTTTACTATTTACTTACATTTTATCTAGTTAAGTATTTGTTTGTAATAATAAAAAATATATATAAATGTGTTGGACTATCCATATACCCATAACTCATGACCCATAGATCTTGACCCAAAACCCATGACCCATGTACATTGCATCATGCATGACATCAAGTTGGGTAAAATCTATGACTCATGACCCAAAGTCCATAACCCATAACCGAAAGTATGTATTGCATCATGCATGACATCATGTTGGGTGCCTATGACCCATAACCCAAAACCTAGTTTGTAACCCAAAATTCGACTCGTTTACCCAGTATGCCAGATCCCTGGGTTTACACTTACCGGATCCATTTTTCAAGGGATCCGCCATATCCGGATGTACAGTAGTCAGTTAGACTATAAATAGTGTGTCATTTCTTCATTATTTCTACTCATTCTTATATAGTTCTTCTCTCATTATTATATCTCTCTAACCTTTGATATAAGGATCATTCTTGTAGCTTTCTTTCTCTTGTGTTTCTCAAGGTTCTTCTTACAAGACGAGATCACGTTTCTTGTATACGAGCCATTCATTCTTCAAGAGAAGAGTTTTCTCGACTTCTTCATCACCTCAAGACCACTAAGTTGTTTCTTGTTGTCGATATATCTTCTTGTATTCATAAAGTTAGTTGTGATCGGATTGGTTCTTCCATTTGTGTTAAGAACCCGGTATTTAACTTTATACCGGAAAAAGTGTAAGCGACGTTATGAGGTTTCTCCACCGGTTAAAGGAGCTTGTTGACATATTGCTTAAAAACTTTTAAGTTGGGAACTAGGAGAGTGGAGTAGGGCAAGGAAGGTGTCCTTGTAACCGAACCACTATAAATCATTGTGTCACATTTCTATCATTTTCTTTCTTTACCATTCTCGTATTTATTTCTTCTCATACTAACTTGCTTTATCTATATCCCAACATTCAAAGGTTTCACATACTATCAATCTAAAATTTTATAAACAAAATTTAAATCGGTAAAAACTATTCTACCCCTTCTAGTTTTCTACCTGTTTTATTAACACCTCAACCGGTTACAAAGAAATAACAAGAAGCATGTGTGTGTTATGAGCATCACCCCCTCATACATCCGAGTCCTAACCGAATTAGAAAAATTGTTTGAATCCTAGCAAAACTTAAACATGCCTAAAACAAAGCTACACATTTACTTGCCTTGCATGGCAAGTAAACTTACAAAGAAAGCTACCTTAATCAAAACATACCATAACTAGACTTGTTACTAATAACTAACAATTTCTACCTTAGTGACAAGACAAGTTAACCCCGACACTAAGTATCTCCATGAAATACTTGAACTACAGATCTAGAAACACATTTATGAATGCGTTGGCAACATTATCTTCCATGCCTATCTTCGCCACTTCAAACTCTTTAGAATCCACGCTCTCTCTAATGAAGTGGTGCCTCATTTTGATATGTTTCATCCTATCATGAAATATTGCATTTCTCGAGAGATGAATTGCACCTTGGTTATCATAATTCACAACCACTGGCCTCAGGTTTACTCCCAACTCAATTTAGGCCCTTAAGCCAGATGATTTTCTTAACAGCTTTTGTAAGCACCATAAACTCTGCCTCTGTAGTAGATAATGTAACAACATGCTACATAGTTGCTTTCTAAGTCATAACACAACCACATACCATAAACACGTACCCAGTTATCGACTTTCCCTTATCAGGGTCTTTAGCATAACTACATTCTATGAAGCCGTCAACATCTACGTGATTTCCTTGATCTCTACTATACACTAGACCCACATCAGTAGTACCATTCAAGTACTTCAAAATCAACTTCATTGCCTCTAGTGGTTCTTACATGGATTCGCCAAATACCTGCTCATAATACTAACAGCTGATGCAAGATTTCTGATCAGGTTTTAATATTTGTAATAGTCTCGTCTACCTATGGTCTACCTTATGCACTTACGGGTAGTGTATCCGGTCGTGTGTAGTGTAGTATTCGGTAAAGCCGAGGTCGTCTCAAGAGCTATGTGCTAGGATCCTGTGGAAAACTAGAAGGGGGGTTGAATAGTTTTACTGATTTAAATTTAAGTTTCAAATATTTAGATTCGATCTTATGTGAATTCGTATGGATGGATAGATAGTATAAAAACAATAAGTAAAGTAAATATTGAAAGCAAGTAAAGTAAAGGATATAAAGTAGCGACACAAGTGATTTATAGTTGTTCGGCTACAAGGACACCTTCCTTGCCCTACTCCATTTTCCGAGTATCCCACTCGAGAGTTCAAGCAATATGTCAACAAGCTCCTTTAACACGGTGGAAAAGCCTCACAACGTCGTTTACACTTTTTCCGGTACAAAGTTAAATACCGAGTTCTTCCACGAGGTAGAACCAAACCTTTACACAACTATTACACAACAACTATGTGAAATATGAATTACAAGATCTTGCTACAAAAATCTTGTGGATGGACAAATCAATCAAGGACCCTTTGCTTGGATGACTTGTAGTATAGCGTGATCTCGCCTTTGAGAAGGACGTATATGAGAATCACAACAAAAGATAGAAGAACTACTAGAATGATCAAATGATCAGAGGTTAGGAGAGTGAGATAATATATGACAGAGTTGTGAGAAGAAGGGTGAGTAACAATGAAGAAATAGCTCACTATTTATAGGCACAAAAATCCTTCTGTCCTACGGTTCTGGCGGATCCCTCACTTGGGGGATCCGGCCAGTGCAAAACTAGGGATCCGGCAGTCTGGGTTATACCAGTCCGGATTTTGGGTTGCAAACCGAGTTATGGGTTATGGGTATGAGGCATGGGTCATGGACATTGGGTCATGGGTACCCAGTAAGATACAATGTATCTAGACAATAGGTCATGGGTCTTGGGTCATGGGTCATGGACATTGGGTCATGGGTCATGGATAATACCCAACATGAATTCATGCATGATGTCATGCAATGGGTCATGGATTATGGATTAGCTCCACTGGTATGGGTCATGGGTTTTAGATATTACATATCCTATTATATAAACTAATACAACAAATAAATTATTACAACATTTTATGTAAATGACAAAATGTATATACTTTACAAAAAAACATGTATTCTTATAATTTTACTTATGATAACTTTATATTTGTTATCAACAAAACATAACGAGATCGCTAAATATGAATAAACATTTTTACGGTTTATCTGTATTAACAATCTCTCCCTTTTTGTTGATGACAAAACATGTAAGATATAGGATTTCACAAATACACTAAACCATAACCATATGGGGCGTTCAATATGTTTAGAGAGAGAAAGTTCTAGAGAGAGAAATGGAAGAGAGTTGGGAACTATGTGAAACAAATAAAAATGGTATTGAAGCTCCAACCCTCTACCTTGGAAGGTAGAGGGTATTTATAGTGTCTTACAAATAAACGCCACCTACGGGTTGTGGATCAGACATACAGTGGGTAAAGACCCGTCCGTCCTCCACGGTGTTACATAACTAAATACTACTTAACATCAAATAACTACGAATACGAGCTTTCTAACGATTACATATACTTGAGGTGACCGACACTTTAACTACTGGATTTTCCAAATCCTAACAATCTCCCCCTAAGGGAGGTCACATCAAACACACATTAAAATTACATAGAATACAAACGGATATTACATTGAGATTGTTCTTGGATTCTTGTTCATGTTCTTTGTTTTGTAGCTCGTAGTCTTTGATTCTTCATTTTTGCATATATGGATAATCTGAGTGAAGGTCTTTAACTGATCCACGTGATACTGAGTTTTGAGTCAGCTTTTGAGATCATCAGCCACATTAATCTCTTACTCATCCATTGTGGTGTTGGTATTATGTGATGTTGTGACATTTGGACCGACATGCTCACATTCTGGTTCATGATATATTCTTATCAGAGTAGCGGAAGCTTTTACTGGATCATGATATTTGCAAAGCAGATAGCGTAAGCATGGAGTGAAAGTATCAGAGTCATTGATGCACTTATCATGATTTCTTTTTAGATGAATGTGTAGTGTGAGCATGCGGCTATGGATTGACTGCTTCATTCTGATCAGCTGCAAACTTCGGGGTACCTGCATACAACAGTTAGCATTAAAATGCACGAAAGTGTCTTTGATCACTTTCGTTGAATTGAGGTACACGACCCACTGTTCCTCGTTGATCATAAGTACCGTGATCGGTATAATTCAAGAATTTCCTTGACAGTGGTTTCGCTCTAAATGTTCTCAAACCGAACGTCTCAAATAAGACAACACGAGTGAGTGAACCAAATAAATGAGATTCACCGATTGATGAAAAGAGATTTAAAAACAATCGTATCTTGCTCAATAGAAATTGTTTTGCAATACAACGAACGTTTTAATGAAAATCAATTATCAATCATAAACACATTTTATTTTGAGAAATAAGTACACAGTCGATGTGCTAAAGAAAAAAGTTTTTTAAGCACAACGACCGATTTTTCAAAGGTATCCGTCAATCCATAACCTGAACCAGGATTGATTCAAAAGAGTGAACCGCTCCATTGTTTCTGTTCAGTTGTCACATGGTTGATCTATTGGATAGATCTCACATGCCACCTACCAGGAGCTTGTTTGATGTTGGCTCCAGAAGGCTTTCCATCTTCATTGTGAATATGTTTACATATCACTCAGGTGTTCTGGAAATACCACAAGGATAATGCGTAGGACTCATAAGATATAATCTCTCTTTCCACATTGTGTGAAACAGAGAGTCTTCATTGAAAGTGTCCTAAAGAGATTTATATGATGATCTCGTGGCTCTAGACCCAATTGTGCATATTTGGTTCCTATGCCGGAGACTAGGGAGAGGGTCTCCTTCTTCAATATCAACAATCTCTAAGAGAAAGTCGATAGATTATGTCGGTTCCCCGTGAGAATGAAACAAGCCCTTTTAAGAGGAACTTGAGTGGTTTGAAAAGTTGAAGTGCAGTGCGTCACTGGGTCCATGACGTCTTGGCTTCAATACCGATGTTACCTTGGTAACCACCAGTAGTATATGAATTGAACCCCTAAGGTTGAATTATTCGAGGGATATTTCTTTTCACCATTTTTCTCATTCAATTCTTTTTCATTCTTCAACCCCTTCAATGCTTAGGAGACTTCATTACTAGAACCTTGTTAGGTTTATTCCAGTACTAGCTCAGTCTCAGTCCGCACTCTTCCCATATCTCATTTTTCTCCTTTTTTTCATCATACCTAAGGACTCTACGCTATCTAGTGGATTGTCCCTGGGTAGATCCCTCCGGTTCTGGCGGATCATGGGACCTCTACCTAACCTTATCATCCTTTTATCACCATGCATAAAGTAGAGTTGGTTGGTTATTTGATATAGTTCTTCCGCTTTGAAACCAATTGAAAACCATTTGAAAATCAATCAAGATACTTGTGATATAGAATCAAAGCATTTTGTATCTTAATTGTTTTGATATTTTATAAATGCTCCCCCTCAACATATGCATAAAAATTCAAAATTTGTTTAGCACATGGAGGCAAGAGATCTTTGAAGACCAGCTCATAAGTTTATCACCAAAAAACTGAGCACCTCCTGAAGTACTTCGACGTGTATCTTGACATCCTGCATGATCAGCATCTGCATAGGCTGTTAGTGACATACCGGTGTCCTTCGGGTACCATAGTCCCATATTGATGGTTCCTTGGAGATACCGAAAGACCCGTTTAACCGCTTCAAGGTGATTTTTAGTAGGCTTATCCTGATATCTAGCACACATGCACACAACGAACAAGATGTCTGGTCTGCTAGCTGTGAGGTACATCATGGATCCAATCATACTACGATATTTCGTTTGATCTACCATGATCCCTGAGTGGTCCTCATCCATCTTAGTACGTTCAATCATGGGAGTGTCAACGGTGTCACATGAATCAAATCCAAATTTCTTTAAAATCTCATTTGCATATTTAGATTGATTTATAAAAATGCCTCCGGACTTTGTGAAATTTGTAATCCCAAGAAAATGACATTTGTCCCATCATTGACATTTGAAATTTGGAACCCATTTCATTTGAAAACGATCACATTCATTGGGGTCAGTCGAGGCAAAGATAATATCATCAACATAAATTTGAACGTGAATTAAATGTTTGCCCGACTTTCGGGTGAACAATGTCGGATCAATCGCTCCTTTGTGAATCCGTGGATAGAAGAAACTTTGATAGCGTATCATACCATGCCCTTGGAGCTTGCTTTAAACCGTAAAGAGCCTTCTTCAAACGATAGACGTGAGTAGGATGCTCTGGATTCACAAAGCCTTCAGGTTGCCTGACGTATACGACTTCTTTAAGATCTCCGTTAAGAAACGCCGTCTTTACATCCATTTGATAGACTGCCATGTTCTTACTTGCAGCATTAGCCAAGAAGATTCTGATTGCCTCGATACGAGCAACAGGAGCAAATGATTCTTCAAAGTCAATACCCTCCTCTTGACGATATCCTTTAGCCACTAACCTAGCCTTATTTTTCAACACATCACCATGCTCATCAAGCTTCACTTTGATGATCCACTTTAGAGCAATGATCATAGCACAGTCTGGAGCAGGTACTAATTCCCATACATTTAATCGATCAAACTCATGAATTTCTTCTTGCATGGCATTGAACCGGCTGTCTTTATTCATAGCAGTTTTAGCGTCTTTAGGTTCGATCTTAGAGAGTACGGAGTTGAAGAAGCACCACAAGGCATCAGTAGCAAGTTGTTTACGAGTGGATACTGGATGAGAAAGGTTTCCAATGATGTTGTCCAATGGGTGATCATGTGTCCATTTTCTAAGGTGTTCATGTGGTTGTTGTTGTGGAACTGAAGTTGCAGAGTCGATGTCTCCTGATGAAGATGGTTCAGATGATGATTCAGGAGCAAATATATTTTCAAATGGAGCATCTTCGGGAGTAGCAGAGGGATTAACTTCATCATTGATGCCCGAAACAATTCCATGATGTACATTCGATGATTGATGATTTGTTGATGAGACAGAGTGATCAGCAGCAGGCGCTTCTTGACTTAATGATATTGAGACCGAAGGGTTGACTTCATTCACAGTGGATAGACGCCTCTGTTGATGGAATTGACATTTCATCAGCATTTGGTTCATAGTGTTCATCAAACATTGGATCAAACAATTTTTTTAAATCATTTTCAGATGGAGGTACATATGGAGTTACTGGAAATGAGTTAGGTACAAGGGATGAACCAATGGGACTGTTTTGAAGTGCGGGTCCAGAACTGGATTCTCCAGGAGCCATTTGACCGGTCAGCTCATCGAACGTAACGTGAATTGTTTCCATGATATTTCGGGTTCTCTTGTTGTAGATTCGGTAACTCTTCTTGTTTGGTGCATAACCAACAAAAACTCCAATATCTGCCTTTGCTTTTAATTTACCTAAGAATTGACCATCATTCGTTGGATAGCACAAAGCACCAAACATACGAAGGTAGGAGAGACCAGGTTTTCATTTATGAACGAGTTCATATGGAGTTTTTCCATGAGAGGTGTGTATAAGGGAACGATTTTGGGTGTAGCAAGCAGTGGCAATGGCTTCAGCCCATAGAAACATTGGAACCTTCGAATAAATTAGCATTGTTCTTGCGGCTTCCACAAGAGTTCGATTTCGTCTTTCAACTACACCGTTCTGTTGAGGAGTTTGTGGAACACTTCTTTGATGATTGATTCCAACACTTTCATAAAACTGAATTAAGCCTTTGTTAACAAACTCGTGCCATTGTCGCTGTTCGAACAATTCGACCTGAATTGTTGAGTCGAACCAAGTCGTTTGATTAGTTTGATGATGACATCTGGAGTTTCATCCTTTGTCCTCAAAAACTTTACCCAAGTAAATCGGAGTAGTCATCAACAACTACTAGAATGTATTTCTTCCCATTTATCGTTTACAATCTCATTGGTCCGCATGCATCCATATGAAGGGTATGAAGAACTTCCATTACTGAATTTGTGGGTTTTGGTTTTTGGGCATATTTCGTGCTTTTACCTAATTGGCAAGCTGAACAAAGATGATCTTTTTCATATTTTAATCTGGGTAAGCCTCTGACAAGATCCTTTCTCGAAAGGTTATTAATGGTGCCGAAGTTCAAGTGATTGAGACGACGATGCCATAACCATGACTTTGTTTCTGAAGCCTTTGACAGAAGCGATTGGAGAAGACTTCATCATGTCTTCGATAGAGATGGTGTATAGGTTAGAACCATGAGTACCTCTTAATAATTCCACACCATCAAGTTCTCTAACGAAGCAAGTATGTTTCCTAAAGGCCACCTCTAGATCGGAATCACAGAATTGACCAACAGAAAACAAATTATAACCAAGTCCTTCCACATAATATACCCAGGAGATTACACTTTTTCCAACTACATAATCACCATAACCCATAATTGCTCCAAAATGGTCGTTCCCGAATCTAATAGTTCCGATGAATTTACTCACGAAGTTCATGAGCGCGACCGGTCTCAGTCATATGCTTGGAACATGTACTGAGTCCAAGTACCACGAACGATTTGAACGATCTGCAGTTGAACACAGACAAGAATGGATAACTGGATAATTGGGATCCCCATGCAAGAATGGGTTCTACTTGGTTAGTAACAGTGATTGGAACACCCACATCAGAAATAGAAACACCCATATCAGAAGTAGACGCAATGGAATCATTAGGAATAGATGCAGTGCTGGTTTCTGTGTTTGACCTATTCAAAGTATGTTCACTTCTTAAAGGAATAGTTCTACCAGTAGGCATCCATTTTCTAGTGAGCATTGTCTTAACAGATTGAGGACAAAACTAATTATCCTTATGGCCAAAAGGTATCCATTGATAAACTATCTTACTAAATGTTCTTCCTGTGGGTTTCCACTGTTTTCTAACTTTCTTTCGTCTTTGCCTTTTAGCCTTCTTAGCATGATTTTTTGCATTAACAATTTTAACTGGGCATTTGACAGCATTAGACAAAGCATTCACACCATATTCATGATTAGCAACAGAATTCAAACAGACATCATTACATGGTTTGCAAATAGTATCAGAATTCGAATTAATTACAGTACGCCTATGGCTAATACTAGAATCAACACGATTTATTTTATTCAACTCAAACTTAAAGTTCCTAGGTTGGTCTTCAACTTTCTTCCAATGCACATTCTTAGCTTGCGAGGTCCTATCTTGCTTGGTATTGCCTGGAGACTTTGACCCGCTTGCTTTAATGTCACTGATTACTCCTGTAGAGGGAATTATGGGAACATTAGTTGGTTGATCTACTTTTTGCATTCCTGAACTAGATGTGCAAGGGTCTGTACTACTAGAAGGCACATTGGTGTTCACTTTCTTAAAACTGGGCATAGAATGGTTTGTATGCTTGGCACTAGGCATAGAACAAGGCATCACAGCTTTACCTTTTGCACCTAAGGATTTAGGACATGTTGCAATTACACATTCTAGCAGCTCTTGAGATCGTTTGGCCTGAATGCAAGCAAACCTAATTTCTCTATCAAGAGGTTTATTAATGAAATCCTCTTCAACAATCTCACGGAGACATTCTAGACTATCCTTAAGGTGAGCACAATAGTCGTGAAACGCAGGTTCATTATTCCTAAGATGAGGAGGAATGTATTTAACCGTCGCAGTGTATTTGCAGTCTGAGGTTGACTTTGATGCAACATTCTTATTAAAAACAAGTGGCAGTTTCCCATTTTTCTGACTTCTCAGATTCTCAATTTCTTTTTGTAATGACGTTATTTTTTCGTTGTTTTGGTCACGAGTGACTTTCATTGAATCATATAACTCTTTAAAGTGTCGTTTAACTTTTTCATTTTCTTCTAGAAAACTCTCGTTTTCCTTTTGTAAGGCATTAACTAAGTTTTGAAGATGAAAAGTTTGAGAGTGCTGAGAATCTAAAGGAGGAGGCATTTGGGATCCAGTCGCATTGTTCTTTTCACCCTTTAATTGAGAGATTTGGGCTTTCAACTTTCTGATCGTGTTACAATGAGCTCGAATCTGTTCATCACGTTTGCTAATTTCAAAAACTGCATCAAATTCAGGAACATCCAAGGATGTCTTGATATTTGAGGTTTTAACATTTTCTTTCAGATGTTGATATTTTAATTGCAAAGCAAGATGCTCAACTTCCAATTTTGAAAACTGTTTTACTAGGTTATCATGATCATCCTGTTCAACCTTATCATGCAGTTTAGAGTTAGTTTTTTCAAGCTCAATGACACGATCACGGGAGACTTTCAGAGCAACAGATAATTCATGAAATTGAGAAGCATTAATGGAACAATTTGTAGCAGTGTAAAACACATCTTGAGCAATACATTCAGAAATAAGATTCTCATTCAAGGTATGCAAGTTCTTCCTCTCAATCTCATTATATTTTAATGCTCGCTCATAGTCACTAACCTCAACTATCATTGCATCAAATTCCTTTTCCATTCCTTTAATATCTGAATCCATCCCCTTTTTAAGACTCTCAAAATGATCTTTTAGTTGTTTAAAGAAAGGCATGACCTCAGTTAAATAACATTCTTTTGTTTGCTCAAAACCCCTTTCCCCTTCAGTTATCCTAGTGGGTGTGATCCTTTTCTTACAAGTTTTCTCAAAATCGGCAAATAGTTGAAAAATAACATATTGATTGATTAAGGTCTTGCTCTTAGTGGCAATAGTTCTAGAAACTAAATGCATTGGTGTATTTAGAGGATACACAGTCGCTGCAGGCACTTTCCTAAGGGGAGGGTTTGTAACAACAAGATTCTCTGCTTTTTGCTTATCTAAATCCTTTTTCCAAAACACTTGTTCGGGAGTTAACAACGTTTGAGGCTTAAACTTGTTCAAGGAAATCCAGTTTTCCTTCTTGTAATCATGGGGTTTGATCGTTATGTTATTCTTTTTACATTCAGGATCTTCTAGTTTCTTATTCATTTTCTCCCTAGATGCATCATCTAATTTTCTATCTTCCTCAGTGCATTCAACGCAACTAGGTTTCTGTCTAGGTTTAAGAATCTCATTTCCATCATAGATCACCTTATTAGCAGCTCTAGCCTTTTTAATGACCTCTGGATTTAGTTCCTCAACAAGGGGAATGCTATGCTTATCGCTTAAAACTCTATGCTTAGTGATCAAGTGAGCAGTCTGAATGGTATTCCCTTGTACGTACAACTTATTTTCAAGCTTGTTTTTCAGAGTTTTTAGATTGGAAAAATCATTCAAAAGTTTTGATTCCTTAGCATTGAATTCTTGCTTAAGCATTTTAACATTTTCTTGAAGTTCCTGTTTTTGCTTAGCAGTTTTAGAAAGCTTTTCTTGTAAGGAGTTAACTCTTGTTTTAAGACTTCTTCTCTAAAGTTACTTTTTCTAATAATTGTACGCATTTGGTCATCCATCTCCTGCTCATGGGTGGTTAATTCAAACTTAGCTCATTGTTCATAAATAGCAACTTGTTCTTTATAGGCATTTAGTTCAGAGATAACAGAATCATCAGGAGCACATGTAGTGTATTCATCAAACACACAGTCTTTATTGACTGGAGAAGATACATCACGTGGTACTATCTCACTTTCACTTTGTGTCACATATTGATCATATGGGACAATATTACTATTTCCCACATTATCACTATCTGAGTCATAAGTTTCAAGTGATTGTACTTCATTATGTATCTTTTGCTGATCAACATCATCATATAGTTTTAATACCTCTGAGATGATTGATTCTTTGGATGGACCAGCTTGTTGCGGTGAAGGAACCTTAGGAGAGACCATAGGAGAGATCCTTTCCATGAAGATTGACTGGGCAGTTGGTTCATCATCGACGTCAGAATCGTATGCATCACAGTCAGCCACTTGAAAGGCATTCTGATGATTGTGACCAATCTCCTGAATCGGCTACTCATCCACATCTGCATCATATGTCTTAGCATTGCCTTCGGCAAGAAACAACAACTCCTCTTCATCCAAAGCTGCACCATTATCCTGAGCTTGTACAAGCAACATCTTGTCTCTGAAGTATTATGCATTCTGTGGACGTTTTGGAGATGTACAGTTCCTTGCAATGTATCCCTCACCACCGCAGTTGTAGCATTTGATTGGCTTTGCTTGACCTTGATTCCCAATCCTTCCCCAATTTTGATTAGCAGCATAACTTCTACTAGCTCCACCTCTTCCCTGTTCATACTGCCTACCTTGCACTGGTTGCACCATAACTTTTCCATCTCTGAAAAGAGCATGATTGTGAAGATTGGATGCAGTTCTGATCTCATTGTTAGTGTGAAGACTATTGGTGTGTGGACTAAGGGTCAAGTTTTGTTTTACCATAAGAGCTAGTTGATTAATGAAGTGTCCCACGGCTGCATCAGCATCAGCTTGTTTGAACCGTGGATCGGGAATGAGTTTGTGATTGCCATCACCCATGGGTATAACTTGTGAAGCTTTGGTGGTAATCCCAACATTGGTGTAAAAGGCAGTGGAATCATTTGATGAACTTGTTTCTCCTGGATTTATTTTGAATTGTTCAAGAATCCTCTTTTCAAACATGGCATGTCTCTCATTCAGAAGAAGGAAGGCATAAAGTAGCTCATAGTTTATGTTCTTCAATCCTTTGGTTAGCTTCACAGAGGTGACAAACTTGTGCCATTCTGGATTCATGTTGTTCACAAACTTTGAGTTTAGCTGAATATTTGGCATAGTCATCTTGATATTCCTCATATCATTCACCAGTTTGTGGAATCTCACGTAATATTCATAGATACTCTCTTCTGGTTTCATCTTGAAATGCTCAAACTCATCATACAGTTGTGATTCTCTGTCTTCCTTGCTTAATTCAGAACCCGAGAGAAGCATCTTGACATTATCTCAAACTGCCTTGGCTTCAGTGTTGTGATTGATCAGCTTGTAGATATCTTTTGGAAGACCCTGAAGTATAATGTTAGAAGCCCTGATATCAGCATCGAATCTCTTTTTCTCCTTATCATTGAGTTCATCATACATCTTTGGTCTGTCTAATCCATAGATCATAGTTCCATCTGCAGCTATATCAATTAAGTCTCTTGTAGTCTCAACCTGATAAGGTCCTTCATCGATTGACTTGAGAATGTTGACTCCGTTTTATTTTCCCAAACAGTACAATCGGATTCGTTGAGCCCATGAGTCATAATCTGTTATGTCAAGCATAGGTGGGACGAGTATCGATCCCGCTTGAACGTCCTCAGCTACAGAAGAAACAATAGTAGGAACGATGTTTGCCATGATTACAAGTTCTACGGGATTTTACTATTCTTTGATTAAACTAGGAAGTTGATTCTTTCACGGGATTTTACTAAACCAAAAGAACAACCGTAAGAATGTAGCACGAAGAAGTAACAAGTCTCAATAGACAAGTAGCTAAACACTCAACTCGCTTAATTATCAACTCGCTAAACAATCAACTCGCTTAAAGAAACAAGTCGCTTAAGGGGTCAACTCGCTTAATAGCCAAGTCGCATATAGAGACAACTCGCTTAATACCAAGTCGCAAACAGACACAACTCGCTTAACCACCAAGTCGCTTAAACTAACTCGCTTAGCTATGCAACTCGCTTAATAGCCAAGTCGATTTAGAACTCAAGTCGCTTAAAGAAACAACTCGCTTAGAACCCAAGTCGCTTAAAAGGTCAAGTCGCTAAATAGCCAAGTCGCATATACCAACTTGCATCCAATAACGAAGCAACTCGCTTCGAAGAAACAAATATCCGAGACTCAACTCGCTTTGTAGAAAGTTCAAAAATAACCACTTTATCAATAAAAAACTACCAAACCACAATGATTTAAGCCTTCCAATTCAAAACATAAACACATATGATGATCCTAAACACAAAAGTACAAGCAAAATTCAAACTTAAACACTAGAATTTGTCCAAATGATTCAAGCTCTCCTAAACACTTAATACCCCAAAAACCTTATGAAATCCACCAAAACAAAGAGCGTGAAAGATGATTGATCAAACCATGGCTCTTGATACCAATTGTAAGATATAGGATTTCACAAATACACTAAACCATAACCATATAGGGCGTTCAATATGTTTAGAGAGAGAAAGTTCTAGAGAGAGAAATGGAAGAGAGTTGGGAACTATGTGAAACAAAGAAAAATGATATTGAAGCTCCAACCCTCTACCTTGGGAGGTAGAGGGTATTTATAGTGTCTTACAAATAAACGCCACCTACGGGCTGTGGATCAGGCATACAGTGGGTAAAGACCCGTCCGTCCTCCACGGTGTTACATAACTAAATACTACTTAACATCAAATAACTACGACTACGAGCTTTCTAACGATTACATATACTTGAGGTGACCGACACTTTAACTACTGGATTTTCCAAATCCTAACAAAACATAACGTTATGATTAGTAAAACTTAAGATTAGATGTTCATTTTGAAAGTATATGTAAGTTTTACTTCTTCTCCCCCTTTTGGTCTAAACAAAAAGTGAGCCTAGTGACGAAATAAATTGTGGAATAAAAATAAGTATGATTCACAAAGCACTAGCTCCCCCTTGACAGTAGCTCCCCATAGAATTGGGCGTCAAGTGAGAAAATATAATGCCTACAAAATAAATGTTAGTAGTAACATGTAATATAATCTTGTATAAGACGAGAAACAAGATAGAAAGCCAAGGTACGTAAACAAAGCCTTGTAATAAAACAACAAAATGTAGTGGTATATATGCCACATACAAATGCAAAACTAAGAACAAGAATTGTTCTTTAAAATGACTCAAAGGAAAAGAAACAAAATAGAGAAAATATTATTATCATTCCTTCCATGCTTGTATATGGGTTAATTATGGAAGTTTTGATGAGTGATAATGTTGATGCGATCAAGGATATGGTTGAGTATGAACCGCATCTCGTCCCTTATTTCCATTGCGAGATCCCTAGTGGATTGACAATGTTCGCAATAGAGATGGTGAGGGAGGTGTTGGTGGATGGTTTCCGGGTAGGTTTGATTTTTAATGTGCGGAATAGGTGGTGGAAATGTTGGAAAATATGGATCAAAGTCCATGATTTTGGTGAGTGGTGGTGGATAAGAACCTAGATGTTCTTGTAAGGTGATGGGAGGTATAGGTGGTGATGTTTCAAGCTCTTTGTAAAATGTATTTGGAGATGTTGGAGGTGTTAAAAAGACTAGTTTTTTTGGGTTAAAGTTCGAGGCTAGTTGGATAGTTTTTGATCGTTGAAATGGAGCGGGTGGTGGACTAGACACGGGTAGTGGAATTGTTTTTGGAGACTTAAGGAGTTCCGCTAGGGTGTTTTGTGTGTCAAGTTGAGACTCGTTAGGTGAATATGGTGATGAACTTGTGGGAGATGATGGAGGTGCTACAATGTAGTCATTTGGTGGGGAATGAGTAGTTGGTGATGGGATTTTTGTCAAAGGTTTAGCTAAGCAACAAGGTTGGATGCTAATCCGTGCGGTTCTCATAGATTTGGTTGGTGGTGGTACTACGAAAGGTAGTAGGATGAAGTTTTGGATTTCTTGAAAAGCGTTGTTTTCCCTAGATGGTTCATCAATGTTTGAGGATCTTTTGGGTGACATGATGATGATTGTTTGTGAGGTTGAGAATGATGGATATGCAAGCATTTTGAAACCTTATTTATAGAGCAAATAATGCATTACAATAAATGTTAAAACCAAAATGTTGACTATAATATAATGATTAGATATGAATTTAAGGCATGTGATCATGAGAACAAAAGCATTAAGTAACATATTCATTAGTGATAAAGCTAAAATATTGAAAATATGAAAGTTTCTAGCCAAAGTGAGAAAAATAAGAGAAAATTTTGGCTACTGTGGCACGGTTCCCACGGATTCGTCCCTTTAGGGATCCGTCCAGCGTAAATGCTGGGATCCGTGGAACTGGTGTTCTCAGGCAGCTGAAAATTTTACTTTTGGAAACAATAGTGCCTAGTGTGAGCCTATATGAAAACCATGTGGAGTTGCGGTTATCTCGACCTTTTTAAAGAAGAAAAAATAAGCATAGAAGTGAAGAATATATATATATATATATATATATATATATATTTATTTTCGTGAGATAACCCGAGTGCTACTTAATTCATTTTTGCTTGATTGAATGTATCCGAAAACACATATTAGTTATGTATTCCCTTTAGCATTCAAAAGCATGAGATGCAATGAAAAAGGTTTTTACTTTGTATTAACGATGAAAAAAAATGTTTGTCCTAGACGTGAGAGTGATTTCAAGGAAAATGATACGGGGAGAAAAACATTTTTAGAAAATATTTGAAAAAATTTCTTGTAAAAAAATTATCTTGAGTTTTGAAAATAAATCCCCATATTGTTTGTGAGTAGTGTGAAATAGAGATCCCAGACTCAGAAAAGAAGGTAAGGCAAACGTTTACGTACCTTGTAGAATGAGAATATTTCACGACGATTGTTCCATAAGACCAAGACCTAGACGAAGCAAGTTGAATTGTTCCCGTTTCAATGGTTTGGTGAGAACGTCGGCTATGTTGTCTTCGGATGCCACTTTCTCAATTGAAATGTTCCCTTTTTGAACATTGTCTCTTAAGAAGTGATCACGGATCTCTATATGCTTGGTACGAGAATGCAACACCGGATTTTTGCTTAGATCAATAGCACCTTTGTTGTCGCATAAAATGGCAATGTCACTTAGATGGATGTCATAGTCAACTAACGCTTGTTTCATCCATAGTGCTTGTTGGCATACTTTGCCGGCGGAGACATATTCGGCTTCGGCTGTTGATATGGCCAATGCCGTTTGCTTCTTTGAGAACCAAAATGTTAAACAACACCCCATGAAAGTGTAAACACCACTTGTACTTTTTTGGTCAACATAACCACCTGCATGGTCAAGATCCGCATATACAATAGTTTCTACCCCCGTCCCCTTGGGATACCATAATCCCAATTGAGTAGTACCCTTAGTATATCTAAATATTCTTTTGACGGCTTCTAGGTGTGAAGTTTTAGGGTTTTCTTGAAACCTAGCACAAAGACATACACTAAACATGATATCCGGCCGACTAGCCGTAAGGTAGAGAAGACTACCAATCATGCCACGGTATTTTGTGTTATCAACGGATTCACCGTCTTCATCTTTGGTGAGTTTGGTATCGGATGACATTGGTGTTCTTATTGGTTTTGACTTTTCTAATGCGAATTTCTTTAGCATTTCTTTTATGTATTTGGATTGATTTAAGAAGATACCACCTTCTAGTTGTTTGATTTGTAGACCAAGAAAGAAGATTAATTCTCCCATCATACTCATTTCAAACTCATCATGCATGATTCTTGAGAAATTATCACACATGTCTTGACAAGTTGATCTGAATATAATATCGTCCACGCATATTTGAACAACATCTATTTGTGAGTCCTTTTTCTTTGTCAAAAGTGTATTGTCAACTAACCCCATGGTATAGTCGTTTTTTATTAAAAATGATTTGAGTCTATCATACCAAGCCTTTGGGGCTTGTTTAAGACCGTAGAGAGCTTTCTTTAGTTTGTACACGTGATTAGGTTTTTCGAAATCGATAAAGCCCGGAGGTTGAGCTACATAAACTTCTTCATTAATAAAACTATTTAGAAAATCACTTTTAACATCCATTTTAAAAAGCTTAAGATCATGAGCACAAGCATAAGCAAGAAGTATTATTATAGACTCTAATCTAGCTACGGGAGCAAAGGTCTCATCAAACACCCTTGAGCAACAAGTCTAGCTTTATTTCTAGACACGACACCGTTTGCATCTAATTTGTTTTTATATACCCATTTTGTTCCGATTATGGTTTGGTTTTTAGGTGGAGGGACAAATGTTCAAACATTGTTAGAAACAAATTGATTTAACTCTTCTTGCATAGCCATTACCCAACTTTCATCTTTTATGGCTTCTTGAGTGTTTTTTGGTTCTATGGTTGAGACAAGAAAATAGACTACTTTGGTTTTGGACTTGAGATCTTAAGGTTCTTTCATTTAACTTTCTTATAACCTTTTCTACGGGATGATCTTTAGACTCTTTAATATTGATGATTTCATTTTTTAATGGTTCATCTTCGTTATTTATATTTTCTTTGATTTTTAAGACTTCACTTTCGATTAACTTGTCATCGACAAGAGGTAATGTAGTTTTAGGTGGACTCTCATCAAATTTTACGTTTAAAGATTCTTCAACTTTCATGGTTTCTTTATTTAGTATTATGTATGCTTTTCTATTAGGAGAATATCCTAAAAAGATACATTCGGTTGATTTTGGATCGAATTTAGTTAAATAATCTTAAGTATAAAGTATGAAACATTTACTACCAAAGACTCGAAAGTGTTCTAACGAAGGCTGTTTGCCTCGTAGTAACTCGTATGGAGTTTTTCCTAAGAATGGTCTAATTTGGACTCAGTTTAGTATACAGGTTGATGTGTCGTCGGCATTGCACCAAACTTTTTGAGGAATAGATTTCTCATTAATCATGGTGCGACTCATTTCTTGTAAGGTTCTAATTTTTCCTTTCAACTACTCCATTTGATTGTGGAGTGCGAGGAGCCGAGAAATTGTGGGTAATACCATTAGCATCACAAAAAGCTCCGAATTGCACTTCATTATCAAATTCACGACCATGATCCGTTCTAATTGACACAATGGGACTTCCTAGTTATCTTTGGATTTTCTTACTTAATATTTCAAAGTAATCGAACGTTTCAGTTTTATTCTTTAAAAATTTAGTCCATGTATACCTAGAGTAATCATCCACTATAACCAAAGTATAGAAGTTACCTCCGTAACTTTGAATAGCGGATGGATCAAATAAATCCATATGTAGTAATTCTATACACTTAGTAGTAGAAACCATATTTTTAGCTTTATGACTAGCATGGACTTGTTTTCCTATGTTACAAGCACAAAAATGATGTTCGTATTTTTGTTTAGGTAGGTTTCTTACTAGTTTTTTGGATGATAGCGATTGAAGATGTCGCATATTGGCGTGACCCAATCTTCGATGCCATAACGTCGAAGTATCATCCATAGATGTAAGACAAAGCTTGTCTTTTGGTTCATTTCCGATTTTAATGACATAAACTCCATATTTTCTAATACATCTTCCTATAGTAATACCATTTTTCAATATTTTACTACCGATTTTAATAAAAAGTACGTTGCACTTTTATCGCATATTTGACCTATACTTAGTAGATTAAAGTTTAGGTTTTCTACGTGACATACATCGTTAATGGTTAAGGATTTGTGAGAGATTGTACCTTTACCGATGATTTTGCTCTTGCTATTTCCGAACACCACATTTCCTCAATTGAAGGGTTCGTATGTGGAGAACAATTCTTTATTACCGGTCATATGCCCTGTGAACCCGCTATCCTTGATCCATTCATCCAGATCTAAGTCAACCTTTAGGCACACCTCGTTGGAGTCTTTTTTCATGAGACAAATTTCTTCGTTCTCCTCCTCACTCATTCCCCACCAGCCACTTTCGAACGCCTTTTGTTCGTCACGTTTGGGAAACTCACTAATGAAGTGATTAGGATCCCGTCATTTGAAACACTTGCATTCGTCCTTCATTTTCTTGTCGTCTTTGGCTTTCCGCAACCCTTCCTTGTCATCATAAGGTTGCTTGACATTTCTTCCTTTTCTCCGAAAGAACTTCTTGAAGTCCCGTACCGCCATTGCATACTCTTCGTCATCACTTTCCGAAGATGAGGTTTCTTCATCGCTTGATACTTTCTTGGCCTTTAAAGCAAGAGATTTGTGCTTCTCTTTCTTTTCCTTTGAAACTTCGGAGTCTTTAGCGAGGACAAGCTCATAGACTTTAAGGGAACCTATGAGTTCATCGAGAGTGAGGATTGACAAGTCTTTGAATTCTTCGATGGCCGTCACCTTCGGTCTCCACTTTGATGGAAGTGCCCTTAGAAATCTCCTGACATGATTACGACTAGAAAAAGACTCATCAAGTGCTTGTAATGAAGTGATAATAGTATTAAAGTTAGCAAAAGAATTGTCTATACTATCCTCATCCAATATTGAAAATTGTTCATATTGTTGAACAAATAAATCAATTTTATTGTTTTTAACTTGTTGATTTCCTTGGTGTGTTACAACCAAAGAGTTATAAATCTCTTTAGCGGTTTTAAGCATAGAAATTCTTTCAAATTCCTTTTTAGGTAAAGCATTGTATAAAACCATTTTTGCCTCAGTATTTTTGGAAAGCTTTTTCTTTTGGTCGTCAGTGAGACAATCATGAGAAATCACATTCAACAATAATATACCAAAGATCAATATATTTTGATTTCACTTAAGTTTCAAATCTATTTTTCCAATAAATAAAACCATTAGTTTCAAGTAGTGGAGGTCAATGCATAGATTGCCCTTCTCTATAATTTTCAAAACTCATTGTGATCGAAAAGTTTTTAAAATACAATTTACTTTAAAACTTTTGTAAAACTTACTCTTGATGCCAATTGTGGAAAACTAGAAGGGGGGTTGAATAGTTTTACCGATTTAAATTTAAGTTTCAAAGATTTAGATTCGATCTTATGTGAATTCGTATGGATGGATAGATACTGTCAAATAATAAGTAAAGTAAATAATGAAAGCAAGTAAAGTAAAGGATAGAATGTAGCGACACAAGTGATTTATAGTGGTTCAGCTACAAGGACACCTTTTTTGCCCTACTCTACTTCCCGAGTACCCCACTCGATAGTTCAAGCACTATATCAACAAGCTCCTTCAACACGGCAGATGGTAGAATAGTTTGATTCTAATAAGTTTTAGACCACACATCTAACTTCTTAAGTTAATCCAACCCGGAGGGTGTTTCGATGATCAATTGGCACACAAGGAATTGGCATTCCTCACAACCAATCATACTAGGGTCCTATGGTCAATTCTCCTAGTGCAAGAAGTACAACTGGTCTTCAAAACTACCAAAACTAGAGGATCTATCAAAAAACTATGCATGTACACACTATAAGTAATAATAAAAGCACGAAAACATAACCAAAACGTGAAAGGAATTATAACTAGGCTAGCACTAAAGGTGCTTAGCTGATCATATTATAAAGAACACTAGATTCCATGTTTTGCATGGAAATGAAAGACATGGAATCGTAAATGTAAAATAAATAGGAATCGCGAAAGCTTATTGATGTTGTGATGTGATTTCTCCCTTGGAACCCTACTTCGTTCTCTGGTATTTTATGGTGAGAAAGATATCTAAAATGCTGGAAATAGGGTTGGTATTTATAGGCCTGACATAGCTACGGCGTAACCTTGAGTTGTGGTTATGCCGTAACTACTGTAATCATCCACGATCTTATCCATAAATAGATATTTACGGCGTAACCTAAGTGGATAGTTACGCCGTAACCTCCTAGGGTTTCATATACGCCGTAATCTTCATATTTGCTTACGTCGTAATCTTGTCAATATCATAAGTCCCCTTCTGTTCACGTTTTACACCTTAACCTCATAAATTGGTTACGAATTAACCTTTTTAGTCATAAAAATCTCTAAGTCTTTAGAATATTACGGCGTAACCGCTGGTAATAGTTACACCGTAATCCTTGATTAGCATTGACTTGGTCTTCCTATTTGAATTCACTGTTACGGCGTAACTGGAGAGTGTAACTACGCTGTAACTTTCTTAGTCAGCGTACTAAAGTATGTATCTTTGTAACTTCTTTTCCAATTCCGTGTCTCTTTTGTTCATATGCTCATTTGCAACCTGGAAATGAAATATAAAGAAATCAGAGTATATATCCATATAAACGATACAAATAATGAGCATATTAGGGGGAAATTGATACTTAAATATCAGGATTATTTGATTTCATCAAATATCCTCCCACTTAAACTCTACTTGCCTTCAAGTAAAACTTATTAGAATCATTTCTAAAAAGATATCCCCTAATTTTACTTGGAAAATATGAGATTAAAAACTTCCTATGCTAGAATTTTCAAAGTCGAACACCTTACAAAATGGGAAACAAACACTAATACTCTCACTAATCTAAATGTCAATTTCAGGGTGATTACTCAACGCACAGTCATAGCATGTATTCTATCATAGGCTTGGCGGTTACATCAATCTCCACCACTAGAGCTAAGGTCAAAAAAAATTTCGAATGCAATATTGGGTGAACATTTTATATAGGCAAGGGTGAATTGTCATTACTAACGTGCCACAGAAAAGTGGACAAAACAATGATACATGACCAAATCCATGGCCAAGACACCAATGATTGCTCGCTTCATCACCTAGACACGCTTCATGACTAAAGAGTAGGGTAAGACATGGGATGCACATAAATGGTGTAAAAATAAAATAAGATGCAAATAGTCTTAGCCTATAACCAAGTCGTCACCGTTGGCCGTTCATCCAAAATCCAAGCTTCAAGATGCAAAAACCGGATTATAATGCAACAAGTAAGTGTGCCACTAGTGGACGTCATGATTAGCACATTACTTGGTTATGTTGGTGTAAACACTTCACCAACTCAATCTTCAAATGTGATTGAAGTGGCCTCCTCGATACTAATCCATTAAGCTTATATTAACTTAGTGCTACAATTTGTGCACTATTACTTC
The DNA here is from genome assembly GCA_910596185.1 of Chrysanthemum makinoi. Lineage (NCBI taxonomy): Eukaryota > Viridiplantae > Streptophyta > Magnoliopsida > Asterales > Asteraceae > Chrysanthemum > Chrysanthemum makinoi. Next base: position 237,612,223 of record OU343218.1, read on the forward strand.
ATAACATACACACTATAAATATTTTTTATTTTTTTGAAACATACTACATGAAATAATATCATCCCCCCACTTGAGATGAATCATACTTGAGAAACTTTGAGAGGTCTTCAATGATCTTCAAATATATGTCTTTGACATAGGTGTGATTCCCGAATCTCTCTACTTGAGCCTTAAACTTGAGCAAACGATGACTTCCCAATCATGAGCTAAGACTACATGGTAGGCTAAGGCGAGTAGGTGTATCAAAAAAATATTGATAAGGGTACGAAATGAAAAGAATGGCTCAGAAAGGTGTATCTAGTGGTATCTTGCACTAAAGATGAGTGCAACAAAAGGGTTTTAACACGGGGGTCAAAGAGTCGAGGTGACTAATTGATAAACACACATAATTTTATACACATATGGGCTATTTGGGTTTTAATCCTAAAATATTGCCTTCTCAAATTGTCTCTTTCAAATGTATCAAGCTACCTTAACACACTACACGTCTATGGTCTCGAAATGATGTAAAAGCCAAGTTCTAAAGTTTACATACTACGGGCACACTCAATATTTAGTGGATTTGGGGTAAATAACAGGAAATGGAAAGACTAAATCTCACAATGGAAATCAAGGGTTATAGTGTGCCCGACTAAGGTCTATTCTAGTTAGGTTAGGAAAAACATGTCAAAATTTAAAAAATGGCATAATTTTTAAAATAAATTAGAAAAATGAGGGCAAGCAAGTTTAAGTTATAATTCTACTCCCGTCCCCCCACTTGAAATGTACAAAGCCCCTTTGTACTAAACATGAAATAAAGATGAGGAAAAAGTAGAATTAGAATGAGAACTTCCCTGAACTTTGCTCTAAAAGGAAATAAGGATCACATTGAAATGCGTGCCTTCGTCTCCATGAACAAACTTCAATTTCTTGAAATTACGACACTACCAACAAGTATAATTCTAAAATAAAAAAGGAAAAATAAAACAAAAACCTAACTCACTTCTGTAGGAATCACAGTTGCATTTAGTGCATGCAAAAAGACTTTTGAACCACTCGGTGTCCCGAGTGGACGAGTGAAGTCTCGCGAGGGTTTACAGGGAACATACCCACAAAGTTCATTTAGAACTAATACAAGGTTATGGTAAGTAAGATTAAAATTTAAATTTGAGTACAGGGCAGGTCAGCGTAATCTCATTGCTGAGTTACGCAGTAATTGGTTAAACCTAGGAGTCATCCGATATCGGGAAGATAGTTACGGAGTAACCAAAGACTGGGGTTAGCCGCAAAGTCTACACATAATGTAAATTTCCAGATAGGTTCTGTCTTTTGAGAGCTTTACGTTATCCTCCTTGCTCCAATCCCTACAGGAATTAAAAACAACCATATCAAACCCAACAATGCTAATAAAATGGAAAAGAAAAAAGGATAATTTGGGTTGTCTCGAGAAAAATCACTTTTGTTTATTTTATGAGTCTTTAAGTTAGACTCAAAGTCGCGACCATTACGTGGGTAGATGGAATTCACTGTCCTTGTCCTTAATCTTATAAGATTGGTCCCAAACCGTTGGAGCTATAAAGGGCGAGAGGTCATATGGATCTTCTCAAAGAAAATTCGCTTTGACCAATTCATCACGATATTGAATCTCGATTTGCTTATTCAGTTGAACATCTCAAAACCTAAATTTCGCCCAATTTTCAAAAGATATCCCATGGTAGCTGACTTGTCCTCTCTTATGCTCATTTAAACATGCCCATTCGTTTAAGATTCGTTTGAGCATATTTTCTTCAGGAAACTTCCCTCCATTGCATTTCATGAAAAATGGATCACATGTAGGCCAATCTTGTGTTATTCCTCCATATTTCATAATAGCCGGTTCACAAAAGTGAATCGTCCACTCAACCTTCTCGTTTAAGTCAACGCTCATGAAGTGGTTACGGAACCAAGTTTCTTTAATCACACATTCATCTTCAAAGCACCAACAAATGTTTGTTTTCTTCTTCAATCGCCTCAACCTAAATTGACCCCCTTCATTGCAACAGTTGACAAATGGGTCACATGTTGGTAGAGTTAGTTTCGACCCCTCGTTCATAACTGTCATTGGTGCAAAACAATGTAACCTTCCTATCATGGTTATTGAAGCTCTTCCTTTATCCCCCTAATCTAATGCTAGATCTTCTTCATCACTATCATTCCAAAAAAATCTGTCGCTATCATAGGAATTAACCTCCTGTTCATAACTTAAACACGAAGGGGTTTCATAATCAACAACCACGTCAGCAATGCATGAACTAGCTATTTCTTCGTTCTCATGACATAAACCATTATTTATTTAAACACAACCCTATCTTTATTAATTACAAGCGAAATTTCTTATTCAAAAACTTTAATATGGGCGTGTGAAGTAGCAAGAAAAGGTCTTCCTAGAATTAGGAGTTCCCAAGAAATATTTGCCATGTCAATAACAATGAAATCAGCAGGGAATAAAATTTTTTCAACCTTGATTATCACATTATCCACAATCCCCACTTGCTCTAGTCATGTCCGCCATTTCAATTTTCAGACTGGTTTTCCTTAGGCTTGTTAGCTTAAGGTTAAGAAATAGTGATAGTGGCATGACATTTACGCTAGACCCTAGATCGGCTTATGCAGATAAGTCACAATTACTAATAATGCAAGGAATGGTGAAGCTTTTCGAGCTATCCTCCTTACTTGGTAACTATCTTGGAATCGCATCATTTAGCTTAGTGTTATCCTACAAAAAGGAAACCCACATATTTGATTAAAATTATGGAATTTTTCGTTGGATTCGTTAACCTCTTTATCAACGAAAATTGCTTTGCAGACTCCGACGAATTTATTGCATTGCACCTCAGATTTTCCCAATGCATTCCTTTTATGCACATCTTCACTAAGCTTTCCAATCATTGCCTCTAGGATTTTAAGAGACTTATCATGGCTAATGAGGCTTTTGTTAGTGTTCTCTTGAAAGATCTTCAACCATTCATCTTGTTCTTTTTGCTTTTTGGTTGACTCTTCCAAGTATTTGCTGATAGTCTCCTCAAGGCTAGACCTTCTTTCCCCGTAAGGTGTACGATTATAGTACCCTGGTGGTCCTACACGGTACCCATTGCTAATACCTTTGCTTCCTTGAAAGGGTCTTCCTTCTTCACATTTGACCTCTTCGATCTTTTTATAATCATCGTTCAAGGGGCAGTCCTTGGCTAGATGAGCTCTTCTGCAAGTTTTGCATCCTACTTTAATAGCATGCACATTTTCCTTCAGCTTTTCCATAGCCCTACCAAGACTTTCGAGTTTTTTAGTAATAACAGCAATACCGTCCAAACTTCCGCCCATGCTTCTGCTATTGTCTCCATTATGCCACTTTTGTGAGTGGTCAGCCATATTTTGAATAGTCTCAAGGGCTAGAGTGGAAGTCATTCCACAAGTTGAACTCTGCTAGTTGTTAAGGTCATGAGTAGGACACTTGTAGAGAAATTCATTGTACCTTTCACAAGCTTGGTACAATGTTTTGCAACCTTCTTGTCTGAAATTATGAATCTCCTCTAGTTGTTTTGCCGTCATATAAGGAGGGCAATATCGTTGGATAAAAACTCTTTTAAGGAGATTCCATGTGTTGATGGTTCCAGCGGGCAACCTATCAACCCATCTTTTAGCGGCTCCAGTGAGTGTCATTGGAAACACTCGGAGCACGATAGCATCATGAGAAAAACTTGGGATGTTGAAGAGGCTCACGATGTACAAGAAATTTTCCACATGCTCGTAAGCATCTTCAGTCTTGTTTCCGAAAGAGGGATTTGCACGTAATTCCCTCATGAACTGGTTCTTGATCTCGCAATGGACATCCGCTTCAATAACCGGCGCAAGGTACTCCTCCAGAGTAAACGTATCGACAACCACAACTTCCATGATACCTGAAACTTTAAGAAATCGTGAGAAACACCAAAATATTAAAATTTAAAAACTTAAACAAAAATTCAAATGTAGCTCCCCGGCAGCGGAGCCAAAAACTTGATGCATGATTTTTGACCAGGTTTTAATATTTGTAATAGTCTCGTCTACCTATAGTCTACCTTATGAACTCACGGGCAGTGTACCCGGTCGTGTGTAGTGTTGTATTTGGTAAAGCGGAGGTCGTCCCAAGAGCTATGTACTGGGATTTTAATTTAAATCTAATGTCACGTTTTAAAGGGGTTTTGATTTGTATGATTAATTAAACTAATAACCAGAAATGAAATGCATAATTAAATTAAGATGAATTTCATAGAGAGAAAGTGTACTAGCCTAGTTGTGTATCCTATCATACAATGACTATGTTTTCTAATTAATCCTTTTATCGCTTCAAGTAGGGCATAAGTATCACTAGACTCCTATGGTCAATTCGCCTAGCCTAACTCCTTAGAATGCTTTCTGGAACCAAAGAGTTTGTCTTTGTAGTAAGCGGAAGTACGGTAGACTAGCTTGAGTCATTAAGTGCCACTACATGCTAGATTATTTCTTTGTGTGGCCCGACCTCTCGGATCTTAGACCACACATCTAACTTCTTAAGTTCATCCAACCCGGAGGGTGATCCTATGGTCATTTAGCACACAAGGAATTGGCATTCCTCGCAACCAATCACACTAGGGTTCTATGGTCAATTATCCTAGTGCAAGAAGTACAACCGGTCTTCAAAACTACTGAAACTAGAGGATCTACCCAAAAACTATGCATGTAAACACTAGAAGAAATAATAAAAGCACGAAAATATAATCTCTGGTAATAGTTACGCCGTAATCCTTGATTAGCGTTGACTTGGTCTTCAAGTTTGTATTCACAGTTACAACGTAACTAGAGAGTGGAACTACGCCGTAACCTCTTCTTAGTCAGCATACTAAAGTGTGTATCTTTGTAAGTTCTTTTTCAATTTTGTATCTCTTTTGTTTCTATGCTCATTTGCAACCTGGAAACAAAATATAAAGAAATGAGAGCATATTAAACTACAAACAACATTTAGATATGGGACCTTACTCATCTTTTCACATCTCAGTCACTCGATGGACAATTCTTCAAAGATACCTTGAAGTGTGCTCCAAATGGCACAAAGACCGACTTACAATTATCCACTTTGAAGTTATTCAGAATTTTCGCATCATATCCCAACTGAGATACCATCTAGGTTCGGCTGCCCTTATCCCTGATAATATCTATACCAAGTATTTTCCTAGCTGCACTAGTTCTTTGATAAGGATTTAAAATATACGTTTTAGAGGGCCATTTAAGCCCTAAATTGACACATTTTATATCCGTTAATACTTAAAATCGTTCCTTTTTACATTTTAGGTCTTTTGGAAGCAAAATACTGGAATCAAGAATATTTGGACGAAAAGAAGCGAAAACATGAAGTAAACGGCAAAGGCAAGATCCAAGGCTGTATAATGCACCTGACGACGTTCCAACCCAAAGGGCGACGCCGTCCCTAAGGAAGATTTCTAATTAGATTGTAAGCGACGACTCAGGTGAAAATTTGGTTCTAAAGCATGACGGCGTCACACCTATAATCTAGAATGCGTTTCTCTCTGTTTTACATTAGACGTCCAAGACCCAACTGAAGATGACGCCCCTTATGAAGACAGACGGCGTCACACATCTCAACTGACGTCGTCCCAACGATAACATGGCCCAAACGAAACCCTAAAGACGGCGACCAGACGGCGTCACCAGCAAAAGGCGACACCGTCGTATTTGTAAATCTATATATAGAATTCTATTTTTCTACATTTAGTGTGGTAGAATTTTGGAGAGCAAAGCCTAGTTCGTATGTAGTCCGACTTGGACAGTATTTTAGGGTTCCAAAACCTTCTTTACATCATAAGATAAGTTTGTTAATCCATTATATCATCATGTTTATCCTATGTTCAATTGTTTATGTGTATGCATGCTTATCTATCATGAGTAGCTAAATTACTATTGTGTTTGCTTAGATCAATGAAACCTAGTTGTTAATTATTGTTAGGTTGTCTCTTGTTTTAATTGGTAGACGCTAGAGTAAGGAAAATTGGCTTTTTCTTTAGTTGTTGTGAGCTTGAACGTCCTAAATAGCATAAAGCTTGAGAGTGCACTTGAGCCATAGTTATGTTTATTGTGTGAGTTGTAGCTTTAGGATAATAGAGTATCCGAGGAGATACTACGATACTTGGCGATCCTGGATAGTCTAGAGGAGAGTTACAATTCATAGAACTAGGGAATTAGGCACCCCCTATGACCACACGGAATACAACGCACCAATTAAGATGAGGATGTGACAATTCAACCGACCAATAAGAGATAACTAGAGAGTAAGAACATATAAGTAAACATACTTTTAGTCATCATAAGAACACACCAATCAATACATAGCATATCATTCCTTTTTTTCATTAGTTTAATTAGTTATTAGTTTTAAGAATTAGTAGTTAAATTTGGTAGAAGTACCACTTATACCCCAAGATATTTACTTTTTTTCAATAAAAATATAAAAAGACTAAAAATAATCACCCTCAACCTCACCTTCTCGTCATACATCTCTACTAGCATCTCTATTCCCCTAGAGAACAATCAACCCCATAGGCTTGCCCATACTACACTGCAACGATTAGGTACACTCCCTAGTGGGTTATAAAGGTTTCTCGCAAAAAAGGAAGTCTTTTGACCCCAAACCCACGCATCATTCTTTCATATCAAACTCTTTTCGCAACAGTCCGTTGGTATATTCGGTCTCATACTTGCTTTTACAAGCAATCAACATATCATCTACATACAACAATAAATATATGTAGATACCTGGTTCAAAGTCCTTGAAGTAAATACAACTATAATATTTGTTGTGACTAAACCCATTGTTGACCGTATACACATCAAACCGTTCATATCACTGCCTTGGAGACTGCTTAAGACCATAAAGAGATTTCCTCAATAAACATACCTTGTTGCATGTTCCTTCTTCAAAACCAAGTGGTTGCCTCATATAAATGATTTTGACAAGATTAACATGTAAAAATGTCATTTTTACATCAAGTTTTTCCAAATCGTAATCTTCACAAGCAGTTAATAAGAAAAACCCTAAACTCTGTTGACACCCCTAAAGGTATAAAACCTTTGTGTATTTCAACTTGAGTTCCTTGTCAAGCAAGAAAGCAAGATTATTATATCAAAAATAAGGTTTAGGAAACCCTAAACCATGGATTGATCCAGTTAGGGTTTTGGGATACCCTAATTGGTCGATTAGGTTTTGCTTGCAGAGTAAGAAAAACAGATTTAATTTTACAAAATAAAACTTACAACTTTCATGAAACCAAAACCCTAAAACGCCTAGGGTTTTGGTCGACCCAATTTTTGACAAAAAACACAAAAGTTATATGACACAACCATTATTATGGATCAAACTCAGATCTTACAAGATTTAGATTGACTGTAACAACATACAAGTGGTTCTGATACCATTGTAAGGTTTTGTTTACTGATTTTTAGGTTATCACACTTAATTAATATTATAAAGTAATATGCCGAATAAAATTAACTCTAAACCCTATCCACGGATCCATTCAAGTATTACAATTAAAATAATCTAACCACAGTTATAGTTAGAACATGCATACCTGTGATTTTCTCGGTATGATCATTCTTCTCGAATACCCGTACAAGGAAGCTGCATGTATCCACCGATACTTGTCACTTTTGGAATTGCTAAATGTTCAACGCGTCGTATAGGTGATCCCAAATCACCACAACCGATCATACAGTTAGGGATTTAAACCCTAACTGCAATCGACAAAAAAGGTATAAACCTTTTTTTGAAATACTCCTAGGGTCGATTTGGGTTTTTTGAAACCCTTCGGGGTGTTCGATCAGTTTGATGCAAGGGGAGAGGGATAAGAAAAGGTTTAGGGTTATGTGTATGAATTATGTGGATGCCTTGAATCCCTTTGTATTTATATGATACAAAGGAAGATTCTAGAGCCCTTTACTTGTCCATCTAGTAAACAAGTTTTACCAGAAGTCAAACTTCTCCCCTCTTGGGGAGTTCGGCCGATCCACCAAAAACAAACCTTCGGGTTGTGGTTTCTTCTTTTATTGCCCTTAATATCCTTTAATAGTTTATTTAATTAAATTAACCTAGTTAATTTAATACTTTCACCCTTAATATTTATTATCACAATAATAAATATTTACTTCCAATTGTGATGCGCCCATGCGACATTTTAGTGTCTTAATTATCGGATGTGATTTCCCTTATATGTAATTAAATATATAATTATGAATATATATAATCTGTGTACATAATTCCATCATTAATTTTCTCATTTTTTTGCAACTACATAGAATGAGATGATCAGGCTGTATGAAGAGAGCACCTCCTCAGGAACTACATTTTCTAACACAGAAATTCTTGCTCGAATGATCAAGGGAAAACAATGCGGGCATATACCCGGAGTTGGTAGACAGGTAGCCTGCGTTGGCAAGAAATCGATCTTCAGCGCATCACAAAGTCTTCAATAATCCTCGTTAGTTGATTGAGGAGAAGGTGAAGAAACATAAGGAGGAACTCAAGGCAGTTAAAGAAGTGGCCAACACGACTTAAAGTCAAGTTTATCAGATGATGACGTTTATGAGGTGTCAGCCCGGTTGGGCAGAGTAGTTAGTGTGCGGGATGCCTTCATAGAGCAAGAATGATGGAGACGATGTTGGTGAATATCATGGGGATAGGAATAGGGAGTAGGTTGCAGATTATGGTTTATATGTGTTTTGCGGATTATGTTTTGTTTGCGGATATTTGGATGGATTATTATATGCTTGGGGATTGTGTTAGGGATTATGGTTATGGATAGTTGTAAATGTTTATGGTTTGCGGATATTTCTACGTTCTTTTATTTTTTGAACCATTTGGCACATTTGTAAGTTATAATATAATATTTTGGTGAGTTGGTGTTGTAGAAAATTTGGCATGTTTGTGTTGGGTGAAAACATATAGATTTGTTGAGGAAAAATTCTGGGAAAATATGAAAATTTAGGCACTTTTGGCGAGGATATGTCCTCACCAAAAGTATAATTAATTAATATAACTAATTAATTAATTAGGTAAAACCTTTGGTGAGGACATGTCTTCGCCAAAGATGTGGTTGCCACTGTAACTTTACTTTGACTAAGAAAATCGTGTGAGTACCACACGTCGTCGCCAAAATTTCGAAAAGTCCTCTCCAAAAGTATCTGCGACACGATATTGGATAGGATGTGTTGGCGACAGACAGTCCTCTCCAAATACTTTTGGCGAGGACAATTCCTCTCCAAAAGTGTTGAATGTTGTCGTAAGATCAGTTGATATATTTAATTTTCTAGCTATACTTGAAATCCTAATCGGATAAGAAGATGTTCTTTCAAGATTGAAGATTTAATGATTTTTGAGCGAAAATTAGCTTGGATTACATGTCCAACCTCATAACTTAATATTAATCTTTTTTTAGAGCACACTGAAACGAAAAGGCTGAGGTACAGATTCCTTTGTCTTCGGTCTTTGATACTAATCCTAAGTTTGAAAACAACTATTTTTTTTTAATTTTACTGGTAGGAGAGATGCATTTCCCGTTGTGAAGAACTATGTTAAGAATGCATAGAAGATATATTGTTTAGTTCATGTTATGATGAACTCAAATGGGTTGTTTTTCTTTAAATTTTCATCAGTTGATGGATTGAATGGTGTGTTGGAGAATGGACCTTGGTTTATTGGCTCAGTTCCCATTATTTTAAAGAAGTGGTCTCCTATGACTAGTTTGGTAAAAGAGGATTTGGGTTCTATTACAGCATGGGTTAAACTTCATGATATATGTATTAGTGCGTTTACTGATGACGGGTTGAGTGCCATGGCTGCTAATCTAGGTACTCTTATCTTGCCCGATGCATATACAAGTGCTATGTGTATGCAATCATGGGGTCGTTTTGATTATGCTTGTGTCTTGATTGACATTAAGGCTGATCGGGATCTCAAAGACAAGATGGTCATTGTTGTTTCGTGTTGGGAGGGTAACGGGGAAGTGTTGCATACTGTTTGTGTGAAGTATGAGTCGAAACCACCTATGTATGGTGTTTGGTCATGATGAAAACCTATGTCCTAAACGTGTAATTGTTTCTGTAAAGAAGCAAACAATCAAGAATAATGATGGTTTTCAAGCTTCTTTGAAAAAGGCATTTTGTGGCATTGAAGTTGGTAAAGGGCCGAAATTTAGCCCTAGTAAACTAAAGAAACATGTTTACAAGTTGTGTTGAAGAATTCGGATACTACCAATGTTGGTAAGACTAAAATCTCAGAAGTGGAACTTCGAATGGGGCCAATATTGAGACACTGAATTCGTTTGATGATCTTAATATGGCTGGAAATGACGTGGGTGATGATCCTAGTGGTATAGGTAGTTCGCATAATGATGGGGGCTGATTTGAATGTAGGTCGATATAAGGAAGCTAAATTGGCTGAAGATGAAAGTGATTGTAAGGTGATTGAAGATGCTAATGAAACAACTAGTATTTTTGACATCTAAAAACCTACGGTTACTAGTTCTTCTAAGGGAGGACGTGAAAAGCGAAAGTGGGGGGAAGAGCTTATATGAGTGTTGGAAGGAGAATTACAATGATGCTCCCTATGATGACAATCCTTATGATGATAAAGAACGCGAGGAGCTTTCTGACGCTCAACTAGCATTTTGTGATGCATTTGATAAAAAGATTCGTCATAAATCTAGACGTTAGTTTATATTTGGTTGTTGATTCAAATGTATTATGGTGGGTAATTATTTTTTTCCTGTTGTGAGGATAGAAGTGTCTTGTTATGTTAGCTTTACCGCTTAAGTAACAGTTTGAGATGTGAGATTTCACTCAAATCCTCTGTAATTAAACGTTTTTTTAAACTAAAACGGGGAAATCCTTTTTTTTTTTTGCGTTGTTGCTTCAAATTGAGGACTAAATGTTGTTCTTTCATAGTGATTTTTTAGTTTTTTAATTATGTATATGCTTATTTTGATGGTCTCTTTTGGCTAGGAAACCTAATTTTAGTTACAATCAGAATACAAACAAAATTCTAATCAGAATGTGATCCATTTACATGCATGATTTATACAATGATTGCTAAATATAATTGTGGATCGTTTATATCCTGAAGTTTTGATACGATACAAGACACATACATCATAACTTGTTATTAGATAAAAGCTAAATGTGTGTTAAGTTGGAGAAAAAAATATCTTGTTTTTTATTTCTAGTTTTGTAAATTTTTTGAAGGAAGTTTTATCTTAACAAAACACTTCAAAATACATAAAAACGCATTTATTTAATGTTGTATATTCTATTTTAAAGAAGGGGGGGGGGGAATGGTTTTGGTTACAAAGGAAAATAAGAAACAACTAAAATTTGTGTTGTAATTTTCCTTATTAAGTTAGAAAATTGGAGATTTTTGTTATGTGGAGAATATTTTAAGAAACAAAGCGATTTGAACGCAATTTTTGTTTTCTTTGTTTTGTACAAAATATTTTGTGAAAAATATGAGTGTTTTCTTCTAACTAAAGGCAACCTAACAATTTGTTTTCAGGTTTTGTGCCACACCAATATATGATCATAAGCAAGTCTTTTGTTGGATACCAGTTACATAAGGCATTGTAACTTGCTGACTTGCTGTACCAATATAATATACATATAAATGAAAAATATATATAAGAATATTAGTTATAAAATCCGTGCACGCACAGAGTCTAAATTATACATACGTATTATCAACGGTTAAATAACAAACATTTTAAAGTTTTCTAAATTATATAAATAACAGTTTCTTAGATATCCTTATATAGAGCTTAAAAAATAAATTATATGATTTGTTGTTATATGTACAATCTCATATATTTATTTACATATCATACTTTTTATTTTGATTTTGATGTTTATATAATCCTATGAATATGGTTGCAATTAGTTTAATCTAATACACTTTAGTCTATAGATTTGAATTTAAAATTATTGCGACTAAATGTAAATTATATATATAACGTTGTTTTTTTTTCAACCCTAAAGTTTTATAAATTAACCCTATTTATCTTAAGTACTTTTTTGACAATTTCTCTTATTATAAATGATTTGTAAACAACATATTATGTGTTAAAGTATGAATAAGAAACAAAATATGTCATTCGGTAAATAAGAAAAAGTAACTAATAATCATCACATGATTTGATTTTGTATTTAAATATAAGTTGTTGAAGTTTTCAACATTAGATAGCAAAGCGTAATTTCAAAGAGGTGAGATCCATGACAAACAACAAAAATTTAAATAACAAATAAGTACATTCTAGCTTTTCATTTTGCTTTCATCCAACGGTATAGATCTAACAAAAAAATAACAAATGAAGGGAAAAATTATCATTCTAGCTAATTTAAAATAAAAACCTACTTTCCACTTTTTTTTTTAAAAACAACATATCTTGCAAACGGAAAATTTTCAAGCTAACACACCATCCCGACGAGAATTAAATCATCTTTCTATAAATATACACTTTTATATACTTTCGATGAACTTTTTTTTTAAATTTCCATCCAGAAAAATCCCACGTGATTCGTAAAAAAATCCCACGTGATACGTAAAAAAATCACTTGTGACTTGTTATTTTAAAAAAAACACAAGTGATTTGTAAAATTGAGTAAATCACTGTTTTTGAGTTCTATACTTTTATGTCACAACTTTTTAGGGGTAGATGTTTTTTTTATTGTTGAAATGAGCTCTTGAAATCTCTTTATTAAAAGGTTGTATGATGCTATACAGAATCTTATGTGATTCTCTCTGATCCCTTATGATTCATATAGAACCCATGTGATCCATAAAGATACTTGATGAGTATCTTTTATGTGATTTATACATAATCCTATGAGATTCTGTATCAATCACATGGGTAATCTTTATGAATTACAAGTGATTCATCAAAGAATCTCATGGGATTCTGTATGGATCACATGGAATTTTATATGAATCACAAGGGATCAGAGAGAATCACATGGGATTCTGTATAAATTCCATGGGATTTTCATTTTGCTTTATATAAACTGGAATTAATGCGAAGAATGCGGAAAATGGTACTAATGTTGTTTCTAATTCGTCTCCCAAAGTTCATAATCATCCCCAACCAACGGGTGCCCCGAGTGTGAAGCCGGTTTCATATGCGGGTGCTACGTCAATTGATTCTACAAAGCGCAAGTCTAATTTTCGTAGGTTGGAATGTAGTAATAAGTCTAATGGGGGTGGATCTCTCCATTCCTATGAAAGTCGTTGAGGAGGTAAACTCTAAATTTGAGAATACCCTTTATGGTTATTTTCTGGGTAAACGTATTGCTTTTCCGGTTATTGATTATTACGTTCATAATACTTGGGCCAAGTATGGTATTCAAAAGGTTATGATGAATGCTAAGGGTTTCTTTTTCTTTAAGTTTTCCACTCGTAAAGGTGTTGATGATGTTCTTGAAAACGGACCGTGGATGATTAGGAATGTGCCAATTATTCTTAAAACTTGGACGTTGAATACTAATCTGCTTAAAGAGGATTTGACTAATATTCCGGTATGGGTTAATTTCCATGATGTGCCCCTTGCTATATTTTCTGATGATGGTCTTAGCCTCCTAGCCACATTTATTGGTACGCCAAAAATGTTAGATTCTTACACTAGTCAAATGTGCTTAGAATCATGGGGTCGAAGTAGTTTTGCTAGGTGCTTGATTGAAGTTAAGGCGGATCAGTTTCTTAGGGAGAGCATCACTATTGAGATACCATTACTTGATGGGACAGGTTCTACTATTGAAAAGATTCGGGTTGAATACGAATGGAAACCGCCTCGGTGTGATACGTGTAAGCTTTTTGGTCATACGCTGCTTGATTGTTCTAAATATGTTCCACCTCCTACTCAGCCTAAACAGAGTGTTAATGATGGTTTTCAAACTATCAATAACAAGAATAAGGGTAGGAATGGTGGCCAAAGTGTTCCAGGTAAGGGAGGTTTACTAAACCTGGTGTGGGTCCTAAGTTTAGGTATCAACCTAAAGCGTTCCTGAACCCATGAAGGTGGATAATACAAGAACGAAAGCCACTGAAGTGGCTAGTACGAGTGGGACAAAGATTGCTACATCTAATCCTTTTGCTGCACTTAATATGATCGATACTGATGAATGTGACACTCCTACTGATGTAGTGGATTCTGGTAGTACAATGAAAGCTAAGGAGGTTGGGTCTCTTAAGACCGGTAATGTATCACAAGAACCGCTTGTGAGTGATTCAATGGAAGCTAACGAGGTTGGTCATGCCCTTATTGTTGAGAAAATTGGGGAGTTTGAAAAGCTTCTTATTGATGGAAAAGCTACTCTTGTTGATAATGATGGTAATCCTATTAAAAAGGTTGATTATCAAGGTAATAAAAAGGATTTTCCGTGTACTATTTCTACTAAGAGGTTAACCCATTATCTAAGGTGGGAGAGATTCTCCGATAGTGATGAAGAGGAGGTTGTGAACACTTTTAATGTGTCAATTAACCTATTTGGTGGTTGTCATGATCGTGAAGATTATTATGATAACTATGATTATGATGACTATGTGGATCAGGTGTACGATCTTTGAGGGAATTTAGATGTTTATTATGACACATATGGTATCAAGCTCCAAGGCCTTGGTGTGAAGTAATTTTGTTTCCATAGTCTAAAGTTATCTTTTGAGTAGTGGTTTATTTTCTTTTATAGAGAATAAGAAGTATCTTGTTATGTAAGCTTTCCGCCTATGTAACGGGCTGAGATATGGGATTCACCCATATCCTTTGTACTTAAACGTTTTTTGGAGTAATATATTTACCGGGTCTTTGACCTTTTACCCAAAAAAACTGGAAGTACAAAATCACTTGAGATTCTATTTTTGTTGTGTAATGTTATTAGAAACAAATTTGTTCACTTTGAATATAGCTTGTTTACTTTGAATATATCATGTTTGTTACTTATATTCTATTTGATCACATGGGTAATCTGTATGAATCACATGCAATTAGGGATGAATCACAAGTGATTCATCAAAGAATCCCATGGGATTCTGTATGAATCACAAGGGATTCGTCAAAGAATCACATGGGATTATGTATGAATCACATGTGATTATTTAAAAGACTGATACGTGAGATCCAACCATTGATTTTCGTGTGTAAATCATATGTGTTTCGTGTGTAAACCAACTCCTAACAACCTCGCTTACCTCAACCGTTGCTCTTCTTTTCCACTTTAAATTTTACTTTTCAATTGAAAATTACATAAAATGATTATGCTTATCAATCTTCTAAAGAATAAACCATGCTTAATCATTAATCTTCTAGACATATTAATTTATTTTTAATCCAAAGGTGTTTAACGTGTCAAGTTCACAACAACCATGTAAGCATTTGACTAGCAAGTTTTGACTTTACCAAACAAAACAAAACTTACTATGAAAATAATGAAGTAAAACTTCACAGACATCTTCAACGTACTCCACTTTGAAACAAACATCTTCGACTCCGCACATGAGCACATACTACATTATTATATGAGCACTCAACCACTAATTGCAATGGTAAACAAGCATAGACAACAACATTAATAAAGCTAGATTAGCAATTATATTATTATATCATTCTCTCAAGAAACTGGTATTGCATACCATGTAAAAGTGCCCAGTAAAATTTTTTATCATTGAAAGAAGGTGACTCGAAATAATTAGATAGTTGACCCTAATATTACAAACTTAAACTCTAAACTTAACTAAAGTTGTATAGTATACTCGTACATTTTTTATGCAATATTGCTTTTTTAAGAGAAAAAAACAAATATAAATACTAGTAGTTGACAAAACTGGCCTGATGTTCGCTACTTAATTGTGTATAAATCGTTTCTGGCAAAATATTATTACCAAAATGATGTCCATCAGGCTAAAGCTCAAAATCAACACAAAACTTATGAAGGTTTTTTTATTCTTGCATCTGAGAACAAAAATATTCTCATCTATTTAATTGGAAAAACCAAAATAATTGAGCGGCAAATCAAACAATCACTCCTCATTTTTCAACGAATCATCGTCACGAAACGACCATCACGTCATCATCGATGGCACATTGTAGATTTGTGGATTCTCCGGAGAATCCCCGTCACCCAACCACAAAAAATAAAAATATTTAGTAAAGATTTGGTTTTTATTGGGTTTAAAAAAATTTAGATGTGATGAGATGAGAGAGAGAGAGAGAGAGAGAGTGTGTAAATTATTATCAGAGAGTGAGTGGGGTGGAATGTTAGGTGGGAATTATAAAATTACAAAAATATCCAAACTGCCCTTGTGTTAATTCAAATTGAATGCAAATGTTTAATCATGACTTTATGATGAATGATAGATCAATGGTTGAGATGGAGTGCATTGATTTTTAGATATTTATTGTTCTGCATTGAGCTTTTTTCTAATTCCAAACACTTGTTGGTGGAGATTTCATAGCTACACCATACAATCAAGAATAAGATGTATATGCAAGCTCATATACTTTTAGATATCTAAATAGAAAACTTAAGTGTCGATATTTAATGATTTGTTAACAGTCAAGTCCATTTTAAACATTTTTGTTGTGATTTATTTACAACTTTTTAGTCAATGAAAAGACGTGACTAAACATAAACCCCCTGTTGGACTTTTCATGTCTAATCTAAATGCAAGTTGGTTAATTCATCAACTTTATCCAAAAACTGGTTGTACGAAGTATCAAAAAAGGTTTTAATTAAAGTTGATATATTGCAATACTTCTGAAACAAAAGTATAAAAGAAAGGCAACATGTAGTAAACCATTCTTAGGTGCCAAGTGGATTTTATATAGTTGAGCGAATTTGTAACTTGATTCCCTGGTAACTTCTTTTCCACTGTTGCAAGGCTACTCCCGCTTCGTATAGACGATAAAAAAGTGTCTTCATTAACGATGATCAATAACGATAATCTTACTAATAAAAATTTGTAGTAAAAAGTACACATAATAGGACCAGGAGCATCATCTTGCTTGCACATAACCCGATGGAAAACGGTGTTTAAACCAACAACCATTTAAGCAACCCATGTCAAGTAAGCATGACCAGCTACACCAAATGCGTGGCTGTCTGCCCCATATTCATTTTCAATCTGCACCATTACATATACTTATTAATGATACATGCGATGTAAACATTATAGATGGTATAAACGAATGAAATCTTGATTTCTAAACAACATAATCTTGACAAGAAGCTACCTAAGAGAGGAAGATTGGGCCACCTTGAGACTCAAACAATTTTTCAACCTTCATAATTCTATAACAATTTTTCAACCTTCATAATTCTATCTATTTTTGTGGTGTTCTTTTGCATCACGTTCTGCATATATGAAATTTTACAACTTAATTATATTCTTTTATCGGATAAAAGTTCACCTATTAATATCTAACTAATATCTACGTTGCAATTCTACTGTAATATGTCAAATAGGTTGAAAAATCGACCAAATTACTCCAATGTTTACAACCTTAAAATCAATTCATTCAAACACTTAAAAATCTCTGACACCATAAATGTGTAAATGCACACATTATAACTAAGATAAGTCTCATATTAAGTATATGTGTCAAAGTTGTAATATTTTTTAGGTTGACTTTTAGCTACGGATATTGTACTTTTGCACAAAAACATTAAATTTTCGTTTAATATTCACAATCTCTAAATCAATATGTAAAAAAGCATTAAATTATCTTTTGCAATACATACATGTGATCAATATCTAAGCCAAGTGACACAACTCCATGCTAGTTCCTGGGTAGCTATGTGATTAACTCCATCACTTGTAAATTTTGAGTGAAACCATTGATATACAACCAATATGGTTTTATAAGCGGAGTCATGATGGGCGGGTAAATATTGAACAAAATGGATTCATGTTAAAATGGTACCCAAAAACAC
The DNA here is from genome assembly GCA_910596185.1 of Chrysanthemum makinoi. Classification (NCBI taxonomy): domain Eukaryota; kingdom Viridiplantae; phylum Streptophyta; class Magnoliopsida; order Asterales; family Asteraceae; genus Chrysanthemum; species Chrysanthemum makinoi. Next base: position 237,630,229 of record OU343218.1, read on the forward strand.
AATTTTTTAATTTTTTGATAAATGGTAAGCGTGTGATTTGTAACTAAAAAACAATGGCGAAATTAAGAAGAGACTTTGACATCAATCACCCCTGCACAAGATGTTAACACCTTTTAAAAACACTCAAACAATAAGCCTACGATGGATGATGAAAAAAAATAAGCCAATTGCTAATAAACATAACAATTAATTTAACTTTTCTCACTTAACTATCTTTCTTATGTAAAGAGGAATGAGTAAGGGGCAAAGGACATGGTGTACATTAAGAAAATCATCTTTATGTAATCGTCTAATATATGAGGTTGAAAATCTATAATGGAGATATCAATGCTTAATATAGGGACGTTTAAAACAGATGGGTTTAAACACCCCCTTACATATATATATATTTTTTTAATCTAAACTCTTAAAAATGTTCATCTGCTCTAGAAAAGTAGATAGATGAACTATATACTAAGTACTCCAGAACCCACTCTAATTATACAAATTATATGAAAATACCAACCTGCTTATTTTCAAATGCTTATTTATGAGTGTTTGGAATCGCTTACTATAAAATGCTTATATGCAATAAGGAGACCTTAATAAGGAATCCCAAACACCCCCTTACACAAGTGCTTTATTTTTTTTCTCTCTTTTTTTAATTTAAACACTAAAAAATGCTCATCTGCTCTAGAAAAGTACGTGAATAAGCTCTAGACTAAGTAATCCAAAACCTACCGTAGTTACATAAATTATATGCAATACGAACCTGCTTATTTTCAAATGCTAATTTAGGAGTGTGTGAAATTGCTTACTATAAACTACTTAATTGCTTCGAAATATCTAGGTACGAAAATGCTTATTTTCAAGTACTATTTTTAGAAAAACTGACGTGAGCCTAAGTTTTGCTTTTCCAGAGCCCAACTCACAAACAAACCAATTACATAGCTTTTCAGAGCCCGCCTCACAAAAAACCAATCACATAGATGTCGTAGTCCAAGTTTTGACATCTTTAACCAAATCATTGGCCTAAGCCATTAAACCAACCTAGCTTTAGTATTAAAAAGTTCTGCAAACTATGAAATCATTAACCATTTCACAAAATTAAGAAGAAAAAAAAGTATACGGGTTTACATAAGTCCTAAAAGTACAGAGACATAAATAGCTCATCTCATTCATCAATTTCAAGGTGTTTTCTAAAGGGTTATAGTACAGAAAAGTTATTAAAATTTCCCAAAAATTTGTCCTAAGTTACCATAGTTTCATTTTGTTCATCCAGGTTACTGAACTTTGAAACTTTGTTTACTCAGGTTACTGAACTTATAAAAGTATACATTCAGGTTACAAAACTTTGACAATCTGCTCACTCAGGTTACCGAACTTATCAAAAAATATACGTTCAGGTTACTCGGACTAACACTGAATTTATCGAAGTGTATGCTCCCGAAAGTTCAGTAACCTAAGTGAACAAAATGAAACTATAGTAACTTTGGACAAATTTTTGGAAAACTTTAGTAACTTTTCTGTACCATAACCCTTTTCTAAACTAGTTGTCGAAGGCTACAAAAATTTATATGAAGTAAATAACATACTTAGACAAATAATCTAAAGCATAGAAAGAGCATACCTCACTTATCGTAAACTACACCATCAAGTACATGGTCTAAGCAAAAGTTGATTGATCTTCACCTGCAAAAGATGAGCATAGCTAATAAAAAACCAACTGCATAGCTTAACCAAGTTCCAACATCTAAAGAACTACTATTAAGACCACGTAAGCACTATCGTAATTGACAACTTATTTTATAAACAACTTTAGACAATGTTCTTTTTTGATGTACAATAATAATTACTACAATTGAGATAACCCTATGTAATGAAAAAAGGGTCAAAGCTACCCGGGTTCATATGGTGTTGGACCCGGTCTAATATCAATAATTTTATTTAATAAAATTGTTTAATGGAGTCGTGATTTTTAGGATGACCTATGGAACTACTAATTGAGCCTGTAGCAGCACAGTAAAAGAAAAAATTACACTTTTGGTCCCTGTGGTTTACCTCAAATAACAGGTTTAGTCCCTAAGTCATTTTAATTACACCACACATACCTATTTTTAAAAATGTTGCCAATTTAGTCCCTATTTTGAGAAATAGGGACTATCCGTGTAATAAAAAAAACTGTAAATAGCTACACAGATGATCCTTATTTTTTAAAATAAGGACAAATGGGCAACATGTTTCAAAAATAGGTATGTGTGGTGTAATTAAAACGACTTAGGGACTAAATCTGTTATTTGAGGTAAACCACAGGGACCAAACGTGTAATTTTTTCACAGTAAAAAGATGCAGTATAATCTTCCAATATACCTTAGTTATAAGATGGTTTTTCAGAGCTATTTATTGATTTAAGTGAAATAGAACCTTACGAATAAGGATGCTTTTCATCTTTTGTTGCCGATTCAATGGTAGAACTAAGCTTAATCACTTTAATTTTTGTTACCTCTTTAAAAAAAAACGTAACCATCTAAAGTGCACCAGTTAGGCGATAAGCCTTTCTCTTGACGTACTCTCATCTTTTCTTAAAGTTCCGTTCACTTGCTCTAAAATAGTGTGGCTTGTGGAAAACTAGAAGGGGGGTTGAATAGTTTTACCAATTAAAAACTTTCTTTCAAATATTTAGATCGACTTATGTCAATCTATTTGGATGTGTGTTGGATGTTGATAAACAAACATATAGAAATATAACTAAGTAATGAAAAGATAAAGAGTAAGAAGCACAAAACCACAACGCGAGTATTTATAGTGGTTCGGCTACAAGGACACCTTCCTTGCCCTACTCCACTCCCTAAGTCACCTACTCGAGAGTTCATAATCACTACACAACACCGACTCCTTATGGTGGAGAAACCTTCACAACGTTGCCTACTCTTTTTCCGGTACTAGGCTAACCACCGGGTTCTTTCACACCAAGGTGAACCACACCTACCACAACGTCGCCTACCCTTTATCCGGTACTAGGCTAAGTATCGAGTTCCATTACAATGGAGGAACTACTACCCAACACTACACCAATTAACTAATCCTAAAGGAGATCTACTCCTTATAATGTCAACAAGGATAACAATATCCTTTGACCCAATACTAATCTATCTTGTACATCAAAACACACCATATCGAATGTACATCTTAGGCACCTTTCACTAATGCCTTTGACTAGATCTTCAAGACACCCTTCACTAATGTCTTGTGCCTTGACTTCTAGGCACCCTTCACAATGCCTACACTATAGATGATCGACACCTTTCACTAATGTCTTCGTCTTGACACTTGAGACATCTTTCACTATTGTCTTCAACACTACACTTCTTAGAAGAAAGAAAATAACCATCAACAAGAGGACTTCAGTAGTCTTGATGATGAGGAAGCATGGCAACTCATGGACTTGAGCTTGCTTGACTTCAAAGGTGGTGATCTCGCCTTTAAGAGGAACCTAGAGGATCACACAAAAACAAAACTACAAACATAGATCACTTGGATCTGGGGTTAGAGAGTTTTTAACTTAAGGAGAAAGTATGTAAGAAAGGGGTAAGAAACAATGAAGAAATGACTCACTATTTATTGAGAGAAAATGCCTACTGTTCCCTGGATCCCACGGATCCCTCCCTTAAGGGATCCGTCTAGCGTAAAGCTAGGGATACATAGGACGCTCCTCTTTGCCCATGGGTATTTTGGTCATGGGTCACGAGTCATGGGTTATGGGTTGATCCATGGGTTATGGGTTGATCCAGGTCTTTGACCTTTTACCCCAAAAAAAAATTCTCAGTGACATTTCTTCGGCCACAATTTGCTAGCTTTCATCTTGGAATGCAGCAAAAGGATTACTATTATAGAGTGCAATACGAAGTCAAATTTTAGTGGAGATGAAACAAAATTCAAGTTTAGGAAAAAAAAATGTGCAAAGAATAATTGGAAGCTAAGCAACATGATACCAAGTTACGCCATATTTATCTTATTTATGTAAAAATGGTCAGTTTTGTTAATATTTTATTGCCAACATGTTGAGTGAGTAGAATTTAAAAGTTAACTAATATTAAATGGGTCAAATTGCTAAAATGTAGTCCATGGTATACTCAAGCCCAACCTCATAGATTGTTTTGTCAAAAAACCTTGAGAGTTATATTGCTACTAAAATATAATATCAACAAAAAAAAAGTTTTGGCAGGTTAACCAACCCCCTTCCCAAAGTCGATATTACCAAGATAAAAAATTGCATCTATGCAATCCCACCTTTCCAAAAACTTGGGCCGCCTAATCGCACCTAGAAGTTAATACTCTTCTCAATGAATTATGTACTTTCCATTAAAAACTACAGCAGTTTTCCTAAGGTTAGTCCCAGTCGCAACCTGGGACGACACGGACAACCTGCGCCACGTCAGCTTTCTCTCTCCAGCGACCTGAGACAACCCGGATGCCCCAGTCGACGACCCAAGATTTTTTTTTTAATTCAAACATTTTTAACATTAAATTTAAATTTCATTCAAATTAAAAAAACATTACATTACGAAATTAAAAAAAAAACATTACACTACGAAATACATAATTATAAATCTAATATGAATGCTCCCCGCATGCAGAGTCATACGAGGGAGTACGAGAACGAGCAAATCCCTCGAACCGAGCCAAATCTTCCTCGTCTACACCATCGTCTACACCATCGTCTTTGTTCTCCCGATAGCTCCCATTGATTTTGGTGCTGATGTTGTTCGTTATCATCGAAACAGCTTTCCACAACTTGTCAGCAACCTCGCGATCTTTGCTGGCTTGATATTTCAAAAAAATTTCGATCACAGCTTTTCTTTCAGGAGTAATGTCGTTGCAACTCTGGTAGTTTTGTCTCATTTGTTCCTTCTCGGCTTTCGCCTGGTCAAACAATTCGATGACGCTTATAATAGCTTGTTTCCGAGCCTCATCGTCGATGTTACATTGATTTTGAACGTACACTTGCATATCTTCAACATAATGGGAGAGACGGCAAGCCATATTAAATCTTGTGTTAAGAAGTATTTTGAAGTTGAATTGTGTTTGAAATTGTGTGTTAAGAAATGTGTTTGAGGTGAAATTGGTATTTATAGAGTGGTAAATTTGGTTTGATTTTTTTTTTAATTGAATGACCAAACGGTCATTTTTGTTTTGGTTTAAATGCAAACGTTCGAAAATATCAAGATACAAGCAATAAACATCGGTCTTGTAGGCATTCGATATTCACAAACTTTGTCACTCGACCGATGTGACACTCGATCCCCGCATTCGACTAAACCGATGTTAACATCGGTTTACCCATAAAACTTTTGTTGCCAAACCGATCTATAACCCATCCACTGCGACAAGCCTAAACGCAAAATCCACATATCATGGTTACAAATTATAAATCACTCTATGGAAAAAATATTGTATCAAACCAATAGCTATAAAATATTTTAACATCATATATCTTCAGAATTTAAACACGATTATATATTTTACCTTCAGTTACACCACTTCGCTATTCTAACACCTAGGATTATTAGTTATTAGCAATCTAAACACAGCTTAACCAATCAAATTCACAATCTTAAAAAACGACTAGCCTAAATTTACAAAACAATATGTTGGTTTAGGGTTCATACCCAATTGTGTAGTAGAAGCCTCAAAATTAGTCAATGACAAGATTAAATTTAAGATAATCCATGTTACATACCTTATTCTTAATCTTAAAGGATTGTATAAAGTTAGGAATACACTTTCATGATTGATTTGTTTTTTTGACACCATTCCAAACTGATTCGATTTAGTCAATGATGTTGTTCAGGGAAATTAGGGTTACAATAAATGTCCTTCAGGGGTTTGAAAGTTTTGTTTCAAAGGCTCGATTTGTTTGTTTCATTTTTTTTAAACCCTTAGGGTGTGTTTGGTACCGGGAATTGAGGCAAGAGAATTGGAAATGGTTCCATTTCTCTTGTTTGGTACCGAGAATTGAAAAAGCAGAGAAATTCGGTAGAGAAATGGAGAGACTTGGGTAGTGTAATTTGGCTAGCTCCATTTCCCTTATTTTGGTGGAGAAATTGAAGAAATGGATTATTATTATTTCGAAAAAATGTTTTTTTTTTTTTTTTTTACAACTATAATTTTGTTAAATAAATACATTTTTAAAAAATAATTTAAAAAAAAATGTTTTTTAAAAAAAATAAGGTTTTTTTAAATAAATACATTTTCAAAAAATAGTTTTTTAAAAAAAACAAGTTTTCTTTTTTAAATACATGTGTAAAAATAATTTTTTTTAAAAATATTTTTAAAAATAATTTTTTTAAAATATTTTTTTAAAAAAATGTTTTTTTAAATATTTTTTTTTAATATTTTTAAATAAGTTTTTTTAAATAAATACATTTTTAAATAATATTTTTAAAGAAAGTACATAAATTTTTAAAAAATAAATTTAAAAAAAAAAGATATATTTTTTTTTTAAATAATTTTTTTTAAATATTTTTTAAGAATTTTTATTTAGACAAAATATTATTTAAATAAAAAAAAATTCATTTATCGGGTCAAGTCTCTGTTGTTACCAAACATTAGAATTGAACAAAATTCTCTACTGATTTCTATTCTCTGAGATTCTATTCTCTACTTCATTTCTTTTCTCTGAATTTCTCTCTACCAAACGCACCGTTAGGGTTTTTGTGGATTGACTTTGCTTATTTTAAAGTTTTTTTTATTATACTTTTGACACATATAATTTTGTACACAATTTTTTTGAAAAGATGTATAAAAACGAATTTTGAAAAGATGTATAAACGAATTTTAGTCTCTGTTGTTACCAAAAGATGTATAAAAACGAATTTTGTACACAATTTTTTTAAAGTTTTTGTACACAATTCTCTACTTCATTTATCGGGTCAAGTCTCTGTTGTTACCAAACATTAGAATTGAACAAAATTCTCTACTGATTTCTATTCTCTGAGATTCTATTCTCTACTTCATTTCTTTTCTCTGAATTTCTCTCTACCAAACGCACCGTTAGGGTTTTTGTGGATTGACTTTGCTTATTTTAAAGTTTTTTTTATTATACTTTTGACACATATAATTTTGTACACAATTTTTTTGAAAAGATGTATAAAAACGAATTTTAGTAAACTCTGGCCAAATAAAGAAATATTTAAAGTTTATTTACTAAACATGTTTAAAAGGAATCAAAATAAAATAAATAGATTATTACTTAATAAATAATGAATTAATTGTTTTGAAATACGAAAGTATCCGCTCGTGGTTTAATTTTATTATATAAAAGATTATTGTTATCTTTTCTTAGTTTCATGGAAAAGATAAGAATATAATTGAGGTTACTCCATTAGAGCATCCGCAATGCAAGTTTGAAGAAAGACTTGACACTATTTGAAAAAAGCCATTTGTCTAGTTTTTTGCATTGTATGAATAGCTTGATGAAAAGCTTTTAACACAAAGACTTGACAAACTACAAGTCTTTTGGCAAAAGCTTTTCCATCTTTTAAAGCACACTTCCGATTGTAACATGATTTGTAAAATGTATAAAAAGCTTTTGATAATGATTTTTTGCATTGGATCAAAGTTTAACAATGACTTTTTAAGTTATGAATTCTAGTAAAATTTATGGTGTGTAAGAAGCAAAAAGTTATTAATGACTTTTTACATTGTGGATGCTCTTAGCTATAAACTAGTTTCGAGTTGTCATTGCATAAATTTACATTGATAAATACTCAAATAATTGTTCTCATTATCAAATATTAAACCGAAGTATCATTTTGCACGTAACAACAAGATTTACATATTTGATTTATTACTACCAAATAGCTAGTTTTTGAATCATAAAATATGACTAATGATAATTCTGTTATAGATAAAGTATTATTAAAAACTCAAATAATTGCATACAAAACCTAACCATGATTCACTGTAGATATGGTGAGGGTGTGAAATGATGTTTCCATGGGTCGGATATGGTCCACCGCTCAGTGTGAATACAGATAAGACTGGTTTCCATAAGTGAAAACTATAATAATTTAATCAGATTAAATAATCAAAAACCAATAAATAGTACCCTTAAAATTAAAAGAAGGGTTTTTCTAGTCATGGTGTCACAAGGTTAGAAGTGTTTAATAAAAACAAATATTTCTTTAAATAACTTAAGTTTAATATAAAACATTGATAATTTTGGTAAACATCATAAGTCTAAAAAATTATTAATATCAAAAAATGATAATTTGAATTCATTTAATGCCTCTTACATCTACCAACATGGCATAAATTAGAAATTCCCTTAAAAAGAAATATATAGCTAGTGGTAGCCATGATTTTTTTTACTATTAATAACAAAAATGCTGTATAAATAATTGGAAAGATATACAAGAAATCTTGATAAACTGGTCATCGTCCCTACAGTTAAAGATCTCACAACCAGACGTATCTCTAGAAACACGATTTAATATGTATTTTATACTCATATTTCTAAAATACAGTGGTTGATGAAATCTTTTTTGGGGCTTAATTAAAGATTATCATCATATCTTAATGATATTATGTTCTCTTTCCAGCAAAGTGATGAGTTGGTATTTCATCAGATTCCTTCCTTAATATCCTTCCAACAACCGGCAACAAATCAACAAGATCTTAGATCAGTGGAGGATAAGGATCATGTTTCCATGGAGGGGAATATAAATAAGTCAGTCAGCAAGACCCGAAAAAGCAGGCAAGAAGATCAGTCGCCTTCCTCCTCTAAACCTAATTCGGCAAATCCGGAAGATAGTACTAAAGATGAGCATGCACAAAGAAAATTGGTTCATAGAGAGATCGAAAGACAGCGTAGACAAGATATGGCTGAGCTCTATGCTTCACTTAGGGGTCTACTTCCACTCGAAGTTGTCAAGGTAAGCTACTACAACTTCAGGCTCTTGGTAATTACTAATTAGTTGTGTTTATGAAACTAAGAGTTCTAGCTTGAGAATGAAAATGAATTGGAATTACAATCTATTGTTCGAAATCCTAATTTATAAGTTATTGGATTTTTTTTTTTTTTTTTTTTTATTAGGGAAAGCGGTCTACATCGGATCATATGCATCAGGCGGTGAACTATATCAAACACATGCAAGAAAACATCAAAGAAATGACTGTCAAGCGAGACCAGCTCAAGAAATTCGTGGAGACGAGTGTTAGTGGGCTTGGGACAAAATCTAAGGAAAAAAACTTAACGAACCTGCTTCCTAACACAGTCTCACTCCACTCTTCTAATGGGGGAATTCAGATTTCCATCAATAGTTGTCCTTTAGAAGAGGGGTTCCTTCTTTCAAGAATACTAAAAGCGGTTTCCGAAGATGGTTTTAAGGTTATAACCTGCACATGTAATAAAGTAAATGATCGGTTGATTCATTCTATCCAAGCCGAGGTAAATTATAATCCCTTATTACATAGATAAATAATGCTAATTGTTCAGATTTTTCAGGCATTAGATTTGCACATAGCTATTGTTAGAAAAACGATCAATCTAGCTAGCACTCATTTGTCATATTATTTTGCAGGTGAATGATCCCGTTTTGACTGGTCTCTCCATGTTGCAACAAAGGTTAACTGGGGTAGCGAATAACTACTGATTTTCAAGAAACATTGTTGAACTAATTAAGGTAAAGTTGTTTGCATGAGTTCATTATGGAGATGTTTGCCACCATCCAGTTGTTAATTTGTTCATACACAAATCTTTATGGTGAGTTTCCATAAAGCTTGTTTTGATGAACATACACGTAGGATTTGTGGTTTCTTTTGTTTTTTTATCCTTTTCGTAATATATATCTCTCTGTAAGTGTTGCCATTTTTTTATCAATTGGTACAATGATGTTACATCAATAGTATGATCTATTAGCATTTCAAGCGTTTTTTTCTATGTGAAGTTCATTACTCAATATGTTTCTTAACTTGACGTGTTTTTTGTTTGTAACTGATAATTCTTGAGGTTAATCTAGAAAGGGAAAACACCATGAGTACAACGATTCGTTCAATTCATGTTGAATATATATACTGCTTCAAGTTTTTTTTAGTGCCTATCCTAGAAAATAGTCCGTGCAATTATGAAATCAAACTTATGTTCATGATCGAACATGGAAGTGGCAGAATAGAGGATGTTAAGGTGGACTTTTGGTAAGGCTACATGTTAGACACTAGAAGTCATGACTATCATTAGTAAGATGAGGGCAGGACGGTGATCGGGATTGTTTGGACATGTTAGGAGGAAGACCACCACAACGCTCGCTACGAGAGTGGATGTTCTAAGAGTCGATATCTTGAGGCTAAAGAGATAAGCGAAACTTAGGTGGGAGAATGGACATAAGCTATACATAAAGAAGATTCTTTTGTCAAAAGACATGGCATCTGATAGGAACATGTAAGAACTAGAATTAAGATAGATGATTGAGGGTCTAAGTGGGTTCTCATGTTGTAAGGTAGTTTTTCTTCTAGGCTCCTTAAGTGATTTCAACATATCTCAACATGTACATATTTGCCCATGCGTCTTGGTATATTGATTTATAGCTACTTGCTTCTACATCATGTTATTATCCCCAAGTTTAAATATTTACACATGCGTTTAGGTATAGAGACATATAGCTAGTTTTCATCTAGGCTTGAGGCGATCTTTTTAGCATACGTGTATGTATTTGCATCTGCTTTTGGGGAAGACATCAATTGTTGTATATATCTACAATTTATGCTGCATCCTTTATTACATAGAATTACTTATGCTCGCATGATTGCATTTTTTTTTTAATCTTATATGCTTGTATGCATTTTTACTTGTATACGCTTTTTCTTTATTATATGCTTCTAGTTTTATTTCTCTCCATCTCTCTCTTTCTCACAAAATGCACACACATATACATATGCATGCTATATATATTTCTCATATATATAACTTTACACATTATTGCCGGAGGTCCTTTTAGAAGTATTTCCTTTACCTTCGGATAGGGAGTGACTATCTAAGTCCTACCTCCTCGTATAGCTCGGTCCGGCGGGATTGGATAGTGTTGGTGTTGCAAATAACATTGCAATCAAGTGAAAGTTTGATGTTAAGGTTAGTGTCATGTATGTTTATACATGGTATTATTGTTCTATATATACTCCCATGACAAACACACGATTACACAAAGGTACTTTTATCATAAGGTTTCACTCATTGGCCTTTATAGAGCAACATGTTGAAGCTTATTCGCAGATTTCATCATTGATATATGCTGGCGATCCCCAAATTATATGGATTATTATTGTTGGATTTTATATTGTAGTTTCAACCAAATTCACATTTGATATATATTAATAGTGCATGACCACCAATTTAATTTGCTTGATCATTGCCTGCATTTTGAACTATATACATATGCAACTGAATTAAGATGGTGACATACGGTTTTGGTTTCATTGGCGGCATTGGTTTATCCCTTTGTTCAAACACTTCTAAAAATCATCCTTATCGATCTATGACCCGGGGTGCTTGAATTTTCCATTAGAATGACAAATAACATATGTTTGAAGCTGCAAATTAAAAAACAACATTTTTTTTTTTTCTTTTTTTTTTCTTTTTTTTTTTTTTTTTGAACAGACATATCATATCACACCTCACAAATGGAGGAAATTTGAACACAACAAGTTACATCGAACATAATGGGCAAAATCGAAACCGACTTGCCAAACAAAATACACAAGGTAACAAGTTAAGCCAAAACAAGACATACACCATAATAGCTGTGACAGACTACAGCAACACCATACAAGGGTGGGGGGAATCACCAAGGTGAGCTTTTGGTAGACACAACCATATAAAGATGTAGCTTGACAAAAGTACATAAAGTACATAAAACATACATAGAAGATAAAACTAAGCATCCTTAAAGGAGCCAGACCTAAACCAAACAGATCTAAAGTCGAAACCCAAGGCAGCAGCAAGCCATCGATGACGGACCACAACAGATCTGAGCAGAAGAGACCGGATGGTAACGGATCTGAGCAGAAGACAGCGGTGGCGGCAGCGACTACGGCAGCGGCAAAGATGGGAGATGACAGATCTGTGAGTAAGGCTTTATTTTGGGAAAAGAAAAGTACAAGAAAATAAAAAAGAAAGAGGTCCGGACGGCCGGTTAAAACCGACCGCCGGAGAAAAGGATATATGTTTTGAAGAGTTGGGTGGATTGTTTTAGAGAGAGGTTGGAGAAAAGGGTTGGGTGGATTGCAGAGTTTATATTTAATTCTTTAAGGATGAAATAAGCATTTTTGATAATCAAATTAAGTCTTGCTTTACTATCTACTTATCAGATTATTCTAAATAGTATAACCAGAGTCAAACACCCCGGATGCCATGGACTTGATTTTATATATAGGGTTTTGTTATGCAAGCAAAAGGAGGCTGACTATCATTATGTACGTCTGCTTGTTTATCATAAAATACAGCAGTTCGTTGGTACTTGGTAGGCTGCAAAAAAAAATTAAAGACAGAGACATAGTTCCGTGAGGAGATGCATGTCCAGTGTGTTTCATGAATCTTTGGCCTGCTGGTTGAGAAAATATTTAAGATATGATCAAGTATATAATATACTAATATACGCGTACATAATATGTAGTTAAATAAATGAGTGTCCGCCACTCCAAAGAAATACATATATAAATTGAAATAAAGAAGTATTATTATTTATGCTCCCAGGTATGTGTTGTTTGTCTGTGTTTGATCTCTATCAATTTCTGGCTCCAAAAGCATAGCGCAATGCAAGACATACCAAGTTAAAATTCTTAGATCATAGAGATGCAGCTTTTAAATTAATTTGAACATATCTAAATCGAAATCAAACCTTCATGTTTTAGTTCCCATTTTTTTACTGTTCAAGAGACATTGAAAAGAACCACTCCGTGGTGGCCTAATAGTAAAAAGGCTCGTGATTATCACACAAAATGTGTGATATCTTAAATTTAATTTCTGCTAGGTGCAAACAACTCTAAATAGAAGTGGTCACACCAACCTCATGAAACAGGAGGGCTATAGCTAGTTTGAGTATGTGTGGCAGTAGATCTAAACATCGTTGATTAGTCAGTAAAATGTTCATAAACCATACTTACCCGATTAAAGAGACCTTGAACATTCTTTACCCAAAAAAAGAGACCTTGAACATATTTTCAGCACGTCACAAACCCGCAATGGTAAAGTGTCTACAATGTTCTTGAGCATAGATCTTTGATCAACTGGTTTAGCGAATTGATCAAGGATCTATGTAGATGTTCCATATATCCCAACGACTCGAGCCGTTAGTAGATACAAATTTTGTAGTAAAGAAAAAAAGAACCGTCTTGCGAAAGTTGACTTCTCTCTGTATTATTAGGCCAATCCAAACAATTCCAGATAGGACAGATTCATATATTTTTATTTTATTTTTTTCTTTTTGTACAGAAGATAATTTCTTTTTGGAACAGAGAAAAACATGCAAAAAAGAACATTGTCACATCCTTTTCATTCTATGGTAGTGATTTAAAGTTAAAGTGACTTAGTCTTCAAACCACAAATTAAATATAAGATAATAAGACATCACTTGTTAAATCATTAAATATTGATCACTTCAATAATTTACATAATTTAATTAGACAATAAGACATTACATTTTAAATTCAATATTCAAATGATTGCTTGTTTAGTTGGAGAAAATATTTCTAAGTTTTAATCTCTTATTTCTTAAGAGTTTGAAGAGAGTTTTATCTCCTCAAAAGAGTTAGAATTTCAAAAAACGCATCCAAATAATGTTGTAATTTCCAGTTTGGGGCTTAAGGTTGGGACATGTAGAAGGAAAGTGTGCGTGTGGATGGGGAGTGGCAAGTGGAAAGAAGGAAAAGGTAAAAGAAAATATTTTTCTTGTGTTTTTTAGGATTTATCAGGGGTGTCAATTCATTACACGACTCGAAACACCATCCGAGACAAATATAAAAATAAATGTATTAGATTCGAGGCTAAACTACACGGCTGACTTGTTTAATAAATACGTTAGGTTTGGGTTGAGATTCTCAACCCAATTATAACTTGTCAACTCCTATAAAATTAGGTTAATAAATATTAAATATTAGAAGTTATGTATTTAATTTCATTAACATATAACCCACAATATTGTATCTATATCTTTTGATATATATATCGTTTTTAAAAATATTTGATAATAATATATATTTATATCAAAATATTTGTCGTGTTGCTTAAAATGTTTGTAACACACAACTTGTTATATTCGATACGTCTCATTAAAATTATATTCAAATCATAAACGGGTCGACACGACTAACCTGTTTAATAAACATGCTAAAGTTAGGGTTGAACGTCTCAACACAATTAACTAAACATGCAAGTTTGGGTTGAGATTTTGAACCTGCCAACCTACTAACTCGAACCCGCCAACTCGGACACGACGCAAATTGTCACCCCTAGTAAATATAGTATTAATTTTCAGCTCTATGGGAAAATATTCAGGGAAAAAACTAAACTGAAAGCAATTTTTGTTTCTCTATATATTAATACAAAACTTCTTGGCTCCTCTAACTCAACGTAATCCTAGCTTTTTGCCAAAAAGAGGAGTATGTTATTAGCACGAAAACATTAGTGTAATACTACATGTGGGTATTGCCTTGTAATTTTGTCATGCTCGTGTTAATTATAAAACCGTCCAGCAGCTTTCTGAACAGTAACCACTTTTATTTAAATTATGTCAATGATTTGTAAAGAAGTAATTTTGTCCTATGTGTAAAAGCCGTTGGTACGACATTCTAGATACGTATGACTGTGAAATAGTCTCGCTCACTAAAATGGTTATCTTGCGTTTATATTAATCTCTTTAAAAGCATTTGTTATGGGTAGCAATTCGTGACATAAGATTAAGATGTCACTAAAAATGTTGAATCATAATTAAGCAAACAAGTATGGTTTTTGAATGGCAAATATTATTAGAAACTCGCAAGATGCTAAAAAGAAATTACACGAGGATATACAAGCTGATATTTAATTTTAAATCCAATTGGTTCAAGTAGGACATAAACTTTTGCTCCTTTTACAAATCCATGAATGGGATACAGTTTTTATCACGCATCTAACATGTCTTTCATAAGAAGTTTTGAATCAAAGCAATTTTGATTTCATTTTTTTTTGAATGGCGGAGTTTTATTAAAAGGATCTAGCAAGAAACTAGAACCAAGAAGTTATTCTACAGAGAATTGTTACAAATAGTTTTAGGATCTAATATCCAATCATACCAAACAAGACGTAGCCTGCAATTCCTATGTGAAAGCCAACAAAAGGAAAGTGTCTTGACTTCTTCGGCAAGCAAGTCTTTACGAGGTGGCTTCAGGTCAAAACAAACCTTGTTCCTATAACACCATAGAATCCAACATGTTGTTCGAACTACCGCGTCAAAACACGGAATTAGCAGTTTTGGGAGGCCACTTGTGTTATCGGCCCAGGAGAGTAGATTCACATTGTTAGGAATGTGGCAACTTTGATTCCTAAAATTCCAGATGACCGAAAAAGTAGTTGTATACCCACATCCAAACATTGTTTTGTCGGTCAATTAAAAAAGCAAACAACTATATAACATACTAGCATGTGTATCCACACACACTACACTGTATTAATACATCACCTTATTAGTAAAAAAACAAGCTGTAGAACCCATTAGTTAAAGTACCACAACACGTTTGGTGGTTAACGGATAATAATGAGTATGAAAACAAATCAAATTAAGTAACACCTGTAAACTTTTTAAAAATAAGTTTATATAATTTGCAACTTTCTGTTCATATTGCCAGGAAAAACGATACTTATGGAAGGCTATAAGAATTGTATGTCACCACATCTATTTGATGATGTTGTACACTTATATAACTCTTTTTTGTAGTAGTTTTGTGTTGCATACATCAGTTTTGGTAGTGAACATTTAAGCTAGCTCTCTGGTTAATAATCGGTTTTATTATATAATTTTCAAATTTAGTGTTATCAATTGTTTGTCATTCATTCATGTATTATTGTATATACTTTTTGTATGTATATCTTCCCATTTCATTAACCTTTACAGCTAAAAAAGAAATCATAAGAGTAATTGTAAAACTTTTTGATCGTTTGGATATAGGGATTGTTGGTGTAGTTTGTTCATGATCATGTTGTTCAGTATTTTCTTTTAGAGTTTTTGTAAAGTTTCATAGTAATGCATACATGTCCTTCGGAAAGTTTTAGATTATCGTACAGGTTTACAAAAGTTTGTCTATACGTCATGTCGTACAAGATTTCATTAGCCCGAATGAAGTACGAAAATTCCAATTTGCTTGAGTGAACTGCTTCACTGTATAGTAGACATGAAAGGATCAGATGATACTTTTAAGATTTTCTAGGTGGGATGTCTGTCCACCAGTTAGTGTGAATACAGATAGATGTGAAAGAATATGTTCAAAACTACAGTTTTGTTTAATGACTATAATCTTATGATATCCATTAAATAAGAGATATATGGCAGGTGATACTCATGCTTTTTAAAATATTTACCTAAAAAAGGATACTATATTAAATAAGTAGAGGAATTTCCAAGAAATCCTTATAATCTAATCATATCATACTAACCCTAGCTAGCTGACATATCTTTAAAGTCACTTGATACGCCCTAATTAAATACAAAAAATAGTTGTATGATTAGGTGGGCTTAATCTAAGATTAGCATCATATCATATATCATGATCTCTTTACATCAAAGTGGTGAGCTGGTATATCATGAGATTCCTTCTACAATATCCTTCAGAAATCAGCAAGATCTTATGGTGAATCTTCACGATCGTGTTAACATAGATGGGAATACTAATCTCGCTGGCAGCAACACGAGGAAAAGGGGTAGAGATCACTCGTCGTATAAGGCCAATTCAGGTATTATTGATCATGGAGTAAGAGACAATAAAGATGAGCATATGCAGAAAAAATTGGTTCACAAAGTGATCGAAAGGGAGCGCAGGAAAAACATAGGAAAGCTTTATGCTTCACTCGGTGCTCTACTCCCTTACGAATTCATCAAGGTGAGCTATTATTTGAATTTGTACTATTGGTGGTTAATCTCAAGTTCTTTAAAATAAATTTATACTGAAATTCATATAAAGAATCTAGCAAAACGCTAGAGAAAGTAATACAACAAGGTTAGATGAGTCCGGCCATACAAGCCGATCTAGGATTTCATATCCATTCAATCCAAATAGAAAACGATTTCCTAGTCCTATAAACAACCATGAGTATGAAAGAATTTTGATTTCTTCTCCAAGAATATCTTTATATATAGAGGCTTTAGATCAAAGCAATTCCAGTTCCTAGATCCCCAAATACCCGAAGTTACACTACTACACAAACAGGTTTTTCCCACGGTAAAATCCGTGGGAAATTCCGTGGAAAAAGACCCTTTTCCACGGATTTCACACGGAATTATTCCGTGTGTAAAAACCCCGTGGGTAAATATTTTCCCACTGATTTTCCCACGGGACGTTGACTATTTCCCACAAATATCATTGTGGATAATCCGTGGGTTTAATTTCCCACAGATTTCTCACGAAATTTCCCACAGTTTTTAGTAGCCATTTTTCATACATATCCGTGGTTTTTTTGCCACAGATTTCCAACGATTTTCACACTACAATTTCTCCCACAGATTTCTCACGAAATTTCCCACAGTTTCTAGTAGCCATTTTCCACACATATCCGTGGTTTTTTTGCCACAGTTTTTCAACGGTTTTCACACTACAATTTTTCCCACAGATTTCTCACGAGATTTCCCACAGTTTCTAGTAGTTATTTTCCACACATATCCGTGGTTTTTTTGCCACAATTTTCCAACGATTTTGACACTACAATTTATAGCGGTTTTATCACAGATTTCCCACAGAAAAATAAAAATTCCCCAAACAATTCTGTGGGAATTTTGTGATTAATTCGTGGGAAACACGTGGCTAAATTCCGTGGTATTGGTATTATAATATATTTTCCGAACCTGTAAATACAAAAAACTAATATTTTTAAAACAATAAAAAACATTAATAGATCACCAAAATAAACAAATCCATTATCCAAATTGCATAAATGTGTCGCCAATGGACATAAATCTGTAATCCAAAAGATATAGTTTAGCAACATGTTATCGGACGTCGCCAATGGACATAAATCCGTAATCCAAAAGACATAGTTTAGCAACATGTTATTGGACAACGTAACATCGAAATTGTTTTTTAGATACTACAACCCAATAGTTCTAACAAAAAAAAAACTAAAGCCTAATGCCAAATTTGACCAGCTAGGACCGGGATCTGATTCAGCAGTTCGGGGAGGATAATTTTGAGCAAAAGACTCCAACCTATCATTGAGTGTTTTATGCCAAGCCTGTATGTCCGCTGTTCTTCGAGCCTCCGCAGCTGCCCTTTCATCTTCCATCTTTGTCTTCAAATCATCGTTTTGCTTTTTCAGAATCCGTATCTCCTGTTACATCCAATTAAACATAACTCAATTAGAATAACAACAATATGAGAAAACAACAAGAACCTAAATGCCAAGAAATGAAAAAAGAAGCCAAGGCATAAGGACTAAAATCTTAGCTCATAAAAATGATCACACATTACTCCATTAGAATAACAAAAAGAAACCTGGAAATTTTACGAAACCTTCAAAGTTTATGTTCGATGCATAAAACTATAAAGATGTTATAAATTATGAATAACAACAAACACCAGAGGGCCTCAATTTAAAGACTTTTCGTAAAAAAAACTGAATGAACAAACACCAGAGCTGATTCTGTTGGAGCAACCATAGTTGTAATGATCTCTTTTCGCTTTGAGCCACTTGCTAGGATTATTAAATTTCTAATAAAAATACAGTTTTTTAATTTTTGTTTTACCAAACTGTCAACCTTCATAACTAAACTATTTCATGAAACTGTTCCTCATGAGACAAAAGTCAAAAAGGCAAGTTATAGAGGATTGAAATCATGTCAGCAAGAGCACGGGGATATATATTTGGCGCGAGTCATACAGGAGCTCCTAATAGCCACATATGTGTTTACAGTTTTACTCTAAACTGTTTAGGATCGAGCTTTGTGGATGATGAATACATCTTACCTTGCCATACCGGCATTATTGTTCATTTTTCAAGGATGGCGATCTTAAGGGTGAGACAACAACAAAAAAATGAAAGAGCCGCAATGATTGTACATTATGATTACTAATGATTCATACGTATGTATAAGACATGTCACGTTCTATCATACGTTGTAACTGATCTAAAGTCTAAACTATGTTATACATCTTACCTTACTCTTGTCACGTTGGATTGAACTCTTCCTGCCATATGTCATGTGATATATAAAACAATGGTTGAAGTGCATATGCAAACTACATAACCTGTTAGTGCACTTGAACAAAGTATCATCTCTTGATTTTATTTATCACATTGGCTTTTAAAAAGCCACATAATTTAAATGTTCTCTTATCAAAATAACCAGTGTGTGACGTAACATGTGAAGAATCAAAGTTTAGTTTTAAGGTTTTTACTAATTGGTTTTAACTTAGTAGCTCTATGGTTTTTGAATAACCTTACTTTTTAGGTGTATGCAAATACAAATCAAGTGTATGCAAATATTCTAATTTGTAAGAACCGAAATACCCGAACAAGACCCAAGAACCGAACCAAAACCGAGACAAGCTTCTCAATCCGGTTTTTGGTTCCTATGCAAATCCTATTTTCGGTTCTCGGCTCTCTCGGTTCCGATAACAAGCTCACCCGGTCACCAGTAACATTCTTTTTAAGCTACCCATCACCAAATACTTTATGTTGAGGCTACTTTAGATTGTAGGTGTTTTCTTGTTAAGCTATTAATCTTTAAAATATATACTAACATCCCTTGTCAAAGAAATCAACATAAAACTAACAAAAATAAGTTGAGACTAAACAACAAAACATACTAGCATTCCTTTACTGTCACAACAATTAATTTTATGAGACTAAAATTGGAACAACTAAGTCACAAAATTGAGCAAAAACACAAGTGAAATCTCGGATTTAATTAAACGAGTAGAACACAAGCATAAAACAGATAAGCAAAATCAGCCAAAATCGACCAAAACACAAGCATATGAAACGCAAAATCGAACAAAATAGATCATAAAATTAACAAGTACAACATAAGCAACAAATGAGATCTAGGGTAAAATTGAACATAAAAGCTACCATATAAATATATAATCAAGCAACAAGATAGTTCGATTATACCTAAGTTGGAAGATGAGAGAGCGGCGGGTGAGAGACTAACTTTTTGGGGATAAGGTTTAGGTTTTTGAGTTTTCATTTTGATTATTGCTTTAATTGCAAAATTTGCAAGAGTTGTAAACGTTGTAATTACAATTTTACAATCAAAGCTACAAAACTTTGTATAAAATATTATAGAATATTAGTCACTTAAATCTATAACTCTAAATACAAATTTTTTTTGGCAAGTGCTAGATCAAAGTTATAGTTAATAGTTAAAATAAATATATATGTAAAACTCGGGTTTGAACTCGACTCGAGCTTTTAAAATCAAACTCGAGCTCGAGTAGACAATTAAAACACGGGATTGAAACTTGACTTAGAGATTTAAAACTCGATCTCGATCTCGAATCAACTTGTAAAACTTGAGCTTGAACAAACCTACATTTCAACTCGAGTAGCTCGAGCCCGACCCGATCAAAGTCGATCCTCTACTTATTTATATGGTTCAGTACGTAGAGTTGTTGAACCAAAGAAGATGATTGGGTCAGTGATACTTAATTTAGGAAAGAAAGTATAATAGTCGTTGGTATAAAGGTGGGAAATTTTTTTCAACATTGTTCCCTAAAGAAGGATTGAATACATCTAAAGAATATAAATGTTTACATACGCTACGTAAAGGATATGAGTCAGGTGTTGATGGTCGGATGTTCGGTTTCCCGCGTTCGGTATGGACCCCGTGATAAGAAATGATTATCTTGAGTAGGGGTAGTGCTTACATCGACAATGTACCATCGTCTTATCTCTATGGTGAAGATGATGAGAAGGTTTTGGTGCATCTTGCCCATTAAAAATGACCTGTTGGCAATCCATATGAAGTCATCCAAAGGTCCAATATACTTCCTTTACAAACACAATAAAATTACAAGTGAAGTAATTATGTTGTAAAAAGAAAAGTGAATAAAATGAGTTAAGCTATAAAGTTACAACCAAACATGTAGTTTTTAGCTAAATGTTTTTATCTTACTATTTTTGTTGTTAATTATTTTATAAGATTGGTGACAAATTTATTTTGTAATGTAAAGATATATGTTTTTATCATTAACTTTAACATGCGATCTACATGTATTAGTACCGAGATGCTCTTTAAGCACTTATATACGATCTAAAGCCAACTCTTTTTTAGACATATCTCAAATAAACTCTTCATTTTGTAACGGATTTTTTACAACATACCCCGCCTATCTCGCAAATAATAACTTACATGTATCTTCAATAAAACTTTAACTCACAAACTCTCGGTAAACGAACAATTCACATATTGTTGAGCCAAAGGCCTTTGGTGACATATCTCGAACAATAGTTGAACGAATAATTTATTTATTGATAGATCACTCACGTATTGTGTAAGTAACATCATAAACACATTTAAAGATATTTTATGTAGTTAAATTTGTGTGAAATTAACGTTAATGAGAAAAAGTCAATCACTATATGTATACAAAAAAATGACAAGGTCGTTGTTTAATATTTAGTTGAACATTAGTAACCAATATAACTTTTTATCAAATTTATTTATACTCATATAGTGCATGTACAATGTTTTTGCTAAAAGTTATGATTCGTTAAGTCAAATTTTATCTTTTAATGAAACATATTAGACGCTAAACGGCGATGTTAGCTTCCACTAATATATAAAAGAGTAATGTGAAAATCCGCAAGTATGAAAACAAAAGAAACTACATATCATGTGGGAAATCGGGGGTAATTACCCACGACTTTCCCACATACTTATAACATTGGTGGGTAATCTGTGGAAAATTACCGACGAATTTCCCACAGACCTAGTCAATTTCATACTTTTTTGATAGAGTTACACGTTCATGCACAAACCCATATTTGTATATCTACACACAAAGATTTGATACACAAAAAAGCTATACGTTCCATATGCATTGATTTGATACACAAAAAAGTTATACATAACCTACACATATACTTACGAAACTCATATAAATAGTTACATTAATAAACGAAATCATGTAATATAAAACTAGAAATACATTTGAAGACATAATAAGTAATGTGGTAATATGTAAGTATGCAAAAACATAAAGACAATATTTTTGTGGGAAATCCGCGGGTGTTTACACACGTGTTTCCCACGGTTTTATCAAATTGGTAGGTAATATGTGGGAAAGCACCCACGTATTTCTCACGGATATAATTGTTTTCTTTTACTTTTATTTTATATTTGCACTTTCACCCATATACACTTCCATATACCTAGATAGAATACATTTATAGATATAATGAAGGCAATAAACAGAGATATGTAACATATACGTGTAGATATCCGCACATAAACAACGGTTTGTTACAGAAAAATGTTATACTTGAACCTACACATACACTTGTGATACTGACATAAATAGTTCCATTAACTGAAAAAGACATATAATATGAAACTACAAACACATATGATAACATAATAAATAATGTGAGAATGTGTAAGTAGACAAAACACAAAACCGATATTTTTTGTGGGAAATCTGTGGGTATTTACACACGTATTTCCCACAGATTTATTAAATTGGTAGGTAATCTGTAGGAAAGTACCCACATATTTTCCACGGATGTAAGTGTTTTCTTTTATTTCTTTGGTATAGTTACACGTTCACGCATATACACGTCGATGTACCTAGATACAAAACATTTATAGATACAATGAAGGTCATAAACAAGCATACGGAAGATATAATTGTAGATATCCACACACTCATAATGGTTTGTTACACAAAAAAGTTATTCCTAAACCTATACATAAACTTGTGATACTGACATAAATAGTTTCATTAACTGAAAAACACATATAATAAAACTACAAACACATATGAAGACGTACTAAGTAATGTGGGAATGTATAAGTAAACAAAACACAAAAATGATATTTTATGTGGGAAATCCGTGGGTATTTACACGCGTATTTCCCACAGATTTATTAAATTGGTAGGTAATCTATGTGAAAGTACCCACATATTTTCCATGGACATAATCGTTTTCTTTTACTTTTTTGATATAGTTACACATTCATGCATATACACATCGATATACCTAGATACAAAACTTCTATAGATACAATAAAGGTCACAAACAGACATATGGAACATATACGTATAGATGTCTAGAAATATACAATGGTTTGTCGTGTAGATATTTCCCACGACAAACACAAAAATAACATTTTGTGGGAAATAGGTGGCTAGTGACCTACTCATTTCTCACATACCGGTTAAATAGTTACTTTATAATAAAATACCGTGTGAAATCAGTGAGTAATGGAGCTAAAATTTGCCACATACTTTTGGTCGTGGCTAATATGTGTGAAATGTGCCACAAGTTTCCCACGGACGTCTAATAAACACAAATAGTGTGAATATGGATGCAAATCTGTGGGAAATTTGCGACGGATTTCACACACAAACTTTATACCGTGTGAAATTTGTGAGTAATGGAACTAAAATTTGCCACATACTTTTTGCCGTGGCTAATATGTGTGAAATGTGCCACAAGTTTCCCACGGACGTCTAATAAACACAAATAGTGTGAATATGGTTGCAAATCTGTGGGAAATTTACGACGAATTTCCCACAAAAACTTGGTCAACAATTTAGTGTGTAAATAGTGAGAAATCCGTTGGAAATTTACTACATATTTCCCACTGAAATTTGGTCAACAATTCTGTGTGTAATTTGTTGGTATCCCGTGTGAAATTTCACACAATTTCATTTCTGTGGGAAAATGTTTGTGGGAAAAATCAGTTTGTGTAGTAGTGTTAAAGTTTGAAATGAAAACGTCAGGAGGAAAAAAAAAAGAAAAGAAAAGAAAAAAAGGTAAGAGCTAGAAGATATAAAAAGCGAGTGTATATATTCGAATCGAATTGATTACAGTTTTTCTGTAGGATGAAAAATTGAAGTAATAGATATATGATCTTATAGTAAAAACATTTTATCGCCTTCCGAAAGAAAAATAATAATTTAACGCTTCCATCAGCTATATTGGACGGGCAAGATACCACATGAAAATATTGTGTATTTTGGTCTAGATGAACCTAAATAATTCTTAGACCACTCCCAACAGTGATGCGTCTCTTCCCGTGTAGTTGTGCCACCTAGCGCCACATTAGCACTTCCCAAACTGACACACCCCTCACAATGGTGGTGTGTCTCTTTCTGTGTCACTTATACAAAAACATACTTCACAAAACACTCAAACATGTCCCACTCTCTCTTCGCTTTCCTTGTCGCCAAATCGATGAACACCAAACCAATGCTCGTCAGTTTGTAAACCGACACAGCCGTTGAAAGTGGTCTTAATATTGCGCTTCAATTATTTGTTAAGAAAATCATGGATTGTAATTTTAGTTGTCAATCAGAAACCTGGATAACTTATTGTTCAATTTGTATTTAGGGGAAACGTTCAATATTGGATCGCACTCACCAGGCAGTGAACTACATTAAGCACATGCAAGAAAAGATTGAAGCTCTAAGTATCAAGAGAGATCAGCTCAAAAAACTTGTGGGCATGAGTGTTAAGGAAAACATAATGAATAAAGTCTCGATTAGCTCTTGCGATGGGAGAATAGTTGAGATTCAGATCAATTGTTGCTCAATAGAAGATGGATTCCATCTTTCAGAAGTACTAAAAGCACTTGTTGAAGAAGGCCTTCACATTATAAACTATACTTTCACAAACAGAAACAAAAGGTTACTCCACTCTATCCAATCTGAGGTAAATTCCTTAAGGTTCAATTCATGTATTAACCTAGTATTTGCTTTTCATTATGCATGGAGATATTAAGACTGATTAATTAAGCATCATTTTATGGACATTCTTTCAGGCATGTGATACAATGTTAACTGATCTTTCCAGATTGCAACAAAGACTAGTTTCCATAACCAATAGCCGGCAGATTTTCACTTAGTAATATGCATGAGCTCATGTTCAAGATGTTATGCGACCATCCATATGTTTTCCTTTTAGTTTTTTATGTTAAGTTATTAAATATCTGTATCATGAGGTTTCAAAAAGCTAAGTTAATCGATAAACATTGTGTAACAAAACAACAACAATGATTCTCAATCGCACTGGTGTGTGTGTGTGTGTGTGGCACGGGGATGGTATACATCAGGTTGGATGTGCAGTCGATCGTACATTCGTATTCATACCCAAAGATAAATAGTTCTCTTCTAGAAAAACCTCCGGCTTATAGATTGCCATGTAGAGGTTTATTGTTCTAACTTTGTAAAATGTAAGGTATGTTTTTATTTTTATTTTTTTAGAACGGCTAGTTAGTAGTTAGTGATGTACATAATACATTGCGGGGTATATGTGCACATGCCACATCAACTATGTCAGCAACACCACTACACCCCTCATCTGACCCTGCCATCGTCACCCTGCTTGTGGCTCTCGCTACTCACGGGACCAGGCATGTTTTTTTTGTGTATGTATATATATATGTGTTTTGGGGGGATGAGTGATTACGACGGGAGAAAGAAGATAATATATATAATCTCTCACTTTCTTTGGGCACTACACTTTTTTGCTACTTACACAGAATCCTTGTTTGGTTCTTCAATTACCGGGTCATAACAAAGTCTTTAAATTTTCATTTATTTCCTAGTAAATAAAAAGTCTCTAGTTTAGTAGAAAATTATAGATGAGAAATTCAATATATATTCTGAAAGATTTGTTTTCTTGATCCTTGATATTAAAAAGTGAAAAGATCATGCTCCAACATGCTTGCACCAAATATGTCCAACTAGCTTGATCTTGTTTTTTTGTTTTTATGTTGAAAGAATTGAATGATATACGGAGTATAAAGTGTATTGGCCATGTTGAGGATCGATGACGACAGTTTAAAAAAATGGAGTTAAGTAGCACTGTACTGATTATACCGAAGATTAGATTAAGTAAAGAGTTAAAACTTGTGGATTATATGAATTCCGAACATAGTCTATTTTGACACCAAACCCCCTAGGAAGGATTCTTTGTTTGAAGAAATTAAAAATCCAGTCTCACTCTTGCATCCTCCAAAAAAAAAAAAAAAAAAAATGGTTAGAATTCTAGAGTCAACTGGTTAGTTTGGACTTCGGATCACAAGTTTGGATATTGATCCAATAACAGCTCGAAACAATGATTTGTAACCTTATCTTTTATTTAGCTCCTAGCAGTAACTCATAATTAAACATATTTTAATCATATTATACCAGCAATTAATATGGCTGACAATGAGTTAACGTTTCTTAATATGATCCACATATATAAACAACTCTTCTACCCCATTGCTTGATAAAAAGTACTTTTTCATCATGAAAGTTAAAGCACCAATTATTGTTCCAAAACCCTTGGTTATATTCTTTTATGTTTGCATGTGAATATATTTCATTTTTTATCGTACAAATAGCAAGGAAAAATTAAATGATAAATATACTATAAAAGCATATGTTAAGTTATCAGTAATGAAATGGGATTATATTCTTGTATGAGCGCTACTTAAATCATTTTACAAAATGTTGCCTTTCTTCCAACATAACAGTTGTTCAGAGATCTCTTTCTCATTTCCCACAACTCTCCATCAACAAGATCTTCCTAATCCTGATAATCGAAAACCGGCTGGCCGTAAGAGATCATGCTATAATTTGCAACCTCAGGAAGATCACCTCGTTATCATGGATAACGACGTAGACAAGGAAAATAAGAAGAAAAAGCTGGTGCATCGAGAGACCGAAAAGAAAAGACGACAAGAGATGTCCAAGCTATACTCGTCTCTTCGATCTCTCCTTCCTCTTCAGTTCATTAAGGTACTACATAGACTCATTTAATTATATCATTGATTCTTTATATATGTTAACTTAAGGTTAATTAATGTTGTAGGGTACACGGTCAATGTGTGAACACGTGAACCAGGCTGTGAGTTACATAAAACATTTGGAAGAAAAGATCAAAGAACTCAAAATAAAAAGAGATAAGCTCAAGAAAATGTGCAACGTAGTTACGGATGGGAAAGTTGTACTACAGAAGAACGATAAGAGCGAAAGGGTAACGGTCGAATGTAGTTGGAATCCTATTATTACAGTGACAGTCAGTTGTAGCGAAGGTGGAATTGAGATTTTGGTCAAGTCTTTTATTAATGAAAACAAGGGTCTTCAAATTTCTAGAGTGTTGAAAACACTTGTTCAGGAAGGGATTGATGTTCTAAGCTGCAATTCAACCAAAATCAATGACAGATTGTTAATCTATACCATCCATGCTAAGGTATTTTTTTCTTCCTTGTAATACA
This sequence comes from Chrysanthemum makinoi, assembly GCA_910596185.1. Taxonomy (NCBI): domain Eukaryota; kingdom Viridiplantae; phylum Streptophyta; class Magnoliopsida; order Asterales; family Asteraceae; genus Chrysanthemum; species Chrysanthemum makinoi. The sequence continues at coordinate 237,657,879 of OU343218.1, forward strand.
GTAATACGTAGTAATTATGAATAAGTTTGTGTTACCTTATTCTTATTTTTGGCCATCACATACGGGTAATTAAACTGCACTGCACGTTGTTGCGAACATGATATCTTTTATCTTTTTGCAAATTTCCGGTAGTTGCAAAACCCTAAAAGAATTGAATTATTCGACATTTGCTTACTAAAATTTTAATCTATGGTTATAGCCAACCTTTTCAATATCAAAAGTTACACAGACATTGTGTAAGCATCTATTTATTAAAACATTAACTCAAATCTTTGCCAGGTATATAATCCGATATTGTTAAGTCTAGAATATAAGCTTAGACAAACATGTCTAAATTATCAACAGACCCTAGTTTAATAACCACTTGGCCAAGTAAGTAACTGTTATGCATATATTAAAATATACAAAGCTAGCCAGAATCTAGAAAGTAAGAAAAACTATACAAAGCTAACTTAATATAAGCTTAGACAAGCATTTCTAAAATATCAATAATAACCACTTGGCCAAGTAAGTAATTGTTATGCATAAACTATAGTTAAATATTGATCCCACTTAATTAATAGCCTAAATTTTTTTATTAATATTTTGATTACTGTTCACCATATTACTTTTCTTCTGAAATCGGTTGTATATTAAAATCCAAATCTGCAAACTCGCCAGTAGCTAGAAAAAGTAAGAAAAAGTATACAAAGTTAACTTGAAGTTACAAAACAAGCCATCATGAGACAATCTCTAGCCATAATTTCCAATCTCAGACTAACTTTTTTTTGAACTTAATCTCAGACTAACTTATTAGGCCTATTCTTCACCAAACAAAAAGTAAGTCTGAATTTTTTAAAAATTTCATCCACTGAAGAAGTTAATTTTGTAGAAAATACCTTCTTGTTCTTGCACTCCAAATGACCCATAGTGTTGAAAATCAACGCTTCAAAACATTAGAGTTGAAACATCTTTTTCTTCTCTATGTTAGTCTAATCTTCTATCTATGAACAATCGGTTATAAACTATATTAAGTTTTTATTATAATCAATCATTAGGTTTACAAATGTATTTACATAAGTACTTATACTATCCAAACGACACATACTAAACAACATACCGTTTCATTAAACGGTTTATCTAAAAATAACTGTTTTTCCTAACCGACAATAACTGCCACTTTGACTTATACATATATTTGACTTTTCATGTTTGACTTTGACTTTCATGTTTGACCTTCAGGATTAGATAAATTAGTATCCAATACTCCTCCTTAATTTATTAATCCATGTCTTCGATATCTTCAAGTTCCATCATCTTTATCTTTGAACTTTGGCTTGTTTCCACTTCCTTTGTCTTGATCTTCAACGCGAACTATGTTTTGAATTTCCTCCTTGATTTGACTTCTTTCTTCATTGTCTTCAATCTCATCTCAATCATATTTGTCTCCTTTGTCACTATTTTCCTTCATTTGTATCATTTCATAATCTTGCGTCTCCAATAATCTGTTTCTCGTATCACGATCTTCTGGTTCAACTTTCTTGTTGCATGATTTAATGTCTTTCTCAATCTGGCTTTCCTTTGGAACTCTTGATGGCGTCTCTTGATGCTTCTTGCATTCGCCTTTGTCAATTCTTTCTTATTCTAGATGTTTCTCATTTGAAACAACTTTATGGTTCTCTTTCTTAAACAATTCTCTTACTGTCTTTAACTCTTTCGTCTCTTTGCTTGTGCAATCTCTCAATTTCTTGAGGTTCTCTAACTCTATCTGCATTTGTTTCTCAAATGCCATTTCTCTATTTCTTAATTTCTTCTCAAACTCTTGTTTTTCCATCTCTAACTCTTGAAGCATTTCGAACTTCCAAAACTCTAATTCACTCTTCAAATCAATTTCTATCTCTGACCGCATATCTTCTAACTTTTCCTTTTGAATTTCATCCTTCTCAATGACAATTCCTTTCCTTCTTGATTCTTCCTTTAAGGATGTTATCTCTTTTCCATCGTTACTAGTAACCATCAATAGTGCTGGTTCGTCATCTTCAAACACAAGGTTTGCTTTTTCTTCTCTACGGTTTGGTTTTGGACAATTTGCAGCAAAGTGTCCAAACTCATGACAATTATAACACTCCATTTCTCTAAAGTCTCTCCTATGGTAGTTTTGATCTCCATGGTTTCTCTTGTTTCTATCATAACTATCTCCATTCTTACTATCTCTTGTGAATCTTCCTTGGCCTCTTCCTCGTGTCTGATTACCACCTCCTCGTCTATCATTTCCATAGTTGCGTTCATAATTTCTGTCATTCCCTTGACGTGTGAATAACAATTTCTCACTATTATCTTCCTCACTTCCTTTTCTAAACTTAAGCCTTTCTTCATAAGTCTTAAGTTTCCCAATAATCTCCTCTAATTTTGCTTTCTTAAAATCTACAACCATTTCAATGGTTGCTACTAATGGCACAAACTTATCTGGCACTGCATTTAGTAATTTTCGTGCTTTTGTTTGTTCATCAAACGTCAATCCACATGTAGCAGCCTTTGTAATGATACTCATCAACCTCCCAGCAAATGAATCTATTGATTCATCTTCTTTCATCACAAGTCTCTCAAATTCTGATTTAAGTTGTTGCGAGTGTGCTTGTTGTACAACTTCTGTTCCAATAAATCTGGACTTTAGAGAGTCCCAAATTTATTTTGTTGTTTCACATCCCGCAACTTGCATTTGCAAATCCTCTGGTAACCCTTGAAATAGGTATGCTGACGCCGAACTATCCTTTTTAACATCAATCTCTTTTGATGTACTTACTCCTTCTACTAAATCCCATACTCCATTTGCCGTTAATATCTTATTCATTCTTAATGCCCATAATGTATAATTTGTGTTGCTTAAAACTGGGCATTGATATGATGGCAACGATGTGGTGAAAACAGCTCTGTTTTTGTTTTTATCTCCCGTCATATCTTTCGATTTTGTTTTCTTCTAAGACCAATATAATTCTAATAATAGTCGAATCTTAAATCCTTCTTTCTAACCACAATAATAATATGCAACTTCTAAAACCAATATAATCTTAATAGCAGTCGAACTTAAATTTTCTGCCTAATCACAATAATTCTCAAACAATTCTAACGGTTTCTAACGCGAATTGTAATGGAAGAAATCTATTCTACTAAATAGAGAAAAACAAGTATTAAGAAGTGTAAAACCTGTAATTTCTCTTGGGCCTTTTTAATTCTTGTGGGTTTTTGAAAGTGGTACGCTTTTCTGTTCCCAAATAAAGACCGGCTTCTTTTTTCCCCCAATTTAACGTTCTTCTTCCTTCTACAGACAATTAGGGCAAACCTTGGTCGCCCCTTTTTTCTTCTGGTTCTCTTTAAATCAAACGGTGGTGGTTAATTGGTGTTTCAATCTTCTTCTCCGGTAATGATGGTTATTCGGTTACTCTTGTTTGTTCTCTTTTCAAAGCACACAGCGGTGGTTTTTGCACAACTGGGTACGTTTCTTCCTCTTCTCCTTTTCTGTTCTCTGATTCAATCTTTCTTTTAATTGAATCGTGTTTCTATCTTTATTGATTACTCTGAATCAAAAACTCTTCTCTAAAACGATTCCCTGAATCGTTGGTCTTCTACTCTGTCTCTGGTTCCCTGAACCTTTTGGCTCTGATGCCAACTATTAGTCTAATCTTCTATCTATGAACAATCGGTTATGAACTATATTAAGTTTTTATTATAATCAATCATTAGGTTTACAAATGTATTTACATAAGTACTTATACTATCCAAACGACACATACTAAACAACATACCGTTTCATTAAACGGTTTATCTAAAAATAACTGTTTTTCCTAACCGACAATAACTGCCACTTTGACTTATACATATATTTGACTTTTCGTGTTTGACTTTGACTTTCATGTTTGACCTTCAGGATTAGATAAATTAGTATCCAATACTCTACACTCAGAAAACTAACAAAATTAATGATTTCTTTGAGATCCCCACCATTGAAACACTTTCTTCCAAAGTAGAGATACAGAACCACAGGTTGCAAGAATGTTATCAACATATTCCTTCTCATTTTCACAAACAGTGCACATAATTGACGGGATATCAAGACCCCTATTATCCAATTCCACCCTTGTTGGGATGCGCTTTCTAGCAGCAATCCAAAAAAAAACAATTTTTTGATGGAACTCTACGGTTCCATTTGGTGGGCATATTATATTAAACATAACTTCGATTTATCAATCGCCTCCCTAATGTTTCTCACCGAGAAAGAGTTTGACTTAGACACCCATCCATCATTCATTACACCGGACAAAAATCAATTAACAATTTCAACAACTCATCAAACTCAGATTGTTTTCTCCCGCCTTTAATCGGTCTTCTCCAAGCAAATCGCCATTGGATAACTCCATCCGAGACTTCAAAACGATTATTTGAAATACATATTTGAGATATTTCAAGTGCAAACAACCTCAGAAACTTTTAAGAAAGAATATGAGATCCAAGCCATGGTTCTATCCACAGCAATCACAGAAATGAAAACCCATTCTATGAATTGTGAATCCCGAAGGCACAATGGATTTCCAAGGTCCATTTAAGGAGGCTTAAGATTTTGCCTCCCAAAAGACCATAACACACTGAACTCCAAAGAGCTCCATCATCTGTTCGAGCCTCCACCACCATCGGGATAAAAGAGCTTTTTCTTTTCTTTCTTTTTTTTGGGTAAAGGGTTTTCCCGGTAAATATTATTACTGCAAAAAAACAAATAAGTACGACAGATGAGGGTGAATCCCACATCTCAACCCAAAATAAGGCGTAAAACAAACGCACCAATGGTGCTTGAAATCTAACCTATCATAAGCATGGCATGCCAAACTTATGAGAACTACTTTTATAATAAAGTAAATACTATGATTAGATTACAATGACTCAAAATAACATCGAAAACATAACCTACTTCTTTTTTCTACCGCGGACCTTGATATCCCAAGCATCATTGAAAGCATGTGGATCTGCAGAAATACCATGATCATTGTATAGGTCATCATCGTATAGATCATAGTCCTCACCCACAGGTTCCTTCCATCGCTTATATAAACTCTTAGTACCATAACCACTTCCACTTCCCACTTGCTTAGAAGCCAAAAGAACTCGCAGTTACATTATTAAGTTCCTCCACTTCACCCTCACTATCATCATTAGCGTCTACATTTTTAATCTCCTTACTCGTACCAGTAGCCTTATCAGTTCCTTTAATCTCTTCAAGAACAGTGTCAAACTCACTAGAAAGGAAATCATATTTGCTGGACGTGTTGACCATATTTTTGGAAGACGAAGCAAGTGATTCCTTGCCACCTTTAGATGCACTAGAACCCACATTGGCACTTCCATTTTTAGACGAGCTAGTTGCGTTAGCACTAGACGACGTAACAACTTCCTTAGCACTGTATGGACAAGTGGCATTTTTAGCTTTGTCACTGTTTGGAACAACCAAATTAGAAATATTAGAGGTCGCTTTGGGTCTATACTGTAACTTGGAACCTACGTTTAGACCAGTTTTGCCACCCCCCCTTCGCACCACCATTTTTAACATTATTTAGTTTACCTACCATTAGCCATCATTTGTTTATCGACACTTGGGCTGAAATATTAATATTCTTATGGCATTGATCAATAATGTGTCCAAATATCTTACATACATCGCACCTAGGTGGTTTCCACTCAAATTTAACCCGCACCATTTCTTTGATGAATCCCGGACCATTAAATAATGGTATAGCCATAGTAATACTCTCATTTAGCACTTTATTAGCCCGAACTTCAATCAAGCAACGAGCAAAGCTATTACGTCCCCAAGATTTCATGCACATCGTGCTAGTAAATGAGTCGAGCATTATTGGCTTACCTAGTTTTGTCGCGATAAGGCTAAGACCATCCTCCGAAAACGCATCCAAAGGAATATCATAAAGCTTAATCCACACCAAGACGTGGGGTAAGATCCTCCTATAATAGATTGGTGTTCATTGTCCAAAAAGGATGATTGGAATGTTTCGTATCATCCTGGTCCTTCTTCAAGTACATCTTCCAGGCCTTTTTTGGTACCGAATTTGAAAAAGAATAACCCCTTCGAGTTCATCATCACCTTGTAAATTTCAAACTTTGCCCATGCATTCCGAACATAATACTCCACAACCAGGAATGCAAGCCGTTTACCAATAAAGTATCCATATAAGGTGTTTCCAAACCGATTACTAATCTCTTCGACCACCTTGATTGGGATTTCTCCACGCCATTGCATATATTTTCAGTTTCAAAAGCACGAAACTTAGCTTTGGAATTTTGAGCTTTAGGAATTGTTGCATTTGCGTACGAAATCGGTTTTTTAGCAATGCGTGGCTCAGTTACAACCTTAGCATTTGAATGATTGGGTATAGTAGATTCTATATTAAGAGTATTAGCCTCCTTTAAGAAAATGCAACCATTTGGATCAGTCTCAAATGTTGTGTCTCGACTTGATTCAGAAAAACCCATCATGTATATTCCTCGTGTCACAAACAGTGGAGTATTTCATATTTGGGTATGTAATTAGGTCTACATTAGGCTCAGTTTGCATCTTAGCAGCATGTGTCGACTCACTTCCATTAACATTTGCCAAGTTAACATCATTCTCACACTGCACCTCCTTCAAAGGAGTAGAGGACGACACCACATTAGTTACCAGAGGTTTTAGTGGTAACTCATCCTTATCCACCAACACAAGTTTACAATCTAGTAATTTCTTTTCCAATTCATGAATTTTTTCCCTAGTTTGATTGGGCAAACTATTACATTTTTTTCTTTTTCTTGTCACCGCCCCATCCCGAATCCAAGGACCCACTTTTCATCATCAAACCATGCACATACAAAATAACAAGAAACAAAAAAAAAAAAAAAAAAAAAAAAAACGTCTATCTTCTAAAACACAAAAACCCTAATAAAAATTAGGGTTTAGATTAGAACAATACGATGCAGAATCTTACCCATCCTTCATGATTGTGCTGTAAGTAATGCGTATGATTGGTGGAAAGTAACAAAACCCTAATGACAAAAACAGAAAAATAAAACCCTAAAAACCCTAAGATCAGTAAAAAAATTAAAAAAAAATTAAAATAATAATAATAATAATAATAATAATAATAATAATAATAATAATAATTGCTCGTAATTCAATCTAAATCAAGCGATACCAATTAAGGATAATTGTACCATTATATCTAGGGATGTATGGATGAAAAGGTTAGTAAACGATTAGAGTTTTAGGGATTTGTGATCGACTTTTTCGCCAAAGGGGGGAGGTGCTAGCCTTTAGACTGCCAAGACCAACGCCACAATCAGTTTTAGAAGAGATAGTGTTAGACCATTTTATCCAAGGCATCTTCTTTTCATCACAGTAGTTCCTTACCAAAAAGAAGTGATAGTATTAGACCATTTTATCCGGTTCAATATATTACATATTCACCGACATTTGTCCATAAATATATTAATATATAACCTAGTTAAATAATGTATGTTGTATACTGTTTTTCTTTATGAAAAAAGTAAAAAAAAAAAAGAACAGGAAGCTAGATGATCAACAATAAATCTAGAATAAGGATAAGGTTATCCGTTAACATATAAACACTTAATTTCTCCAAAGAATCACATTATTGTAACTTTTGATAAAAAAAAATAATATGCTGTATAACCTAGTTTATCTAACATTTTTTTTATTGCTAGCTCATTTTGGTTTACGACTAACCTTGTTTGCATCTTCATTGATTCACTTATCACTAAAACCATATGGGATTCTGGAAATTACAGTTTTTGTTTCAATCAAGTTTCTTTATACCAAAATCGTTCAGTGACATTTACATTTTGACCCTTTACCAGAAGGGCTGATCGATCTTGTTTGCTAAGTATTTTCCTTTTTAACTTAACTTTTTTTTTTATATTAATTACCAAAAAAAATGAACGATACACAGTTAAACCCAAAAAAACTGAGGAGAGTCGCTGAGTATATGGACCCAAACAACTAATGCCGTGAGACTTTTCTTTGATATTAAAATAAGTATTGACAATATTCATATATATTCGTTGCAGGTTATTGATGAGAAGACATGCATTCAAGTGTCCATGTTACAGCAAAAGTTGGCAGAATTAGTTAATAATGCTTCATGAACAGCTAGCAGCTCCATTTATGGATTTTGGACTTGCTATCTTTTCATCATAATTAATATAATAATTTTAGAAATTTTACTCTAATAAATCTAGTCGGCTTGTCTCGAGTCAGTTTATGTAGAATGGACATTATCCGTAGTTTTTCCACCATGTGTATTAGATTTTTGTATGAACTCAATGTAGAAGGAAAGCCATACATAAATCAATAGGTTAATGAAAGAACCAAGGCATATATAGTAACATTTTTTTTAATTTCTTTTTTCACTTCACGGTAAGTTATTCTTGTACAGACCGTATTATATACTAGATGATCGTATACCCGTGCAAAGTGTGACAACCGTCTAGACTCGAGTTAGCAACCAAAAGTAATTTAAAATGTCTTTGGCTAAAACTATGCTTGATAAGCTAGTCTTATGACAGTCGGGTCATTTTTATGCTTCGTGTTCTCTTTCCTTAGGCACCCTCGAGTTATGAACGTATCTTCGACGTATAATCTCATTTAACCTACAATCTCATTTAACGTCAACTAAATATAATGATATGCTCAAGCTATTTAAAGTCGTTAGTGTCACTCACACTTGAAAACCTAGTCCATTTAACTTATTCAATTACTTCAAAAGTGCTACATTTTTATGTCAAGAGTTTATTTTATACAAACACAACTTAATAACCATCAAAACAAAATAATAATAATAATTATTATTATTATTATAAAACCCACTAAGCTCCCATTTGGTCGGCCATGTCTCACCAAAAACATCAACACATTGTTTTCTACTAACACACACAACTTATATTTTCACCTCTCATCACACATGCACTTTCATTTCTCAAAAACATCAATCTCCACTCCACTCTTTCTACAACTTCACTAGTGTTGAAAAGTGTAACAACAGCTCTAAAACAACAACCAGTCTACTAATGAACCCAACCAACCTCCCCTTGTTCACTTTATTATTTATCAGACTAAAAGATTTAGTCAAAGTCTTTACAATAGAGAAAAACGAGAACTGAACAAAATACGAACTTAAAGAGATTTTACACAAAATAGAGATCTAAACAACTGAGAGAAACACCAAGAATAATGCCTAATTAGTGAATTTAGGCATTATATAGTAACTAAATATGAAGTTGCTGTTTAGTCCTTGAGTCTTTGCACTTTGCTCCTTGCTATCTTCCAAAATTGTCATCATTGACCCTTCCACAATTCGGCGGGGACACTTTTGGCACACACTTCACTTGAATACTATTTGAGACCCATGTGGTTGAGTAGAAAGCTTATACTTGTAACACTCATCCATAAGCTTTATACCTGAAATGCATTAAACAAACCAAGACTAGCACATAATTTGTTATGATAAGAAATAGATAAGCCTTTTGTAAACAAGTATGCAATGTTTTCCTCAGACCTGACCTTCTTTGTTTTTATAAAACCTGTTGCAATTTTTTGTCTCAAAAAATACAAGTTTATTTCAAAATGTTTAGTTCTTTTATGTAAAACTAGACTTGCAGCTATTTGTATTACTGAACTGTTATCACAACACATCTCTACAGGTAAACTAACGTTAACCTGCAGATCTTCCAAGACCTTTATAATCCACACCACCTCACAACACATATTACACATGGCTCTATACTCAGCCTCTGTAGAAGATCTGGAAACAACAGTTTATTTCTTTCTTTTCCAAGAAATCAGTCTATTTCCCATAAATACAGCAAAACCAATTATAGACCTTCTTGTAATATTACACTTAGCCTAATATAAGTCAACAAAAACTATCAGATTAGCATCAACACTTTCTTTGAAAGTAATACCCAAACCAAGTTCTTTTTTTATGTATCTTAGAACCCTAAATGCAAGTCTCAAATGAGACTTCATTAGATTATGCATGACTTGACTTAAACAGTGTACAACATAAGATATATCACGTCTAGTCAATGTCAAATATGTCAGCTTCCCAACAAGTTTCTGGTAATGATTAATACCAGTTAAAGGTTTATAGGCAAGCAAATTTTACTATCTGGATTTGTTTCAATTGGAGTATTGAAAGGTTTATAGGCAAGCATTCATAACTCAGTTAAGAGTTCAGGGTAGTACTTTCTTTGTGTAAGACAAATACCATTATCAACATCTAAACCTTCTATTCCCAAAAAAATATTTGAGTTTTCTCAAATCTTTTATCAAAAACTTTGAACCCAAAAACTGTTTAAACTTGTTGATTTCATCAATATTATTCCAAGTAATAATAATATCATCAACATAAACCAATAGAACCAACATAGCATCTTTATAATTCTTAATGAACGATGAGATATTATTCATACTTTGCACAAAACCATTCTCAATAAGTACATAAGACAATTCTCATTCCATTTCCTAGGTATTTGTTTTAACCCATACACATTACTAATTTGCAAATTCTTTTATCGTTTTTATCAAAAAATCCATGTGGTAAAGTCATATACACATCCTCTTCTAAGTCACCATATAAGAATGCATTATTAATATCAAGTTGAAACAAAGACCATTTATTATTAACAGCTATGCTTAAAATGCATCTTACGGTAACAATTTTCACAACAAGAGAGAATGTCTCCTCATAATCAACTCCTTCTCTTTGGTTATACCCTTTCATCACTAACCTAGCCTTAAACCTTTCTACCTCACCATTAGCTTTATATTTAATCTTAAAGACCCATTTTGAACCAATAGGCTTTCTATTGTTTGCCAAGTCAGTAATGATCCAAGTCTCATTTCTATTTAAAGCTTCTATCTCAAGATTCATAGCTTCTACCCATCTGCTATCTAAAACAGCCTCTGCATAAGTAGAAGGCTCATGTATCTTATTGAGACAAGTAGCAAACACAAAATTATCAAAGCTCAAGTTGTAATAATTGATAAATTTATTAGTACCATACATAACATTTTTATTAAGAGCATAATTTGTATATTTAGATGGTAAAGTAGTCTTTCTACTAGTTCTTCTAACAGTTTTACCAACTGTTGGATCTCGTGACTCAAACATCTTACCAAAATACTCAATATCTTCACCCTTAAACTCATATTCATCATCACTTAAACAAGTACCCTTTATACCCTCTGAAATAATAGTTTTAGTTGCATACTTATCATTTCTAGTGTCCTTCCTACTAGAAGTACTATGATAAGGATTTAAAACGTACACTTTTAGGGGGTCATTTAAGCCCTTAATCACCTTCTTTTATATCCGTTACTGCTTAATTTCGTTCCTTTTCACTTTTTAGGTCTCTTGGAAGCAAAATGCTAGAATGATGCATATTTGGACGAAAAGGAGTGAATATATGAAGAAAATAGCAAAGTCAAAGATCGAAGCCATTCAAGCTGCTGGAATTACACCTAACGGCGTCACAATCCAAAGGCGACGCCGTCCCTCTATACGTAATTAGATTTGAGACGCTTTAGTAGACTTTTTGCTAAATTGCACCTGACGGTGTCAGGCTTTGAAGAGGAAGGGCGTCATTAATACTTTTCATCTCAAACGACCTAGATCCAGAATCATACGACGTCACAATTAAAGACTGACGGCATCACAGCCACAACGTGACGCCGTCCCAACTATTACTTGGCCAAGACGAAACCCTAATGATGGCTATCTGATGGCGTCCCAACTATAAGGTGACGTCGTCGCAAGTGTAAACTTATATATAGAAATCGAATTTTCAGAATTTTGGGAGGTAGACTTGTGGACTAAAAACCTAGAACGACTGTAGTCCAGTTTGGACAGTATCTTAGGGTTCTCATACCCTATTTTACACCAAGATAAGTGTTTTACTTCATTGATTTCATCAAGTCTTCGATTGTATGTGTGTATGCTTGCATGTTTAACATGTCCGGCTAAATTTCTTGTGTGTTTGCTTAGATCTATGAAACCTAGTTATTAATTATTGATTGGTTGTCTCTTATCTTAATTGTAATTGGCTTAGGAGTACATTAGGTCATCGTTGTATTTGAATGCTTGAGCAAACTTTGTGAACCTTAGCATATAAGTCACTTGGCGGATTTGTAGGGTAAACATCCAAAGATAACCGTAGAGTTAGTTTATGAAACCTAGAGTTTTCGTAGGCAATTACCTTAAGGTAGTCTCAAAGAGTTATGGATAAAAGCATACCCTACGACCTTAGAAAACACAACGCGTTAAGAATAATGAAGTGACAATTCAACCACCAATAAAAGATAACTAGGGAGTAATAGTATCTAGGTAAACACATTTTTAATCATCATACGAGCACACATCAATAGACATAAGACTACCCATAGTTTAGATAATTAGATAGTAGAGTAATCGGTAGAAGTGCCAAACCCCAAAATCCAAACCCCAAGATTTTACCCTTAGCTTTATAAAAAAATAAAAAAATAATAAAAAAATAATCTTCCTCCACCTTAACCTTAGTGTAGTACACTTCTCACTAGCATTCCTATTCCCCTAGAGAACGATATCAAAACCCGAGGCTTACCCAATACTACACTAGAACGATTAGGTTCACTTCCTAGGGTGTTGAAAAACTTGCTCGACGAAAAGGTAGTTTCTTTGACCCCGAACGCGTTAAACGCGCATCAAGTTTTTGGCGCCGCTGCCGGGGAATAGAATAGCTAGTTAGATTTTTGTCTCGTTTAGGTTCCCTTGCTTGATTCCTATCAAGTGATATTTTTTTTTCTCATTTTTAGCTTCCTTGTAGTCTATCCCCCTTCTTTGTGTTTGTGTTCGTAACACCCTTTTCATTTGTCGCTATGGCAAATGAAGTTGCAATTGAATCATTAACAAATGAGGAACAATTTAATTTCACAGATTGGATTACTTTTTATTGTTCTAATGAATTTGTAAGTGATCTTAGATATATCCAAAAGGAGACGGGTGTAAGGTTAGATGAATTTGATAAATTTTGTGCTTGTGTGGCTTCTATTCAACAATCATTGTTAGAATCAACTCCTTTTAGTGAGACCCTCTGGAAAAAGATTGAGAAATCCTCCTAAGCATAAACCATCAGTTGAATGTCATAGGCTTGTCTACATCACAACTTGAGGAAATGGATAAGGAGGATTTATCCAACCTTAGGCACCATGAACAAAAAGACCTAGATTTTAAGAACATGGAACCGAAATTCGATCAAGATTGTGAGATGGTTATAGTTGAACTACCTAGTTGCATGCGTGGGATAGATTTCACCAAAACATATGACACGCGTGAGGAATCCTTTAGGCAAATAGAACATAGTAGTCAAGTTTTTGAGAACAATTCTTATGAATCGGACCAAGAATTTGAAATGGCCAAAGAAGGATTTGAGATGCTTAGGAGTGTATTTGGGTTAGATCATACTAAAACACATGAATACATAGATGATCTAGATATAATGGAGAATGAGGTGGAAACTCCAAGCCCACAAGCCCTACCATCACTTGAGGAACACACACCGCCTATAACTTACCCGGAAGAAGTAGAAGAGACTATAGGAACCCTGATTGATATAGAACCTTTGGACCAAACACCACTAGAGAATGTAGGTTTAGATGCTTGTTGTCAGGACCTCTCTTTTAGTCCTAGGGAAGTGATAAGGATTTAAAAGGTACACTTTTGAGGGGTCATTTAAGCCCTTAATCGACCACTTTTATATCCGTTACTGCTTAATTTCGTTCCTTTTCACTTTTTAGGTCTCTTGAAGGCAAATTGCTGGAATGACACTTATTCGGATGAAAATGCGTGAATATATGAAGAAAATGGCCAAAGTCAAGATCAAGACACTCAAGCTGCTGGAAGTGAAGGTGACGGCGTCCGAGTTAGAGGGCGACGCCGTCGCTCTAAATTGCGACGGCTCAGTAGCGAAATTGCTATTTTGCACCTGACGGCGTCAGGCTTTAAATTTTTCATGACATGTACGGGTGGGACTTTAATCTTAATAAAGCGTCTCATGGATAGGAGTTATATGACTAGCACAAAAACCTTTTACCCCTCAAATTCCACCCCAAAAATGTGAGGTTCGCCCCTAAACCTATAGGAATTAAAGCATTCACCTTTAATGCTTCGAGAGTGTACCGGTAGTATAATAGATTCTAGAACTTGTTTTGTGATGCATCCCGAGATCGTTAGTGAGACTACACTTGTGTAGTTAGGAATAACTAAATGATAAGAGGCATTAGGATAACTCTTGTTTGATACCCGTATTATAATTACTTCTTCCACATCGGTCGAGTAATTACCCCACACCCTTACGATGTACTCATCTTTAGTACAAGATACCCCTAGTTAACCCCTCAGAGCCTATCCTTTTCGCGGTTCTCGTGATGTTTCGGTTTTCCGGAATATCAATGAAGAGCATTGTTTACAATCCACCCCCAAATGTACACCCAAATTGCCTTAGCCTACTTTGTATGCACTCACCTTTAGTGCATTATTGTTATCATACTAAACCCTTAGTTCAATTATCTAGTTACTTGCATGGTTGCTAAGTCGAGTCATATCTTTTGTACACAGTTTTGGGATGATTGAGACTCATGGGTAAAGTAGAATTTTATGGAGTGACGGGAAAGAACGTTAAATTCAAATTCCCTTTATTTACGTAATAATGTACTCCAAGTGTTTTGATCTTTTCAATTCGGGTCATATTAGTGTTAGAGAAATAAAAACTCAAGTGTAGGGATGCTCCTATAAATCTCTTATATTTTGATATTATCTTACAGGATGGTAGAATAAAAGTGTATGAAAAAAAATCGAAAAAAATTTAGAAAAGAGAAAAGAAAAAAAAAATAGAGTGTGAAAAAAAAATATACGGCCTACCATCCTACATCTATCTTTATATTTATGTTTGTTTGCTTCAAATTATCTAGTGTTTAGTGAGTCAAGTCTTGGCTTAGCAACGCCATTCTTTTCATGCTTGTAACATAAGATTTTTGACTTGCCACCACTAAATCACCTATCCAACAAAACCCTTTGTTTCCCTACCGTAAGCCTAACGTTACAACCCTTTAAAAGACCTCTTAGATAGTTGTTCCTAGGTGCTTACGCCAAAGCGGTGGAGGTTTGATCTAGTCTCAAGCCTATGGTAATCTATGTACTATGACCGGTTAATGAGTGTTTATCTTCTATTTCCATTTAGTATATTTCATATACACCCGAGAGATGAGAGAATCCAAACACCCCTTGTGAGGTGCTAGTATATAATTTCCGTGCTTGTTATGAATATTGCGGTGCTTTTACTTGTTATGAATTATGTTAAACAAATGCTTTATGCCCCCTAACTTATTGATGATTGGTCAAAAGCACAATTGCTTGAGGACAAGCAAATACCAAGTGTTGGGATATTTGATAACGATTTATGCCCCCTTCTTTTATATCCGTTACTGCTTAATTTCGTTCCTTTTCACTTTTTAGGTCTCTTGGAAGCAAAATGCTAGAATGATGCATATTTGGACGAAAAGGAGTGAATATATGAAGAAAATAGCAAAGTCAAAGATCGAAGCCATTCAAGCTGCTGGAATTACACCTAACGGCGTCACAATACAAAGGCGAAGCCGTCCCTCTATACGTAATTAGATTTGTAGGATCGAAATATTATTGTGTTTGATGATTCGGGTGGTCTTGGATGATCAAAATACATGATAGCCATTTTACAGAGAGAAAGTAGAGAGAGGGTGATCTTGGTAGAGAGTTGGTTCAATAAAATGTAAAAGGTTAGATTGCCAAGCCACACCCCTTCCATGGATGGAAGGGGTATTTATAGTTACAAAATACTCGACCTCCTATCGGCCTGTGGATCAGGTATACAGTGGGTAAAGACCCGTCCTTCCTCCACGGTGTTACACTAAACTAATCTACGCTACAAACTAACTAATAAACTACTAAATAACGTAAATAGCGACATGTCTACGAGCTAACATATGCTAGACCATAATTGGGGTGACCGACACTTTAACATGGAATTTCCAATTCCTAACAATCTCCCCCTAAGGGAGGTCACCCCATGATTTACATTTTGAATCCTAGCGTTCTATTCTTTGACTTTGTTCTTGAGCTCGTAGACTTCAATTCTTCAATTCCGCAATCTTTGTGCATTAATAGCGATTCTTTAAAGTCCGCATTGATTTGTACTTTTAGTGGAGGCCTTTGAACTGATCCACATCTTTGATGATCTTCGAACTTTCATTGAGATCATCAGCCACAGTAAATCTCTGGATCACCCTTTATTGTGTTGCCATCATGTGAAGTTGTGACTTTCGGACCGACATGCTCACACTTTTGGATCATGACATCTTTCATCAGAGTAGCGGAAGCTTTTACTGGTTCAAGATATTTGCAGCAGCGTAGCAGAAGCATAGTATAAAAATATCTGAGCCAGGTTCTGTAGATATGCACAAGTCATGATTTCTTCAATTAAGTGTGGATGCTGTGAGCATGCGGCTTTGGATTGACTCCTCACTTCTGATCAGCTGCAACCGTCCAAATGTACCTGCAAACAACAGTTAGCAGTAAATCACACGAAAGTGTCTTTGATCACTTTCGTTGAATTGAGGTACACGGCCCACGGTTTCCCGTTGATCAGTACAAGTACTGCCTGTGATCAGGTATAATTCTGAAGAATCTCCTTGACAGGGTTTCGCAGCTGTTCTAGCCGTTCTCAAACCGGAATATCTCAAAGAAGACAACACAGAGTGAGTGAACCAGCGAATTGAGATTCACTGATTGATGAAAAATGATTTGAAAACAATCGCGTATTGCTTAGAAGAAAGAGTTTTGCAATATGACGAAGGTTTTATTAGAAAGATCAATTTTCAATCATAAATACTTTTTTGAATTTGAAAAGAGTACACATTCGATGTGCTAGAGAAAAGAAGATTTGCACATCGAACGGATTTTCCAAAAGTATTTTTTTTCAATCAGAGATACTTTTTGTGTTTGAAATATGAATACACATTCAATGTGCTAGAGAAAAGAAGATTTGCACATCGAACGGTTTTTCCAAAAGTATTCGTCAATTCCATTCCTGGTCCAAGGTTGATTCAAGATTGAATCTCCCCATCGTTTCTATCCAGTTGTCACAAGCTTGATCTTATGAGAAGATCTCACATGTCACCCACCAAGAGCTTGTTTGATGTTGGCTCTAGAAGGATTTCCATCTTCATCGTGAATACTTTTACATACCACTCGGATGTTCTGGCAATACCACAAGGATAATGCGTAGGACTCTTAATATATACTTACTTTCCACATTGTGTGAAACAGAAAGTCTTCATGAATTTAGTGTCCTAACGAGATATTGTGGATGATCTCTTGGCTCTAGACTCAATAGTGCATATTTGGTTCCTATATCGGAGACTAGGGAGAGGGTCTCCTTCTTCAATATCAATAATCTCTAAGAGAAAGTCGATAGATTATGTCGGTTCCCCGTGAGAATAAAACAAGCCCTTTTAAGAGGAACTTGAGTAGGTTGGGAAGTTTAGTGCAGTGCGTCACTGGGTCCATGACGTCTTGTCTTCAATACCAGTGTTACCTTAGTAAGCACCAGTAGCATATGCATTGAACCTGGTTTCTGCCCTAAGGTTGAATTATTGGAGGGCTATTTCTTTTCACCCTTTTCTCATTCATTTCTTTTTCATTCTTCAACCCCTTCAGTGCTAACCGAGACTTCATTACTAGAACCTTGTTGGGTTTATTCCAGTACTAGCTCAGACTCAGTCGGCACTCTTCCCATTTTCTCATTTTTCTCCTTTTTTCAATATACCTAAGGACTCTACACTATCTAGTGGATTGTCCCTGGGTAGATCCCTCCGGTTCTGGCGGATCGTGGGAACTAATGCCTAACCTCACCATCCTTATAACTCCATGCATAAAGTAAAATGGTCGGTCTTTTGGTACAGTTCATTCCTTCTCGAAACCAATTGAAAAATCATTTGGAAAAACAATCAAGGTACTTGTGATACGAGATCAAAGCATTTTGTACCTTAATAGTTTTGATCATTTAGAAAAATGCTCCCCCTCAACATGTGCATATGATTTTGAAATTTTTTAGCACATGGAGGCAAAAGTTCTTTGAAATAATTTCTTGATCACAATTTTCATGAAAAAAGCCATTTGATTTTCTTTGGTAAATTTTCCCCCTCAATATGTGCATAGGATATTTGAAATCATTTTATCACATAGAGGAAAGAGTTATTTTGTAGCACATTCATGATCACAAAAGCCATTAAGAAACAATTTGCTCCCCCTCAATATGTGCTTTGAGATTCGAAAGCGTTTAGCACATATGAGAGAGCAGCCTGCACATTTGAATCAAATCGATCATCATTTATCAGATTTCATTATTAAATCACAAATTCTCCCCCGATCAAAAATATCAAACCCTTTGAGATTTTGGATCCCAAGTGATTTAATGAGGTTTAGAAAACATGGGAGAAAATGCACCTGGTTTAAATACTCTTCTGGTTTATGGTTAAATGCTCCTCCTCAACATGTGCATTGTATATATGAAATCGTTTGGCACATGGAGGCAGGAGTGCCTTTGAAGGACTAAAACCAATTCCATTAAAACAGATTTGAGATTTAAATCACGATCTCTCCCCCGATCAAAAATTTAAAACCATTTGAGATTTGTGTTCCCAATTGATTTAAATCTTTTAGAAAAATTTGGGGAAAGACGTGGCAAGATTTAATTTTGAAAAATGATCGAAATGGACTAATTTAAGACATTAAAGATTGTTAGTGTCAGGTATGATTGTTTTAAGAGATCTTTAAGTAAAATAAAGCAATTTCACAATCAAACAAGAACAGAAAAAATTTCATTTTGAAAGATCTTGATTCTAAAGAAAAATCATACCATGACATAACATTAAATCTTTAGATCACCACATTAATACGTACAAACGGACTTTTTGTGAAGAAATATCGATTGAAAATACTTTATTATAAATCACTCTCCCCCTCAATCGATGACCGTAGTCGATGATTGAGTGACTTAGGTTTTGATAAAAATGAAGTCCGGTGAGTTTTAAAATTAATTCCATTTTATTTTCAAAACCGATATTTTTCCATTTTTCAAAACAATATTATTAAAAAATTGTTTTAAAAAAAATGGTATCATCACTATTTTCCTGCACAAAGAAACGTTAGGTGGTGTAGAGG
This sequence comes from Chrysanthemum makinoi, assembly GCA_910596185.1. Classification (NCBI taxonomy): domain Eukaryota; kingdom Viridiplantae; phylum Streptophyta; class Magnoliopsida; order Asterales; family Asteraceae; genus Chrysanthemum; species Chrysanthemum makinoi. The sequence goes on from OU343218.1 coordinate 237,677,204, forward strand.
TTGTTTATGTTGTTGTTGTTGTAGGGCTTGGAAGAAAAACCGTCTGCAGATGCAGTAAGACTTCTTACGTTGCATTTTAATGCCAACTGAGGTCAAATTAAGCTCCGTTTCTTCAATCACTTAGAAGAAAACCATCTGCAGATGCAGTGAGACCTCTTACGTTGCATTTATGCCAACTCTCCATTGAAGTCAAATTAAGCTCCGTTTCTTCATTTGTCAACCCAAGATATAGTTACCCTTTCCTTTCGACATCTAATCATCTTAAATTGTGGGATCCGGATCGGGAACATTCTTATATCCATGATATCTGCATACGTTAGTGAACATACATACAAATATATGGTGGTCGACATCACCCAAACAGCAATCGACTAATAAAAGTCAATCCAACATATCAATCAGATCATGTAAAGGCATGGGAATAATGTGTTCATCAAACTCTAATCATCTAATCCTAACAATCATATCCTAGGCACCTAGTCCTTCAACGTAGGTTAACATCATTTTCAATTAAGCATATAGGATAATTAGATAATCTCGTTAGATGATATAGATTTGAAAACATTCTCCCGCTCAATCAATGACTTGTTTTTCTGAAAAGGTTAAAAGCGCTGAAGTCATTGATTGAGTTTTCAATTTTTACGAAAACTCTGAATCTGATTGATATTCAAGCAACTCATTTACCACCATTAAGTTAAAACAAATATTTTTCTGAATAATTTTAGACGGAAAAATATTTGAGTAGGAACAGCAGCCCTTCGACATACTTTCCTCATTTTGTTTTTAGGATAAGTGCTCGAAATATTTGAAAATTGGTTTAGCGCAGCACTTTCCTTCCTTGAAGAACTGGTTGCTATCAGAAATAATAGCAAGCCATGGTTTAAGCACGGGTTACAGTTTGAAGTAACTGCAAGCCATAATTTTGACATGTTTAGAAAAGAATATTTACACCTCCTGCTCGAACTTCATCTATGGTCCCGTGCCATTATTGAATGATATTTCTAAGACCGCAGATGTTATCGATACCAGAAGACATGTCTTTGAAAAACAATATTTTTGGTATTTTTCAAATTTTCTGATTTTTATGGGTTTTTGTTGGTTCTATATTTTTCTATTTTGTTTTTGTTGGTTTTCTATTTTTGTATTTGGTTTTTGAATAAATATATACAAGGATAGAGTAGATGATATAGTTTAAGAAGGAAGATGATACGAGTACCGAGATAAGGATATCAAGCAGCCCCGTTGTAGAAGATAGAAGTCATCATCTCTTAAACATTCACTACCAAAGCTTCCAAGGCTCCAGAATAGAAGATAGAACATGAGCCTTTGAGAAAGAGAGACTTTAGCAGCTTCCCCCCAAACCGAAGATCCATTAGATGAGCAGATTCGAAGCTCTATTTCAAGCTTGCCTTAGCCAGGTGCACAGAGAAGCACACCATTATCATAAATCCCGCTGCTCCTTTTAAGACCGATAATCGAGATTCTCCGTTCGGGGTTATATCATCCAATAGAAGAACAGCAATGTTTCATCCCACGCTTAAATAACTCTTCTCAAATTCCTTTTACACTGAAGTCTGAAGCAATCCATTCCAAAAGGTGTCAAGAGACCACTTCCCCCACGTAGTTGAATTGATGCAGTCAGTCTCTTAGACTGGAGCTCACGAACCCGAATACACATACCCGAAGACAAAGAAACTTATACCATCGAAGTAGCATATTAAGTCCAATAGCCAAAGAATAACCCCGATGTATACTTTTCTCTCCCCCTGAAGACAGTGCATGAAGCTCAAGAACCCGAAGTACCCGAATGCCCAAAGAGAGAATAACCGATAACATTGAAGAAGCAGGCCGAATCATTGATTATCTCTGCGGAGGACTATCTCTGCAGATTTTAACTCCGGAATAAGTGATTATATCTCAGAATCACTGATTAAGCACTCAAGTGAAACAGCTGAGCGTCCCCAATGTACACAATCCTCTCTCCCCTGATGATTGCGATAACATCAAAATCATCACACACTTGTGTACCTCTTTTTATCTTCAGAAACTAACTCTTCCATCTCTTCCCCCACATAGTTGGAATAAGAACACTAAACGCCTTGATGAGTAAGACCTTGAGTTTCTCTGCGGTCATGTCATTTGTTTTCCCGGGATATCTTCAATCACTTAGAAGAATTAAGTTCATCAAGTTTACTCGCCATGAGTCAAACCTTGAGTTTCTATGCGGTAATAACATTTGTCTTCCCGGGATATCTTCAATTACTTAGAAGTATTAAGTTCATCAAGTTTACTCGCGTTTAGATGCTTGTCTCCTTCCCCCTTGCTGGTTTTGACACTTCGGAATCAGCAACTCTTTGTAAGCCCAAATACTTGAAATCTTTTGAGAAGAACACTATTAGCACAAATGTATCTGTGAGAATCAACTTGCTGAAGAAACAGAATGAGCAAGTCTAATTGGGGATTAAATCTGGCTTTCCACTCTCCCCCAATTAGTGCTCTCCCCTAAACCGACAATCTTTTAATAAATGCCCAGAATAAGAAGAAGTCTTTAGATCGTTAAATGCAACTTGTCTTTAGTCTTCTAACATGTAGCAGAAAATGTAGAACAGACTGTAGACTCGACCTTCTTCAAGATTGTCCAGTTGGGGATTAGATAGTTAACATCTTCAACTTACACCAAAAAGCATCCCACTAAAAAGCATCCCAATTAACTTACATCTTGCAAATCCCCTTAACTAAAATCCCTCCCAATCAAATAAGAACAGAAAGATGTTCATCAAGGAAATCAGCAATCAGGACGCAACGAACACTTGAAATGGTAACACCAAACAAACAATCACATCAAACAAGAACAGAAGGTTGCCCAGAATCATCACGTCGAAGTATACGTGAAGCATTAATTGGAAGCACTTTGTCGATAAACTCATCAATCCGAGTGAAGATGACAACCAGCAGCTCATAGAAGAAAAAAAACACCATGTAAAGATGACCCGATAAGAAGAAGCTCGGTTCTAACATGAGTTTGGAGCCGTTTGACCATTTTATCTCAGAAATCAATCAACCATGCAGTAAATTCACACTTCTTCTCCCCCTCAAGAATTGCATACAGAGTTGCCATTCTTGATTGAATAAGTGAATATCTTCAACAAATGTATTCTATTCACACTTCTCCCCCGCAAAATTAGCACATGATGTCGCCATCGTCATTATAGTTGAGCAAGTGGAATAAGAAATCAATCAACATTAGCCCGGTTCACTTGATCATTAAAAGCGCATAGAAAAAGCATGAAGCATGTTGATGAGAATGGTCATAATAAGAAGATTTCTCTTCTTCAGAAGATAAAGCGCACTGAAACGTACACTTTTCTTTTCTTTGAGTAAGAGGCATGAACTGTTGTGTTCATACGTCATAATGTTGAAGTACAAGGCCTGAACTGATGTGAACAGACGTCATAATCTCTCTTTTTTCATCATCTCTAAGCAAAACATGTAATCCACCCCATTATCATTCAGTAGGCACTTTGTTGTGACATCTGATGGAGAAAACCCAATATGATGAATTTGACCCTGAAGTAAACTAACCCGAACTCGTGACTTAAACTTGCACATATGTAACAAAGAGCGGTGTCGAGAATTCATGCCCCTTTGAATCTCTAAGTACTCTATACTCTTCAACCAACCAACCATCAAGTATAAGACGTGCATCACCTCTTGAAAATCCACAATTGAATGTGACACTGAGCACTAAAACGTAACTCCTTAAAGTGATAGTTATTTTGTAGTTGTAAGAGCCCAATTCCCCCAAGTGGTAAAAGAAAAGGTAAAAGACACCCAACAATAACTAGATTTCCAAGTCTTCGTTTTTGATAATAAGCTCGAACAAGGACCATGAAGAATATTCATCCATCCATCCCCGATACCTTCAGATACTAAGTACACTTGCCCATGATAATTCACTTCAACCTCAAATAAATCATAGTGAATTAACTTCGTTGTCACATCTTCTGATAAAAAGCTCAAATCTAGCCTTCTTTGACATTTAAACGAACTTTGATAATGGTTTTCATCCTGACCATGGTTAAAATGCACATAACCCCATAAAACCATGTAATAACCAAACTGCCATGACGAATATCCAAACACACATCCAATTCATGAAGTACACCCTTTTATCCGTTCTTCGAAGTAGAAACCGTAGCACCAGCATCAAAGAAGATCCCGAAATATGCTTTCCTTTCTCCAGGATGGTTCCATCATTATGGGATTTTACAACTCTATGGTTTAAACCGAGAAATAGTTTCTTTCGCGGGATTTTACAAAACAAAGAATAAACCGTAAGATAGATCCGGAAATGCACTTATACAAGGATGTTTCCATTGTCACGGGATTTTACAAGTCTATGATTTAAACCGAGAAATAGGTTCTTTCGCGGGATTTAACAAAAATCAAGACAGAACCGTAAACAATGTCAGCTTGAATGTGTAACGACAACTTTGGTTTCAGTGAATATCTGTTTTAGGGGAACATGCAGCGGTTCATCAGTGATTCATTATCCAATATTAACAAAATCATCACCCATCCAGTAAGCACTTTAGTAAACACATCATTCACGCATTCTGTCGGCTATTGTAGTGATCACATGGAGAAGTAAACCCGATATACCAAACTTGATCATGAAGTAACATTCCCCGAATTTGTTACTTAAGCTTGCACTAATCCTCGTGAAAAAAGAAACGGTGTACCCAATGTACAAAACCTCTTGACGTATCCTCAACTGAGTGAGACACCGAAGTGATAGCTACGTTGTGGGTTAAGCGAGAAAGAATCACAACCGTAACTAAATAGCCAAGTCTTTATCACACTCAATAAACGCCCAAACAAGTCATCTTCGTCGAAGGGTAGAAAGAAAGAAGATGAAATAAGTAAACGTACCCGGAAGACCTCACTTAAAATCCAAATAAGAGATACCGTCCAAACAATCCCGTAGTCAACATTTTCCAATAAACACTTCAAGCTGTGACATAATATACTACGTGAGAATGTGTAGCCCAAAGAATCAAACCTCATAACCCATTGAATTTCATCATCCAATCTCATTTTCACAAATCTTTTCATCACATAATAATTCAAGTCCGGTCAAAATAACTGTTCAACCCGATCCGGTCAATGTCATTTCTTGCAATGATCATCTCATGCATTCATATATCTTTGTCATATAACAAATTGCAACGAATTTGGCCCGGCTCCAAGTCCAATTTAAAAACCGGTTGAACCAACACTTCAATACTAAATCAATAATACCGTACAAAATCCCGTAATCATTTTTCACTTTTTCGCTCAAGCCGTGAATTTTGTGTCCTCCCGTGAAAATATATCATACCAATAATACCATTCATAGACCAAATACTTTGTATCTTCAGTTTTTTGTGAAAGAAAAAAAATCAGATAACACATTTGTTCCTTATGTCCAGTCCATCATGTCAGTCCAATGAATAAAATGAGGATCTAGTCCATTTCACTCGGCCCAAAATACAATTCTGTCACAATTTAATTTGACTTGACATAGGCCCAACACCCTACCATGAAACCCGATCCAAAGAAATTATTATACACCGTGTATAAAAGTGACTTAACCTAAAAAATAGGTCATTATCTCTTAACCCTAAACACAATATCACAACATATCCGCCTCTCACCTCATCTGCACCTTAAAATCAATCTCAAGTTACACTCATCAAAAAAAATTCACACCAATCAACAAACCCTAGTAACATAAATCGTACGCCTCCTGTTTCATTCAAACAAAACGCATCATAAGAGATACATCAACACTCTCCTTTGATGCATCTACACACCACACCACAGGGATGGCTTAGGTGGTGTTTACGATTCGCCACAGGGATGGCTTGAAGTGTAGGACACGGCTTCAAGATCATTAGAAAATGGTCTCGGGTAAGGTGTTGTATCATTTTGAGATTTGTTTTGATTATTACTTTTACACGAAGCAAAAGAGTGAAATAACATAATTGTTATATTCATTACTTTTAAATTCGTATAGTATCAAGGTTAGGTCAATGATGATATTCATTCAATGAAAAGGATCTATAAAAGATTGGAAATAACGTTGAGCGATTCTGAGATATTTAGATGCATTTCGTTTGATATATGAGTCGAGTGTTCCGGTTTGATTGAGATAATATTCTGAAGTTGATGTTATGAGTGGGCTGATTGATGGTTGAAATAATCAGAGGTTGTTGGGTTTTGGTATTTGGAATATGTTCTTGTGGTCGATGTCTACAGATGAGTCATGTTCTTCCTTTCAGTTCTTTTATTATATTCAAACAAGTCGCTACTTTGAGTCGCTAAGCCAAGTCGCTAGCCAAAGTATTGTATCAAGTCGCTACCCATTTTCATCAAAGCAAGTCGCTACCCACTTTTTCCAAAGCAAGTCGCTACGACTTGTTGAATAACAAGTCGCTAGGTCAAAGGTTTTTCCAAGTCGCTAGCAAAGTTTTAGAGTCAAGTTGCTAGCATGTAAATACAAGTTGCTAGGTCATTAAACTTAACAAATCGCTACATATTACAGTTAACAACTCGCTAGCATCTTATCAACTCGCTACACAGTGGATACATAGAACCTGGACAAAAATGCAACCCAACTTGCTATGATGAACCCAGAAAAGCATCAAAAACCCAGAACACGAATATAAAAAACATGACTTTTTGCCCCGTTTGACCACTAATATGACCAGTTGACCAAAAAAAACATAATAACCGTGTAACAAAAATCATGAAGGACTCTTTGGACAACAAGACTTTTGACCAAAAAGGATGCACACAAGACATGTAATACTGTTTTACCAGAAAAATGTAAAAACATTTTCCAAACCAAAATAGTACAAAACCAGTTAACAACAACGAACCAAAGACCACAAACAACAACCATGGTACGGACCACACAAATCAAAGATAACACAATAACCTTGGATCTGGTACCAATTGTAGGATCGAAATATTATTGTGTTTGATGATTCGGGTGGTCTTGGATGATCAAAATACATGATAGCCATTTTAGAGAGAGAAAGTAGAGAGATGGTGTTCTTGGTAGAGAGTTGGTTCAATAAAATGTAAAAGGTTAGATTGTCAAGCCACACCCCTTCCATGGATGGAAGGGGTATTTATAGTTACAAAATACTCGACCTCCTATCGGCCTGTGGATCAGGTATACAGTAGGTAAAGACCCGTCCTTCCTCCACGGTGTTACACTAAACTAATCTACGCTACAAACTAACTAATAAACTACTAAATAACGTAGATAGCGACATGTCTACGAGCTAACATATGCTAGACCATAATTGGGGTGACCGACACTTTAACATGGAATTTCCAATTCCTAACAAGATTTGTGACGCTTCAGTAGACTTTTTGCTAAATTGCACCTGACGGCGTCAGGCTTTGAAGAGGAAGGGATTCACTAATACTTTTCATCTTAGATAACCTAGATCCAAAATCAGACGACACCACAGTTAAAGACTGATGGCGTCACAACCACAACGTGACGCAGTCCCAACTATTACTTGGCCAAGACGAAACCCTAATGACGGCGATCTGACGGCGTTCCAATTATAAGGTGACGTCGTCGCAAGTGTAAACTTCTATATAGAAATCGAATTTTCAGAATTTTGAGAGGTAGACTTGTGGAGTAAAAACCTAGAACGATTGTAGTCCAGTTTGGACAGTATCTTAGAGTTCTCATACCCTATTTTATACCAAGATAAGTGTTTTACATCATTGATTTCATTATGTCTTTGATTGTATGTGTGTATGCTTGTGTGTTTAACATGTCCGGCTAAATTTCTTGTGTGTTTGCTTAGATCTATGAAACCTAGTTATTAATTATTGATTGGTTGTCTCTTATCTTAATTGTAATTGGCTTAGGAGTGAATTAGGCCATCATTGTGTTTGAATGCTTGAGTAATCTTTGTGAACCTTAGCATATAAGTCACTTGGCGGATTTGTAGGTTAAACATCCAAAGATAACCTTAAAGTTAGTTTATGAATCCTAGAGTTTTCGTAGGCAATAACCTTAAGGTAGTCTTAAAGAGTTAGGGATAAAAGCATACCCTACGACCTTAGAAAACACAACACATTAAGAATAAGGACGTGACAATTCAACCACCAATAAAAGATAACTAGGGAGTAATAATATCTAGGTAAACACATTTTTAATCATCATACGAGCACACATCAATAGACATAAGACTACCCATAGTTTAGATAATTAGATAGTAGAGTAATCGGCAGAAGTACCAAACCCCCAAATCCAAACCCGAGATTTTACCCTTAGCTTTATAAAAAAATATAAAAAGATAAAAAAAAATAATCTTCCTCCACCTTAACTTTAGCGTAGTACACTTCTCACTAGCATTCCTATTCCCCTAGAGAACGATATCAATACCCGAGGCTTACCCAATACTACACTACAACGATTAGGTTCACTGCCTAGGGTGTTGAAAAACTTGCTCGACAAAAAGGAAGTTCCTTTGACCCCGAATGCGTTAAACGCGCATCATACTACTAGAGACATTTGTAGTGTATGTGTTAGTAGTATATGCATTAGTAGTAACTAGGGGTGCAAATGAGCCGAGCCGCTCGTAAAAAGCTCAGGATCGGATTGGTAAAAAGCTCAAACAAGCCGAGCCTAAATTAGCTCGAGCCCGAGCCTAAATTAAAGCTCATTTAATAAACGAACCCGAGCCTGATATACCAAGCTCGATTAGGCTCGCGAGCCTAAACGAGCTCTAGCATATTTTGTGTATATATACATATATAATACATATAAACTAATAAAAGTATATGTATGTATTTTATAGTGACAATTCAAAAAATATATAATAATAACAAAATAAAAATCAAACGTTTCATATTCCTATTTCCTACCTAACTTTTTAGAACCAAATTATTTTAATTAACTAAAATTAGTTTAAGCCACATATTTACTATTAGGCTATTGATATTAGTCTTTTCAGTTCCTCTATCCACCGATCTTCTCTTTTCCACTACCGACTTCGCTTCGCATATCCGATTCCAAAGGGAACTTTTCTTTTTGAAAGATTTTAAATTGGTGTATTGATTTAGTTTGCTGGTTTTTTATATAATATGGATGTGACTACCAACCGATATATATATATATATATATATCTTTAAGTATTAGAATCATTATTTTGTTCTATTGATTGATGTTAAAAAATGTTTATACCACTATTTGTTCATTGAGAATGTTGAATATCACTTTATTATCCTAGGATTTTGGTTCAATTAAGTATGTGATGCATGTTGTAGCTATTATTTTGATAATGATCCAATCACTTTATGATGAAGAGTATATGCGATTTCATTTGATTAGTTAGGCTCTAATTATACCACATTACTTTGTTTTAGGTACATTTTGGTTTGCAAAAAATATACTAATGCAACAAGGAGGTGTAACAAATCCGGTTAGTCTAATGCATGGTTCCACATCGAATCCATTAAATCCATTGCAAACAGGAGTTGATGATCAATCATCACATTCTGGACATGAGTACATTAATATTGATGACGAGACCGGTGAACCTAACAATACTAATGGAGACGCAAGTGAAAGAGATATTGAAAATCATAATGGTGAAGATGAAGTTCAATTAAAGCGTAAGCGTCAAAATCCCGCGAAAGCGTGGGGGGACTTTAAGCAAGTGACGCTTTCTTATGGAACAAAAAAAGTCGAGTGCATTCATTGCAAGACACGGTTGGCTTTTAATTCAACATGAACTACAACAACATGGAATCGACACATGGAAAGGTGCTTAAACCGCTAACAATACGTTCGAACTCAACAGTTGCTAAATTTCTAGCCCATTGATGTAGATATAGGACTTTATAAGCCTTTGTCATTTATTGCACCTGATGCGAAGTATGATGCTAATAAGATAAGGGAAGCAATAGCTAATTGGATAATGGTTATTGAGCAACCGTTTAGTACCGTGGATGATGAGATGTTTGTATACATGATGAAGACGGCTAATCCATTGTTTGAGAGGATAAGTATGCCTACAGAAAAGGCAGATTGCTTCAAGGTGTATGAGAATGAAAAGAAAAAAATTGAAAGATCTAACAAATGTTGTCTCTAATATCAGTTTAACAACAGATTGTTGGAGGTCGTCTCATCAGAATATTGAGTATATGGTCATAACCGGACACTTTATTGATCAGAATTGTAGGTTTGATTGATTCACTAATTTTACATTTTAAGTTTCTATGTCTTTCCTATAATATGTTATATGACTTATATCTTAACCTTTTAATTATACTTGTCATAATAGATTGCAAAAACATGTGTTAAGTTTCGTGCACGTTCCTCCTCCTCGTACTGCACTTGATATAGCTGATGGCATTTACAAATGTTTAAAGGAGTGGGAAATTGAAGGGAAGATCTTCTCCATTTATGTTGATAATTCCTCGTACAATGACAAGGTAGTCAAAACTTTGAAAACCAATTTCTCTAGAATAAAAAAACTTCCGTGTGATGGAAGGTTATTTCATGTAAGGTGATGTGTGCATATCCTTAATCTCCTTGTTAAAGATGGTCTTTCAAAGATCAATCTTTTCATTGAAGAAGTTCGTGAAGCTATTGAGAGGCGAGGCGTCAAATGTTTTCGAACGTTGCACATCAGCTACAGATACATGATAGAAAGTTAATGCTTGATGTTCCAACAAGATGGAACTCAACGTATGACATGTTGTCCCTACCTCTTAACTTTAAAGATGTTTTCCTGAGGTATGTGATTAATAAATTAAGTGTCTTTCACTACTCTAATTTTTGATGATGTATCCTTAATACATTTTACTTGGTTCCTTAGATATGCAGACTATGAACCGCATTTTTCTTACTTGTCTGGTGATAAAGATTGGGATAATGTGAAAGCAGTGTGTGAAGTCTTAAAGGTTTTCAAAGTATGCACGAATATTATCTCATGCTTCGATTATCCTACTGCAAATCTATACCTTATGGAGGTGTACAAGGTCAAAGAAACAATAGATAAAAGCGCAATATCAGACAATGATTTCATTCGTAAAATGGAAAAAGCAATGAAGGAGAAGTTTGACAAGTATTCGGGGGAGTGCCACCTGCTTATGGCCATAGATTAAGTTCTAGAACCTAGGATGAATATGTGGTACATTACATTTTGCTATCAAAAAATATATCCAACCGATATAGTTACAATAAACGTTGTAGACGTATCAAAAGCACTTGATGGTATGTTTAAAGATTATGTGGAGATGTATGATGCAATGGTTAGGGAAGCTGCAAGTCATAAACGAAGATCTTTTGGAGGGAGCACCAACTTGAAGTCTAATGAAGACTCATGATAACATCAAATTATCCTGAATATTAAGTGTCAATTTCCCCCGATAATGCATATAATTTATATCATTTATATGGATTTACGCTTGTTTTCCATTATATTTCACTTTCAGGTAAATTACGAGCATTGGAGCTAAAGAGACATGGAATTGGAGAGTTTACTGAAGATTTATCAGAGTATGCTCACTTTGAAGAAGTTACGGCGTAACTCATCTCTCAAATTACGCCATACCTAAAGCGTGGCTCAGAAAACCAACTTATCAGAGGATTACGGCGTAACTCTCCTCAATGATTACGACGTAACCATATTAGGTCAAATGAGGTTCTGCGCTGCTGATAATTACGCCATAACTCATGCATCTAACTATGGCGTAACCAAGATTCATTGAAGATACGACGTAACCACTTCTAAGGTTATGCCGTAACCAGCAGATCTAGTGCAATTTACGAAGGATTAGAGGATTACGGCGTAACTCTTTTTATAGTTACGCCGTAACCAAGACCTGGCCTATAAATACCCCACGATTTCCAGCATTTCAGAGCATCCCATTTCACACACCACAACCAAAGAACGTGGGAAGAAGCCAGAGGCAGGTCTAGAGGAGCATACGGAGCTATCTCCAAGGGAGAAATCACTCCCCTACAATAAGCATTAGCTTTTTATCTTTTCTTTACTTTAGATTCATGTATTTCGTACCATTAAACATTGAATTGATTGTTATGATTAATATAACCGGCTAAGCACCTCTTAGTGCTGTCCTAGTTATGATTTCTTAATTGTTTTGTCTGCGTTTACTTTACTTCCGTATAATTATTTCTAAGTGTATGCATGCATAGTTTATTGGCAGCTACCCTTGTTTCGGTAGTTTTGAATGGTGGTAGAGGCCAATTTCCTAGGAGATATGACCAACTGACCCTAGGTGAGCGGACTGAGACGGGAAGGGTAAGATATGACCAACTGACGACCCTTTCTACTTGTGCGATTTGACCAACTGAACACCTACCATTTGGATGAACTTAAGAATTAGGGAGTGAGTGTTTAAGTTGCTAACGCCTGGGCACTCACTATTATAAGTCTAGCATGTAGCAGAACTTAATGACTCGGCTTAGGGGACCAGGAACAACTGGACTTATGAAGGGACACCTGACTTTTCAAGTGGTGGCATCTTTGCTGATAGGTTAGGGCGAACTGACCAAATGTTGTCCTCTCGACTTTGACCCTACATGAAGTAATTGGAAGTAATTTGACGTAGACATTACTAGCTAGGATGACTAACTAGGTTAGCACCACTCTCCTCTATTGATCACACCTTTGCCTTTCTTTGCTTTAGTAGTTAATTAGTTAATTCCCTATCGAAATCATATTAAAATCTGTGACACCTAGACTTAGTATTGATCCAACACACATAACTCTTGGGAAGACCTCGGTTTTACCGAATACTACACTACACAGGACCGAGTACATTGCCCGTTAGTGCATTAGGGTAGACCATAGGTATAACAAGTAATTATAAACATTAAAACCTGGTCAGTAAAACCTGCATCAAGTTTCTGGCGCCGCTGCCGGGGAGATATATTAGGATTGCTATTAAGTCTTCATTTTTGTTTTGTTTTAAAAATTTTAAATTCTCACGATCACTTTTCAAGTTTTCAGGTACCATGGAAGTTGTTAACATTGATGACCTCACTCTTGAGGAATATTTGGCGTTGAAAAGGGCAGAACAAGGGCCGGGGCTCGTAAGACCGGCAATTGGAGCTGATGTCCATTTTGAAATTAAAGACCAATTCATGAGGGAGGTTCGTGCTAACCCTTTTCCAGGAAACATGGACGAAGATGCGTATGAGCACATTGAAAATGTCTTATATATCGCAAGCCTTTTCAACATTTTGGGTGTATCTCATGATGCTGTTATGCTTAGGGTGTTCCCCATGACTCTTACTAGGGCTGCCAGAAGATGGATCGAAAGATTGCCCGCCGGGGCAGTTAATACTTGGGCAATACTAAAGAAGCACTTCATCCAAAGGTATTGTCCTCCGTCAAAGATATCTAACCAGCTTTTGGAAATCTATAATTTCAAACAAGAAGACGATGAAACATTGTACCAAGCCTGGGATAGATACAACGATCTCCTTTACAAATGTCCTACACTTGATCCGAACAACCAGCAAAAAGTCAATATCTTCTACAAAGGAATCAACGTGACTACAAGACAGATGCTGGACTATCAAGGACCGATCCCGAACATGACTCCTACTTTAGCAGTTGAAGCCATTCAAAAAATGACTAATCATTCCCAAAAATGGCACGATGGAGGAAGCAAAAGAAACCAAGGCGGAAGTTTTGACAGAATTGCAGCCATCACTAACAAGCTAGAGAATCTGAGTCGAGATATGCGTAATATCAGAGAAACTGTTCATGCCATCCAAGTAGGTTGTGAAGGCTGTGGTGGAGGACACCTCTCTAAAAATTTTCCTCAAAATAACAAAGATGACACGATTGAAGAAGCTAAATATGGAGAAAATCGACCATTTTACGAGGATAATCGTAATGGCTATCGTAGAAGACCTCCTCAATATTATGAGCAAGGTGAAAGAAGAGCTAATTTAGAGGAAATGATTAACAAGTACCTTGTGGATTCAACCAAGAGACAGAAAGAGCAAGAAGATTGGCTGAAAAACTTCCAAGATAATACAAACAAAAGCCTTTCTAGCCATGACGTATCACTAAAGAACTTGGAGACTATGATTGGGAAGCTTGGCGACGAAGTACAAAAAAGAAATGAGACACAAAAGAACAAATCAACAATATGTAAACCCGTCTTTTCTAAAAATGACAAATCCACCAATGAATCTAATAGAAACAATGATACCGATGACGGAACGAAGTTACGCCGTAACCAAACATCAGAGTTACGGCGTAACCAGGAAACGAGCAATGATGAGCCTACCAAAGTTGATGACTCTAAAAGGAAGAATCATTGGTGTAAGGCTATTGCAATTGATGATGGGGAGTGTTACCACCTATGGGCCTCTTGTGACCCTCGGAAGTCCTGCGATGAAGGGGTTGATAAGGAGAGAGTTAATGATGACAGATACATGTGGACTACACTTAATGATGAAGAAAGATTAGCCAAATTCTCGATTAACGAAGTGGAAGGACTACCTATCAAGCATTATTGCAGACCATTACTAATCACAGAAGATGAATTCACACAAGCATGGCCAACTTGCAACCCCTTTCGTGAGTATTGCAACAGAGGAGGCAATGTGAACAACAAAGTTTGGATATGCCCACATGAATCGGGAAGACATGACATTGATTTTGGGGACCTATCATTCAAAGACTGGTACTCAGTTAGGTTCGTTGATGCAGTAATTAATTCAGCCTTGTTAGGAAATTTAGAGCTAAAATATGAAAAACATGTTCTTCAAAGAAAGACCATTAAACCTCTCAACGATATTCCTTCTTATAACAACGATGACAAAGGAACGCGAAGTCATTGGTGTGAGCAAATTAAAACCACTGACGGAAATTTTTTGGCATCCTGCAACCCTTTTGATTACGAATGTGATGGGGGAAGCAGCATTGAGAGAGCTGGGGAAGACGAGTTCCTGTGGACCTCAACTAATGACTCAGAAAGAATAGAATTTCCTTGGCCAGATGATTTACGATTCGACAATTGGGTCAGAATCAAATACGGAAAAATTGACGCAATAACTAAGGAGAAAATCTGGAATGGATGTATGAGTAAAGATGAACCAAATAACGAAGTTCCAAATGAAGAATCGGATAATGACACCAAGGATTCATTGGGGAAAGAAAAAGAGGAATGCAAGCAAATGCTAGTGGAAAATTTACTCAGAGATACTGATTCCGACGATGATGATTTTGATTACCTAAAACTACAAGGGGAAGATGGGTTCATTAAACCCGATGATGAAGCACATGAGAAAAGGAGGTGCAAACTCCTTGGGATTCCATATAAAAGGCCACCCCCAATTATTACGGAAAAATATGTGTTTACTAGGTACCACTTGGGACCAGAGGAAAAATTTTGCAAAATTTGGAAGGTCGAGACTAAAGAGTACCTCTGCACTGCCACAAATGTCGCTTGGGTCAGACACAACTTGATGAAGGACATGGAGGAAGTCGGCCAAATCCAAAGGCCACCATAAAGCCCCGTGGATCTGAGTCTAACTTAAAGACTCGTAAATAAAGAAAAGTGCTCTTTCGGGAGACAACCCAAATTATCCCTTTCTTTTGTTTTATTTCTATTTCTTTTGGGTTTTGTGTTTTTAACCATTTTTGTAGGAACGAAGAAGATTGCTGCTGCAGCATCTGAAAGTGCTGAAGAATGACAAAGTACTGGAAGAAATCAAAGTACTGCTAAGGAAAAAGTCAAAGTATTGCTTGTTTATCAAAGTACTGTAAAGCAAGTCGGTTGTAATAGACTGTTTTATAGAAAGTAATGTTTATCTAGAATGTTCTAAGAATAGTTTAGTATTACTTGTCGTACAAGGATTAGAATTGTAAACCGATTAGGGTTATCCTTAAGCCTATAAAAGGACCCCTAGATTGGCATTAGAGATATATGTGTTTAGAATCCTAAAGTACGATATTAGAGTTTTAAAATTATTAAAGAATCTGTATAACTAGCAGATTCTAAAGTTTTAATAAAATCATTGAAAGTTAAAGTTAAATTCTTCTTAGCTTTGTTAAGTAAATTTCGCATACTTAATAGAGTTAGTTCAGTGTTTCATTGTTAATAACTTAAGATTTATCCGAGGTTATTAAGCCCTTAACAAGCTATATAAGTTAGTTTGGTTAGAGTATATCGATCCAACAAGTGGTATCAGAGCTTGTGTGGAAACTCTGACTAAGAAGAAACCTTAAAACCTAGTTAACAACAAAACCTAAATATGTCGACTAAATCTGTTCCACCCCCCATCCATCACCTCTCTAAGAATACCAATCATTAAGAAGGGAGAATGCGACCTATGGAGCATGAAGATGAGGCAGTACATTGCTATTACAGACCATGCACTATGGAATGTAATTGTCAATGGTAATGAAGTAGTTCCAGAACCTGTAGAGATTCCTGGACAACCTAAACCACCTAAAGCAGTCTTACCAGCAGCAACAATAAGGAATCAAGAAAAGGCTCTTAATATAATGCTGTCTGCTATTCCAGATTGTCATCTACTCAAGTTCCATGATGCTAAAGATGCAAAGCAACTCTGGGCTGCTCTCAAGACAAGGTTTGGAGGTAATGATGCTTCCAAGAAGATGCACAGAAATCTGTTAAAGCAGCAGTTTGAAACATTCACTGTTGGAGAAAGAGAAGGCCTTAGTGCTGCCTATGACAGATTACAAAATCTTCTCAGTATGCTGGAGTTATACAAAGCAGAGGTTTCAGTTGAAGATGCAAATCTGAAGTTCTTAAGGATTTTGCCATCTTCATGGCATGTGATTGCTACTATGATCAGAGGACAACCTGGTTTGGATGTTATGGACTTTGATGATCTTTACAATCATCTGAAGGTGTATGAGCATGAGATGAATGGCCAAACTAGTTCAAAATCTCACAGTATTGCCTTTTTGTCATCTGAAAAGAGAGGCAGTACTTCCACTAAAAGTACTGCTTCTCCTACTCAAAGTACTGTTTGTCAAAGTACTGTTGCCTACTCTACCCCTACCTTTGCTCAGCAAGCCACACCAACAAATACCATCCACTCAGATGAAGTTGTATGCTCATTCTTTGCACAGCAAGCTACTCTACATGTTACTTATGAAGAAGATTTGTCACAAATTGAAGAAGATGCTCTTGAAGAAATTGATATTAGGTAGCAAGTTGCTATGATCACTACAAGGATCAGGAAGTTCATGAAGAAGACAGGAAGAGGAATTGACTTCAAACCAAAATAGGGAATCACTTTTGACAAATCCAAAATTGAATGCTTCAATTGTCAAAAGACTGGACACTTTGCAAGGGAATGCAGGTTTGCTAAATATCAAGAAAACAGGATGACTGAGAAACCAAAGCTTGAGCTAAAAGAAATTTCTATTACAGAAACAAAAGCTTTGGTTGCTCAAGAGAATCTATCAGAGGTTGACTGGAGTGCTGAGTTTGATGATGAACCAGTAACCTATTGTATGGTAGCTGTAGAGGAATCAGTGGAAGAATTTGATTGGAGCACAACCTTTGATGAAGAATCTAGATATGCTGCTTTGGAATCCAAAGATGATCTAGGAAGCTTTGATTGGAGCATGGAGAGTGAAGATGAACCTGTTCTGCTTGCTATGGTAGCTACTTCACCAAGTTCACCACCTATCTCTGAGGTATGTTCTAAGTGTCATGATTTTTATCAAAAAGTTCTTAATAATTATGTAACTGAAAGAGATAATTATCAAATGGCTAGGTCTGAGGTAGCAGGTTATCAAATTACTTTAGAGTCTATGGAAGCCAAAATAATAACACATGAAAATAATGAAATGGCTTGGGCAGAAAAGTATGAACAACAGGATTATCAGTTAAAGCTAAGTGAATGGAAGTTAAATTGTAAAATCTCTGAAATTGAGAAGCTTACTAAGGAAAGAGATGAACTGTTAGCAAAGTTTGATGCTTGGAAAGAATCTGGTCTTTCTCATGTCACTTATTAGGGGTGTACAGTGTTTGGTTTGGCACCAAACAAACCGAAATATAAACCGGACCGAAACCGAATAAAACCGGACCGAAAATTTTAATTGGTGTATGGTTTGGTTTAAAACCAAACCGAAGTATTTAATTGGTTTTTGGTTTGGTTTTGGGTTTGAAAAATACAAAACCAAACCAAACCGAAAAAACCGAATATACAAAAAAGTTTAAATTATATATATACAAATTTTATAGGTTTATCTAGGGGTGGAAATGAGCTGAGCCGCTCGTGAAAAGCTCAGGATCGGATCGGTAAAAGGCTAAATGAGCCGAGTCTAAACGAGCTCGAGCCTAGCTTGCAACTCATTTATTAATCGAGCTCGAGCTTTACATACAAAGCTCGTTTGGGCTCGCGAGCCTAAACGAGCCTAAACTATATTATGATATTTTAAGTATTAAAATTTTTTATACGAGCCGAGCTCGAGCTTTTAAACGAGCTCAAAAATATATATTATGAGCCAAGCTTTAACTTTGCATTTCCAAATCGTATAAACAAGCCGAGCCCGAGCTTATATAACACACCACGAGCCGAGCTCGAGCTTTTTAAAACTTAAACGAGCTAAGCCTGCCTCGACTCGGCTCGTTTTCACCCATGTTTATCTTCCTAACAAAAAATCCTAATAATTTAAAATATCTTATAAACTAACCACTCCTTAAATCAAGGATTGATGCATATCTAGGACTCCAGGAGCAATTAACCTACTTGATTCCAATAAATTCACATATATCGTATCCTCTCCTCCTATATTTCGCTTTTATTTATTTTTGTTAAGTTATGAAACCTTTTGGTTTCTTAAACTTTTGTTTTGTTGATTTACTTAAGCACTTTGTGAGACCTTTGATTCGATAATTTTATTTGAACTTTTAGGTTTTTATTTGTAACTTTTAGATTATATTTTGAAGTTTACTTGAATTTGGTTTTCTTGGTTTTAACCGAAACCAAACCGAATTCCAATTTGGTGTATGGTTTGGTTTTATCCGTTCTAAAATTGGTTTGGTTTGGCTTTGGTTTCGAGTTTTAAAATTTTCAAACCGATTAACCCGAACCATACAACCCACGAAACCGAAAACCGAACCGATGAACACCCCTATCACTTATGTTGAAAAACAGAGAAGAGCTTACATTAGAACTGGCCTAGGTTTTGGTATGGACTTTAATAACAAAGAAGAAAACCCACCTAGTGATAAGGATGACCTTGATTTTGAGGATATAACCACGAGTGATGATGAACTCATTAATTATGTAGACACATCTAGTAATGAGGAATCAGTCAGTGAAACACCTCCTGAGTTTAAGAAAGATAATGGTTATCATGCAGTCCCTCATCCCACTTGAAGTTTTCAACCCCTTAGGCTAGATGTTTCTCGTTTTGGAGTAGACAACTTAGAGTTTAGAAAAAAGCTTATTGGTCAATCTAGTTCTGAAAATCCAAAAGAAAGAGTTGAGAAACCTACAGATGATCATGTCATAAGTCAAGCAGTACCTTTAACTCAAAGTACTGCTACACCTTCAGCTGTACCTTCAAGAAAACCTTTTCAAAATACTGCTAAACCTTTTTGGGATAATTTTGGCCAAAATAAGTTTCAAAACTCACCAAAAGGTCAGGTTAGATTTGGTCATAGAACTCAAGGAAGAAATTTTGGGAGTATGGGTCAAAAATTATGTTTTTTTGTTGTTAGGAATTAGAAATTCCAGGTATTAAAAGAGTCGGTCACCTCAAGTATATGTAATCGTTAGAAAGCTCGTAGTCGTAGTTCTTTTATGTTAAGTAGTATTTAGTTAAGTAACACCGTGGAGGACGGACGGGTCTTTACCCACTGTATGCCTGATCCACAGCCCGTTGTGTGGCGTTTTATTGTAAGACTATAAATACTCTCTACCTCCCAAGGTAGAGAGTTGGAGCTCATAATAAGATTTTTCTTTCTCTCACTAAGTTCCCTAAACCTCTAACTTTCTCTCTCTAAAAACCTCCTTGTACGCCTCTTGTGATTAAGGTTTAGTGTGTTTGTGAAATCAAATAGTTTACAATTGGTATCAAGAGCCATGGTTAGATCATATCTTACAAATCTTTGGATTTCTAGTGGTTTTTAGGGGGGTTTTGAGTTTAAAAAAGTTTAGTGGTTTTTGCATCATTTGGTTGATTTCTAGTGTTAAAGTTTGGATTTTGGTAGTACTTTTGTGTTTAGAATCATCACAAGTGTTTAGGTTTTCATTTAGAAGGTTTGAATCATAGTGGTTGGGTTGTTTTTGGATTGAAAAGTGGTGTTTATGTGTTTTTCATGCTAGCGACTTGAGCCACGGAAAAGTTTTCTTGGTAGCGACTTGCTTTACAATTTGGTAGCGAGTTGTAATTGAAAGTCTTAGCGAGTTGGGTTAGCGACTTGTCTAGTGAGACAAGCCGACAAACAGTACACTTAGTGGATTCTCCACTACGGGTAGCGACTTGGTGGAAGTTAGCGACTTGTACTTGTGTTCGTTAGCGACTTGGTATGATGAACTCAATGATAAGGAGAAGAAGAGATTCGATGCAGATATCAGGGCTTCTAACATCATATTGCAAGGTCTTCCAAAAGACATATACAAGCTTATCAACCACAACACTGAAGCAAAGGCTGTATGGGATAATGTTAAGATGCTTCTCTCAGGTTCTGAATTAACCATGGAAGACAGAGAATCTCAACTCTATGATGAATTTGAGCACTTCAAGATGAAACCAGATGAGAGTGTCTATGAGTACTATGTGAGATTCCATAAGCTGGTGAATGACATGAGGAACATCAGAATGACCATGCCTAACATTCAGCTGAACTCAAAGTTTGTTAACAACATGAATCCTGAATGGCACAAGTTTGTCACTTCTGTGAAGCTCACTAAAGGGTTGAAGAATACAAACTATGAGCAACTCTATGCCTTCCTTCTTCAGAATGAGAGACATGCCATGTTTGAAAAGAGGATTCTTGAAAATTTCAAAACAAATCCAGGAGAGAAAAGCTCATCAAATGATTCAACTGCCTTCTACTCAAACATTGGAATTACCACCAAAGCATCTCAAGTTATACCCATGGGTGATGGCAATCACAAACTCATTCCTGATCCAAGATTCAAACAAGCTGATGCTGATGCAGCTGTGGGACACTTCATTACTCAACTGGCCCTTATGGTTAAACAAAACTTGACACTCAGTCCAAATACCAACCGTCTTCACACCAACAATGAAATTAGAACTGCTTCCAATCTTCACAATCATGCTCTAGTCAGAGATGGGAAAGTCATGGTGCAGCCAGTTCAAGAAAGACAGTACGAACAAGGAAGAGGTGGAGTCGGTAGAGAATATGTGACAAATCAGAATAGGGGAAGGAATGGAAATCAAGGTCAAGCTAAGCCGATCAAATGCTATAACTTTGGTGGTGAGGGACACATTGCAAGGAACTGCACATCTCCAAAACGTCCACAGAATGCTGAGTATTTCAGGGATAAGATGCTACTAGTACAAGCTCAAGACAATGGAGCAGCTTTGGATGAAGAGGAGTTACTATTTCTTGCTGAAGGAAATGCCAAAACCTATGATGCTGATGTTGATGAACAGCCAATTCAAGAGATAGGTCACAATCATCAGAATGCCTTTCAAGTAGCTGATTGTGATGCATACGACTCTGATGTTGATGTTGGACCTTCTGCCCAAACAATTTTCATGGCTAGCATTTCTCCAATGGTCTCTCCTAAGATCTCATCTCCACCACAAGCTGGTCCATCCAAAGACAAACTCATTTATGAGGTACTAAAACTATATGATGATGCAGATATGCAAAAGATGCATGACAAAGTACAATCAACTGAAACTATTGAGTCAAATATTGAAGATATGGGTAATATCAATGTTGTCCCATATGATCAATATGTGAAACAAAGTGAAAGTGAAGTTGTACCAAGTGATGCATCTTCTGCAATCAACGATGACTATGTTTTTGATGAATACACCACATGTGCCTCTGATGATTCTGTTATCTCTGAACTTAATGCCTATAAAGAACGTGTTGCTATTTATGAACAACGTGCTAAATTTGAGTTGACCACCCGTGAGCAGGAAATGGATGACCAAATGCGTACAACTATTAGAAAAAGTAGGTTTAGAGAAGGAGTATTAAAACAAGAGTTAAACTCCTTACAAGAAAGGCTTTCTAAAACTGCTAAGCAAAAACAAGAACTTCAAGAAAATGTTAAATTGCTTAAGCAAGAATTTAGCATTAAGGAATCTAAACTTTTGAATGATTTTTCTAATCTAAAAACCTTGAAAAACAAGCTTGAAAATAAGTTGTACGTACAAGGAAATACCATTCAGACTGCTCACTTAATCACTAAGCACAGAGTTTTGAGTGATAAGCATAGTACTCCCCTTGTTGAGGAACCAAATCCAGAAGTTGGTAAAAGAGCTAGAGCTGCCCATAAGGTTATTTATGATGGCAATGAAATTCTTAAGCCTAGACAGAAACCTAGTTGCGCTGAGTGCACTGAGGAAGATAATAAATCAGATGAAGTCACTAGGGAAAAGATGAACAAGAAACTAGATGATCCTAAATGTAAAGAAAAGAAAATAAATATCACACCCCATGATTACAAGAAGGAGAATTGGATTTCCTTGAACAAGTTTAAGCCTCAGACATTGTTAACACCCGAACAAGTGTTTTGGAAAAAGGATTTAGATAAGCAAAAAGCAGAGAATCTTGTTGTAACAAACCCACCCTTTAGGAAAATGCCTTCAGCGACTGTGTATCCTCCCAATACACCAATGCATTTAGTTCCTAGGACTATTGCCACTAAAAGCAAGACCTTAATCAGTCAATATGTTATTCTTCAACTATTTGTCGATTTTGAGAAAACTTGTAAGAAAAGGATCACACCCACTAGGATAACTGAAGGGGAAAGGGGTTTTGAACAAACAAAAGAATGCTATCTAACTGAGGTAATGCCTTTCTTCAAACTACTAAAAGATCATTTTGAGAGTCTTAAAAAGGTGATAAATTTAGATATTAAAGGAATGGAAAAGGAATTTGATGCAATGATAGTTGAGGTTAGTGACTATGAGCGAGCATTAAAATATAATGAGATTGAGAGGAAGAACTTGCATACCTTGAATGAGAATCTTATTTCTGAATGTATTGCTCAAGACGTGTTTTACACTGCTACGAATTGCTCCATTAATGCTTCTCAATTTCATGAATTATCTGTTGCTCTGAAAGTCTCTCATGATCGTGTCATTGAGCTTGAAAAGATTAATTCGAAACTTAATGAGAAAATTGATCAGGATGATCACGATAATTTGGTAAAACATCTTTCTAAACTAGAAGTTGAACATTTTGATTTACAACTAAAATATCAACATCTAAAAGAAAATGTTAAAACCTCAACTTTCAAGACATCCTTGGATGCTCCTGAATTTGATGCAGTTTTTGAAATTAGCAAACGTGATGAACAGATTCGAGCTCATTGTAACACGATCAAAAAGTTGAAAGCCCAAATCTCTCAATTGAAGGGTGAAAAGAACAATGTGAATGGATCCCAAATGCCTCATCCTTTAGATTCTCAGTACTCTCAAACTTTTCATCTTCAAAACTTGGTAAATGCCTTACAAAAGGAAAATGAGAGTTTTCTAGAAGAAAATGAAAAAGTTAAACGACACTTTAAAGAGTTATATGATTCAATGAAAGTCACTCGTGACCAAAACAACGAAAAAATAACGTCTTTACAAAAGGAAATTGAGAATCTGAGAAGTCAGGAAAATGGGAAACTACCACTTGTGTTTAATAAGAATGTTGTTTCAAAGTCACCCTTAGACTGCAAATACACTGTGGCGGTTAAATATATTCCTCCTCATCTTAGGAATAATGAACCTGCGTTTCATAACTATTTTGCTCACCTTAAGGATAGTCTAGAATGTCTCCGTGAGATTGTTGAAGAGGACTTCATTAATAAACCTCTTGATAGAGAAATTAGGTTTGCTTGCCTCCAGGCCAAACGATCTCAAGAGCTGCTTGAATGTGTAATTGCAACATGTCCAAAATCATTAGGTGAAAAAGGCAAAGCTGTGAAGCCTTGTTCTATGCCTAGTGCCAAGCAGGAAATCCTTTCTATGCCCAGTCTTAAGAAAGTAAACACTAATGTGCCTTCAAGTAGTTCAGATTCCAGATATGTTAGTGCTAAGAAAGTGAACTTTAGTGTGCCTACAAATAGCTCAAATCACAGTCTTAAGAAAGTAAACACTAAAGTGCCTTCTAGTAGTTCAGATCCTTGCACATCAAGTTCAGGAATGCAAAAATTAGAGCAGCCAACTAATGTTCCCATTCCCTCTACAGGAGTAATCAGTGACATTAAAGCGAGCAAGTCAAAGTCTCAAGACAATACAAGGAATGATAGGACCTTGCAAGCTAAGAATGTGCATTGGAAGAGAGTAGAAGACCAATCTAGGAACTTTAAGCTTGTGTTGAATAAAACGAATCGTGTTGATTCTAGTATTAGCCATAGGTGTATTGTAATTAATTCAATTCGATACTATTTGCAAACCTTGTAATTATGTCTGCTTGAATTCTGTTGCTAATCATGAATGTGGTGTGAATGCTTTGTCTAATGCTGTCAAATGCCCAGTTAAAATTATTAAGGCTAATAATCGTGCTAAGAAGGCAAAAAGGCAAAAACGAAAGATTGTTAGAAAACAGTGGAAGCCCACAGGAAGAACATTTATAAAGATAGGTTATTATTGGATACCTTTTGGTCATAAGAATAATCAGTTTTGCTCTCAAACTGCTAAGAATATGCCCACTAGACAATGGATGCCTACTGGTAGAACTATTCCCTTAAGAAGTGAACATACTTTGAATAGGTCAAATACAGACACCAGCATTGCATCTATTCCCAATGATTCCACTGCTTCTACTTGTGATATGGATGTTTCTATTTCTGATGTGGGTGTTCCAATTACTGTTACTAACCAAGTGGAACCCATTCTTGCATGGGGATCTCAATTATCCAGTTATCCATTCTTGTCTGTGTTCAATTGCAGATCGTTCAAATCGTTCTGTGGTACCGGACTCAGGTACATTCCAAGCATATGACTGGAGACCGGTCGCCGCTCATGAACTTCGTGAGCAAATTCATCGGGACAGTTAGATTTGGGAATGATCATTTCGGTGCAATTAAGGGTTATGGAGATTATGTTATTGGAAAAAGTATTATCTCCAGGGTGTATTATGTGAAAGGTCTTGGTCATAACCTGTTCTCTGTTGGTCAATTCTGCGATTCTGATCTAGAAGTAGCCTTCAGAAAACATACTTGTTTCGTTAGAGAACTTGACGGTAAGGAGCTTTTAAGAGGCTCACGTGGATCAAATCTATACACCATCTCTATCAAAGATATGATGAAGTCTTCTCCAATTTGCTTGTTGTCAAAGGCTTCAAAAACAAAGTCATGGTTATGGCATCGTCGTCTCAATCACTTGAACTTCGGCACCATCAATGATCTCTCCAGAAAGGACTTAGTTGTAGGTTTACCTAGACTTAAGTATGAAAAGGATCATCTTTGTTCAGCATGCCAATTGGGAAAAAGCAAGAAGTATGCCCATAAACCCAAACCTACAAACTCAGTCTCAGAAGTTCTTCATACAATTCACATGGACTTATGTGGACCCATGAGAGTGCAGAATATCTTTGGGAAGAAATATGTGTTAGTTGTGGTTGATGATTTCTCTAGATTCACTTGGGTACAGTTCCTAAGGTCAAAGGATGAAACTCCAGATATCATCGTCAAACTCATCAAACAGCTGCAGGTTCGTCTTAACAAAACGGTCATAATCATCGAACAGACAATGGAACTGAGTTTGTTAACAAACAACTTGGTGAGTTTTATGAAAGTATTGTAATCAGTCATCAAAGAAGTGTTCCTCGAACTCCTCAACAGAACAGTGTAGTTGAAAGACGAAATCGAACTCTTGTGGAAGCCGCAAGGACTATGCTAATTTACTCAAAAGTTCCAATGTTTCTATGGGGTGAAGCCATCGCCACTGCATGCTACACCCAAAATCGATCCTTGATTCACACTGCTCATGGAAAAACTCCATATGAACTTGTCCACAACAGAAAACCTGATCTTTCATTCCTTCGTGTGTTCGGTGCTTTATGTTATCCAACTAATGATGGTCAAGATTTAGGAAAACTGAGAGCTAAAGCGGACATTGGAGTTTTTGTAGGCTATGCACCAAACAGAAAAGGTTACCGAATCTATAACAAGAGAACCCGAAATATCATGGAAACAATTCACGTCAAACTCATCAAACAGCTGCAGGTTCGTCTTAACAAAACGGTCAGAATCATCAGAACAGACAATGGAACTGAGTTTGTTAACAAACAACTTGGTGAGTTTTATGAAAGTATTGGAATCAGTCATCAAAGAAGTGTTCCTCGAACTCCTCAACAGAACGGTGTAGTTGAAAGACGAAATCGAACTCTTGTGGAAGCCGCAAGGACTATGCTAATTTACTCAAAAGTTCCAATGTTTCTATGGGGTGAAGCCATCGCCACTGCATGCTACACCCAAAATCGATCCCTGATTCACACTGCTCATGGAAAAACTCCATATGAACTTGTCCACAACAGAAAACCTGATCTTTCATTCCTTCGTGTGTTCGGTGCCTTATGTTATCCAACTAATGATGGTCAAGATTTAGGAAAACTGAGAGCTAAAGCGGACATTGGAGTTTTTGTAGGCTATGCACCAAACAGAAAAGGTTACCGAATCTATAATAAGAGAACCCGAAATATCATGGAAACAATTCATGTCACGTTTGATGAGCTGACCGGTCAAATGGCTCCTGGACATTCCAGTTCTGGACCCGCACTTCAAAACAGTCCCATTGGTTCATTTCTTGTACCAAACTCCTCTTCAGCAACTCCATATGTACCCCCTCTGAAGATGATTTAAAGAAACTGTTTGATGAACATTATGAGCCAAGTAACAATGATATGTCAATCCAATCAACAGAGGCTGCTTCTATCCCTGTCAATGAAATTAACCCTTCAACTTCTATGTCATTAAGCCAAGAAGCGCCTGCTGCTGACCAATCTGGTTCATCAACAAATCTTCAATCATCAAGTGTACATCATGGAAATGACTCTGATTCACAGGATGAAGTCAATCCCTTTGCTACTCCCGAAGATGCTCCATTTGAAAATATATTTGCTCCTGAATCATCATCTGAACCATCTTCTACAAGAGACGTCGACTCTGCTACTTCCGTCCCTCAACTACAGCCACATGAACACCTCAGAAAATGGACTCACGATCATCCATTAGACAACATCATTGGAAATCCCTCTCGTCCAGTATCCACACAGAAACAACTTGCAACCGATGCCTTATGGTGCTTCTTCAACTTCGTACTCTCTAAGATCGAACCAAAAGATGTTAAAACTGCCATGAATGAAGACAGTTGGTTCAATGCCATGCAAGAAGAAATTCATGAGTTTGATCGTCTCGATGTATGGGAATTAGTACATGCTCCAGATTGTGCTATGATCATTGCTCTCAAGTGGATCTTCAAAGTAAAGCTTGATGAGCATGGTGATGTTTTAAAGAATAAGGCTAGATTGGTTGCAAAAGGATACCGTCAAGAGGAGGGCATAGACTTTGAAGAATCATTTGCTCCAGTGGCTCGAATCGAGGCAATTAGAATATTCTTAGCTAATGCTGCAAGTAAGAACATGGTAGTCTATCAGATGGATGTAAAGACAGCATTTCTGAACGGAGATCTTAAAGAAGTCGTCTACGTCTGCCAACCTGAAGGCTTTGTGAATCCAGAGCATCCTACTCACGTTTATCGTTTGAAAAAAGCTCTTTACGATTTAAAGCAAGCTCCAAGGGCATGGTATGATACGCTATCAAAGTTTCTTCTGTCTACCGGCTTCAGCAAAGGAGCAGTTGATCCAACATTGTTCACCAAAAAATCAGGCAAACATTTAATTCATGTTCAAATTTATGTTGATGATATTATCTTTGCCTCGACTGACCCCAATGAATGTGATCGTTTTTCAAAAGAAATGGGTTCCAAATTTCAAATGTCAATGATGGGACAAATGTCATTTTTCTTGGGATTACAAATTTCACAAAGTCCCGGAGGCATTTTCATAAATCAATCTAAATATGCAAATGAGATTTTAAAGAAATTTGGATTTGATTCAAGTGACCTCGTTGACACTCCCATGATTGAACGAACCAAGCTTGATGAGGACCACTCAGGGATCATGATAGACCAAACGAAATATCGTAGTATGATTGGATCCCTGATGTACCTCACAGCTAGTAGACCAGACATCTTGTTCTCTGTTTGCATGTGTGCTAGATACCAGGCTAAGCCTACTAAAAAGCACCTTGAAGCGGTTAAACGGGTCTTTCGGTATCTCCAAGGAACCATCAATATGGGACTTTGGTACCCGAAGGACAAAGGTATGTCACTAACACCTATGCAGATGCGATCATGCAGGATGTCAAGATACTCGTCGAAGTACGTCCGGAGGTGCACAGTTTTGGGTGATAAGCTTGTGAGGTGGTCTTCAAAGAAGCAAATGAGTACTTCTATTTCCTCTACAGAGGCTGAATACATAGCCATGTCATCTTGTTGTGCTCAAATCCTATGGATGAGATCCCAATTATCTAACTATGGCTTTGTATTCAACAAAATCCCTCTACTTGTGATAATAAAAGTGCTATTGCTCTCTCATGCAACAACGTACAACACTCAAGAGCAAAGCACATCGACATTCGACATCATTTCATCAGGGAACAAGTTGAAAAAGGTGTGGTGGAACTCTATTTTGTAAGGACTGAATACCAGTTAGCAGACATCTTCACCAAAGCTCTTCCAAGAGAACGTTTTGAGTTTATTCTTCCACGTCTTGGCATGAAAAGCCTTCAACCAGAAACACTCAAACGTCTTCAGGAGGAAGACGAGGAGTAAAGGTCTATCTTCATCTATCTCTTGTAAATATTTATTTGAAAAACAAAATACAAAATTATAAAACTTTCAAAATCCATAAAAATCTGAAAAATTCGAAAAATCTTCAAAAATTGTTGTCAATTTGTCATGTTTTTCTCGGTTCGATAATATCTACGGTCTTTGTGCTTACATTCAAAGAATGACACGAGACTTTAGATGTTGTTCGAATTTAAAATTAAAAAAAAAAAAAAAAAAAATTGGGAGAAAGAGAAACTATGGTTTATTGTCATTTCAGGCAATAACCCGCTCTTTAATGAAAGAACAGAGCCATACTTTAAATTGGTTTTCAAATCTCATGCTCTGATTCTATAAAACAATCACCTACTATCTAATGAAAACTAATTGCTTTGAAGAATTACTCGGACTCAATGTTTGAAAATCATCTGTACTTAACAGTTGTCAAAAATATCTATCTCTCAATCAACAACTTATGTCATTGATTGAGGGGGAGAATGATTTTTCAAATTAAATTAAAAAGTGTATTTTTCAAACAATGGTACCAGACCTTGGTTACTATTATGTTTTCAAAAGATAGTCATGCATGTTTATCCAATGGAGTTTAAAGTCTCAAAATCATATCCTTATCAGTTAAAACGCTTTCATAATCAAGTCACAATTCTCCTTAAAAGCTTTCAAAATCAATTTAAATCTACAGAGATCACAAATCTCAAATGTTTTGATAATTGTGATCGGGGGAGAATTTGTGATAGGATTTAAACTGATAATTCGATAAATGGTTTCATAAGTGATTAGCATGTTTGCCTCCCCGTAAGTGACAAACGATTTCAAATTTCCATGCACACGTTGAGGGGGAGCATCTATCTTAAACCACAAATATTTGAAACGTGATCAATTTATCTCAATGTGCAGTCTTTTCCTAACATGTGCAAAACATTCTCATACATCTATGCACATATTAAGGGGGAGCAAACTTGTGAAAACCTCATCCTTCCTTAAAATGTTTTATCTACTCAAATTGATTAGGAAGTGATGATGATCATTTTAGAAAATGTTAATCAAAAGATTGGACCTTTCATTCTCAATCTAACTATTTCTAAGATCTCTTGCCTCCATGTGCTGACCAAACTCTAAATTTTTATGCATATGTTGAGGGGGAGCATTTCTAAAATATCAAAAACAATTAAGATATAAAATGCTTTGATTCTATATCACAAGTATCTTGATTGATTTTCAAATGGTTTTCAATTGGTTCCAATGGCAGATGAATGATACCAAAAAGACCGACCAACTTTACTTTATGTATGGTGATATAAGGATGATAAGGTTTGGTTGTGTTCCCATGATCCTCCAGAACTGGAGGGATCTACCCAGGGACTATCCACTAGTTAGTGTAGAGTTCTTAGGTTTGATGATAAAAGGAGAAAAATGAGATATGGGAAGAGTGCGGACTGAGACTAAGCTAGTACTGGAATAAACCCAACAAGGTTCTAGTTATGAAGTCTCGGTAAGCACTGAAGGGGTTGAAGAATGAAAAAGAATTGAATGTGAAAAAGGGTGAAAACAAATAGCCCTCCATTTATTCAACCTTAGGGCAGAAACCGGGATCAATTCATATACTACTGATGGTAACATCGGTATTGAAGACAAGACGTCATGGACCCAGTGACGCACTGCACTTCAACTTTCCAAACCACTCAAGTTCCTCTTAAAAGGGCTTGTTTCATTCTCACGGGGAACCTACATAACCTATCGACTTTCTCTTAGAGATTGTTGATATTGAAGAAGGAGACCCTCTCCCTAGTCTCCGGCATAGGAACCAAATGTGCACTTATTGAGTCTAGAGCCAAGAGATCATCCACAATATCTCATTAGGACACTAAATTCTTGAAGACTTGCTGTTTCACACAATGTGGAAAGTAAGAACATATTAAGAGTCCTACGCATTATCCTAGTGATAATTGCCAGAACATCTGAGTGTTATGCAAACACATTCACAATGAAGATGAAAAGCCTTCTGGAGCCAACATCAAACAAGCTCCTGGTAGGTGGCATGTGAGATCTATCCAATAGATTAACCATGTGACAACTGGACAGAAACAATGGAGAGATTCAATCTTTTGAATCAATCCTGGTTCAGGTTATGGATTGACGGATACCTTTGAAAAACCAGTTGTTGTGCTTAAAAACTCTTTTCTTTAGCACATCGACTGTGTGCCTATTTCTCAAAATAAAAGGTGTTTATGATTGATAATTGATTTTCATTAAAACCTTCGTTGTGTTGCAAAAACAATTTCTATTGAGCAATACACGATTGTTTCTCAAATCTCTTTTCATCAATCAGTGACTCTCATTTCACTGGTTCACTCACTCCGTGTTGTCTTCCTTGAGACGTTCCGGTTTAAGAACAGCTAGAGCAGCTGCGAAACCCTGTCAAGGAAATTCTTCGGAATTATACCTGATCACAGGCAGTACTTGTACTGATCAACGGGGAACCGTGGGCCGTGTACCTCAATTCGACGAAAGTGGTCAAAGACACTCTCGTGCGCTTTATTGCTAACTGTTGTATGCAGGTACACCCGACGCTTGCGATCGAATGGAGCGATCAATCCATAGCCGCATGCTCACACTACACATTCATTTCTAAAGAAATCATGATTAGTGCATCAATGACTCTGATATTATCACTCCATGCTTCTGCTACGCTGCTGCCAATATCATGAATCCACGAAAGCTTCCGCTACTCTGATAAGAAGAAATCATGATCCAGAATGTGAGCATGTCGGTCCAAATGTCACAACATCACATAACATCAACACCACAAAGGAAGAGTCAGAGATTTAATGTGGCTGATGATCTCAAAGCTGGCTCAAATCTCATTATCACGTGGATCAGTAAAAGACCTGCACTTGGATTAACCAAACATGCAATGTGAAGAATCAATGACTACGAGCTACAGAGCAAAGTACTACATCAAGAGTGCAAGAACAATTTATAATGTAATATCGGTTTGTATTCAATGTAAGTTTATATGTGTGTTTGAGGTAACCTCCCTTAGGGGGAGATTGTTAGGAATTAGAAATTCCAGGTATTAAAAGAGTCGGTCACCTCAAGTATATGTAATCGTTAGAAAGCTCGTAGTCGTAGTTCTTTTATGTTAAGTAGTATTTAGTTAAGTAACACCGTGGAGGACGGACGGGTCTTTACCCACTGTATGCCTGATCCACAGCCCGTTGTGTGGCGTTTTATTGTAAGACTATAAATACTCTCTACCTCCCAAGGTAGAGAGTTGGAGCTCATAATAAGATTTTTCTTTCTCTCACTAAGTTCCCTAAACCTCTAACTTTCTCTCTCTAAAAACCTCCTTCTACGCCTCTTGTGATTATGGTTTAGTGTGTTTGTGAAATCCAATAGTTTACATTTGTTATAGTCCTTATCATCTGATTAAGCAATGCGACTTTCACTCAGAGTACCTAAGCAAATTCCCAAAGAATAGAACAGTAAACCAAAAACAAGGGAAACTAGACCAGTTTGGAACCATTCACATAGGGTTAACCATAGCAATTTCTCAAAAGACTATAGGTACCCTCACCAGAGAAGAACTTTTTCAAAACCTCCAGTACCTTCAAATACTTTTCAAAGAACTCAAGTAGTACCTTCTCAAAGTACTGCTAGATTTTCAAGCAATCAAGGTACTGTAAACACTTTTTGGAATGGAAAGCCTAGGAGATCAAATTACTATCAATCTAGAAGGCGTTACAACTCCAAAAGCGTAGCTAAGTCAAAGGACTATACACCAGCAGTTAAAACTAAATGGGTTAAGAAAGAAAATACTGATGAGGAACAAACAGTACTTTCAACAAGTACTGGTGAAACAGAGATTTTTGATAAAGATGATTTTGTGGAAAAAGAAAAGGAGATTTTTGTTGAAAAAGAAAATTTTGCTGAACATCCACCACAAGTTTTAAAACAAAAGAAAATGCTTGATTCTGTCTACAAAAACTGTGAAGATTACATACTCAAGGAATTTGAGTATGTCACTCCACAAGGGGAACACAAGTTAGTAATGGCTTGGGTTCCTAAAAGACACTAACTCTTTTATCTTTGTGGAGAGCAACCCAGAAGAGGAGCTTAAAGATCATCTAATTGTGGATAGTGGTTGCTCTGGAAGCATGACAGGAGACAAGGAGATTCTGTCAGATTTTAGATCTTATTATGGAGGAAGAGTTGCATTTGGGAATGATCCTAATGGAGGAAGAATCACTAGAAAAGGAACCATCAAAGCAGCGCGTATAGACTTTGAGAATGTTAGATATGTGAAGGAGCTCAAGTTCAACCTTTTGTCAGTCTCTCAAATCTGTGACAAAAAGCACCCTGTGTTATTCACTGACACAGAATGTCTCATACTTTCACCTGAATTCAAGCTTGCTGATGATAACTTGGTGATACTGAAAGTACCAAGAACCAATGATGTGTATAGTTTGGATATGAAGAGTCTTCACTGTTCTGAAAGAGCTACATGTTTAGTAGCAAAGGCATCACTTGAAGAAGCACATCTGTGGCGTAGAAGATTAGGCCACGTGAATTTCAAAAACATCAACAAGCTGGTTAAAGGAAATTTAGTAAGAGGTTTACCTTCCAAAACATACAAGAATGATTACTCATGTTTGGCGTGCAAGAAGGGTAAACAGAACAAAGCTTCATGCAAGAAGATTGAAGATATGACTATTAGAGAACCTTTGGATCTGTTACACATGGATTTGTTTGGACCTGTCTCTATTGTAAGTCTAAATAAGAAAAAGTACTGCTTGGTTGTGACAGATGATTGTAGTAGATTCAGTTGGGTATTTTTTTTGGGATTTAAAGATGATACTTTTGATGCTATTCATGATCTTATAATAGCACTTGAAAACCAATTGAGACTCAAAGTTAGAGGCATTAGATGTGACAATGGGATTGAATTCAAGAACAAGCTTATGGATGAATTTTGTGCCAACAAAGGAATCAAGAGGGAGTTCAGCATTGCAAGAACACCACAGCAAAATGGTGTTGCAGAGAGAAAGAATAGAACTTTGATTGAAGCAGCCAGAACAATGCTTGCAGATTCACAATTACTTATTCAATTTTGGGCTGAAGCTGTAAGTACTACTTGCTATGTACTTAACAGAGTATCAGTCACCAAACCTCAGATGAAGACACCTTATGAGTTGCTGATGGGAAACAAACCCAACATTCGTTTTATGAAACCTTTTGGATGCCCTCTAACAATTCTTAATACAATTGATAATCTGGGAAAATTTGATGGCAAGTCAGAAGAAGGATATTTATTGGGATATTACACCAACAGCAAAGGATTTAGAGTGTACAATAGAGTCACCAAGAAGGTTCAAGATTGTCTTCATGTTGAATTTTTAGAAGATCAAGAAAATCATAAGGGTAAAGGTCTTGATTGGATGTTTGATCTTGAGGTTTTAACTCCTTCTATGAACTATCTACCTGTTAGAGAAGAAAATCAAGTTGATCATAAAGAAGAAGATTTGCAGTACATTGTTCATGGAGTTAACATTAGACCAGTTGCTGTTCCTAAAGAACCTATAACTGTTGAAAGTGAGAAAAGTACTGATGAATCAAAATCCTCATTAACTGTTGAAGAACAAGCTATTCAAGATGAACTTAATAGGATGATTTTACAAGATGTAGTAGCACATTCTTATAATGATGATCAAAGAAGAGCTTATGAGAAAGCAAAGAAAAAGACCAAGACTGCAGAATCCTCTTACAGTACTTTAGATCACAGTACTTTGGATGACAGTACTTTAGATCAAAGTACTGCTGCACATGTTAACAGCACTTTGGATGATTTGGATGATCCTACTATGCCTGGATTGGAAGATACTGATGATGAGTTTGAAGATGAAGGTATTTTCTTAGATTCTTATGAAGATGCTGATTTCACAAACCTAAGTGATAATCTTGAAGTTCCACAGACTCCAATTTTAAGAATTCATAAGAATCATCCTCTTGGTCAAATCATTGGTCCTTCTACTTCTGGAGTAATGACAAGAACAAAAACTAAATGATTCTCTACACCACATAATGCTTTGCTTAGCTTTGTTTATAAACAAAACAGGTTAAATCATAAGGACCACCAAACATGCTTGTTTACTTGTTTTATCTCTCAAGAGGAACCCAAGAATGTAGCTCAAGCATTAACTAAAGAAAGTTGGGTTGAAGCTATGCAAGAAGAACTTCTTCAATTCAAGCTTCAAGAAGTTTGGGTACTATGTGATCTACCAGATGGCAAGAAAGTAATTGGTACAAGATGGGTTTTCAGAGTTAAGAGAGATGAAAGAGGGAATGCTATCAAGAACAAGGCAAGGTTAGTTGCTCAAGGATATAGACAAGAAGAAAGAGTAGATTATGATGAAGTATTTTCTCCTGTAGCAAGGATTGAAGCCATTCGAATATTCCTTGCTTTTGCATCATATATGGGATTTCAGGTTTATCAAATGGATGTAAAGAGTGCCTTTCTCTATGGCAAGATTACAGAGGAGGTCTATGTCAAACAACCTCCTGGTTTTGAAGATCCTGCACATCCAAACAAATTCTACAAAGTTGTTAAGGCTCTTTATGGTCTTCATCAGGCTCCTAGAGCTTGGTATGAAAGGCTCTCTACTTTCTTATTGCAACATGGTTATAGGAGGGGAGCAATTGACAAGACTTTGTTTATTAAAAGAGATAAGAAGGATATCATGTTGGTTCAAGTGTATGTAGATGATATTATATTTGGAGCTACAAAACAATCTATGGTCAAGGAGTTTGAGAAGCTGATGCAGAATGAATTTCAAATGAGTTCAATGGGTGGGTTAACTTTCTTTTTGGGACTTCAAGTTAAGCAGTCAAAGGAGGGAATTTTCATAAGTCAAGACAAGTATGTATCTGACATACTTAAGAAGTTAAATTTTGATGCTATGAAGCCAGTTACTGCACCAATTAAATCTATCAACTCATTGGGCAAGGATGAAGATGGACAACCTGTTGAAGTCAAGTTGTACAGATCAATGATTGGTTGTCTTATGTACCTCACTGCATCTAGGCCTGATATCATGTTTGTTGTTTGTTTATGTGCAAGATATCAAGTCTCACCTAAGGTCTCCCATATGAATGCAGTGAAACGGATTTTTAGTTATTTGAAACAACAACCTAAGTTAGGGTTGTGGTATCTAAAGAATTCACCTTTTCACTTAGAAGCCTTTTCAGATAGTGATTATGCAGGTGATAACTATGATAGAAGATCAACCACTGGAAGATGCCAATATCTTGGAAGAAGATTAGTCTCATGGCAATGTAAGAAATAGACAATTGCAGCAACATCATCCACTGAAGCAGAATATGTGGCTGCTGCAAGCTGTTGTGGACAAGTTTTGTGGATGCAGAATCAACTCTTGGATTATGGGTTCAACTTCAAGAATACTCCTATCAACATTGATAATCAGAGTACAATTTGCATTGTGAAGAATCCAGTTTATCACTCCAAGACAAAGGACATTCAGATAAGGCATCACTTTATCGTAGATTGTTATGAGCACAGGCTCATTAATGTTGTTAAGGTTCACACAGATGCTAATATAGCTGATCTAAACACCAAAGGATTTGATGTTTCAAGATTCAATCACTTGGTGGTGAGCATTGGTATGATTAATTACTAAGCTACATTTAAGGGGAGGACTGATTGGTTAGTTAGACAGTCCTATGCATTGCTTGAGGGGAGGCATTCCAATGCCTATTTGAAGTTATTTGTCATTATAAAGAGGAGAATGGAAAAGTACTGCTTTTTGGTTATATGAAAGTACTGCACTGGAAGTACTGCTTTGGAAAGTACTGCACACGTGGAAAGAACTGCTTGTCTTATCAACGTACTGTTCCAACGGTCAAAAAGAAGGGTAAATTCAAATAACGGTAACTTTGTTATTATGGGCTGTGATTTTTTTTAAATCTCACCTATAAATAACTACTCTCCGAATTTCCCTCTCATCTTTATACCTTATAATCTTTTCCATATTTCTCTCTCTTTCACCTATATTATTCACTCAACCACTTTCTTTGTAAACAAATCATCAATGGCAAATCGTAATACAATCTCGAAACACAACATGGTGGCGAATTTAGATAATACAGAAGCTAATGTCATTTTCCATGACATCATTGATTTTCTCACTGGATCTCCGATTAGTTATGCACTCTTAGTGGAACCAGATATTATTGAGCCATGGATTCAACAGTTTTGGGCAACTGCTAGGGCTCACCTGGATAATGATGAATCGTATATTCAAGCTAAAGTTGCTGGAAGGATAGTAAAGGTTTTTGAAGCTTCAATTCGTGAAGATCTATTGTTTGATGATGAAGAAGGAGCTGTTCATTTTGATAAACAATTGATTTGGGATACATTCAGAGACATTGGGTATGAAGGGTCATTGACTGAACAAACTTTCAAGAAACCCTTATTCAGTCCACAATGGAAGTACTTGGTCTATGTTCTACTTCATTGTATCAGTTCTAAAAGTACTTCATGGGAGCAATTTGGTTCTAATATAGCATCTGCTATAGTGGGATTAGCTACCAATCGGATCTTCAATTTTTCAAGACTCATTTTGGATGGAATGCTATCTCACATCTCTCATGGATCGCGTTGGTTGATGAATCCAAGATTTATTCAAGTGTCCTTGAATAAACAACTTGCTGATGTACCAAAGCCTTCAAGCCTCTTACCTGTTGTGGTACAACCTGCCAAGATTTTCACCTTCATGGCTAGGAAGAGTGATTTGTTCACTGGAAGGAACACTCCATTGACTACTTCATTGATGGAGATAGTTCAAGCTATTAGAGATGAGGCTGCAGCTAGTGATGAAAGAGAAGGTACTTCAACTCAAGGTACTGCATCTCAAGGTACTGCATCTCAAAGAACTGCTTCTCAAGGTACTGATGTCAACCAAGGTACTGCAGTTTCTCCTACCTCATCTCACCATGATACTCCCCCTATTGAGTCAGAACCGGATATCCCTATTCCCTCATCATCTTCTGGAGGAAATGCAGCTGATATACCCCCTGAAGGAGAAGTGATGAATAATTATGTTCTGACTAGGGAGCTCGTAAGATTAAAGAAGATGACTGAGGCTCAAACTGCATAGATAGCTCAGTTGAAGACCAAGTTTAGAAGACTTAAGAAGTTTGTCTGGCCATTAGTTCAACATCATAGATTATGGGTCAAGTCTCAAAGGAAGCAAGGAAAGCCCGTTAGGCAATTTAAGAAGACCACCAAAAGCAAAAAGGTTCAACAGCATTCTTCAGTCCAATTGGGGAGGAATTTAGAGCAAGAGAATTTGAAAGAAGATGCTGAATTTTATAAAGAAAAAGAAGATGAACCTTAAAGTACTGATGCACAGGTTAATATTCTAAGTACTGAGTCTGAAAGGACTGAAGTTCAAAGAACTGGTGTTCAAGGTACTGATGATCAAGGTGCTGTTGATCAAAGTACTGGTCTTCAAGAAACTCAAAGACAAGAACTGATAACACCAAGAGCTTTGAATTTTGATGAAGAAGCTGGTCCTTCTACTATTATACAAGAGGAAGCTGATACACCAAAAGTAGTGCACACTGCAAGTGATGATGAATCTATAGCTGAAATATTGCACAACTTATCAAGACCAAGAGGTGTTAGCATTCCAGGTGTTACTGAAGAACAACCACAAGTTTCTCAACCAGTTATAGATCCAAAAGATAAAGGCAAAGGTAAGCTGGTGGAAACAAGGAAAAAGAAAAAGCTGACTTTGGCAGAAATTAGAGCAATTGAAGTGGCTAAGAATGAGGAAGCTGCTAAAAAGGTACAAGCTGAATTAGATGCTGAAGCTGCTATTGAAGAAGCTAAGAATAAAGAAGCAGCTAAGAAATTACAAGAAGAATTGAATGCTGAAGCTGCTGTACCAATAAAGAAACCTATTCTTGTTTCTGCTCTACCAAGAAGACCAAATCATGCTAAAGAAAGAAATGCAATGATGGCTTATCTAAAAGGACAAGGATATATTGGATTGCAGAAGTTGAATTATTTTGAGATGAAACAGTTATATGAAGCTGTACAAGAAGCTGTACAAGAAGCTTAAAAGAAACAAGTTGAAAGTATCAAAGACTTTAAAGATGATGATGCTCAGAAAGAAGATGATAGAAAAGGAAGCTTAAAAAGAAAAAGAACAACTGAAGTTGAAGATGAACAGCCATCAAAGAAGATTGAGTTAAGGTCTGATACAGATGATGAGCTAAGGAATTACTTGAGAATTGTAGACTTTGAATATTCTAAAGATGATGCAGAAAAGAAGAAGACAAAGTCAGAAATATCTACCTTTAGAGTTGTAGAATCCAATGATGGAAATTATCTAATGTTCCATAGAGAAGATGAAAGCTTCAGAATATTCAATATGCTATAGGACATACTGCACATGATAGATAGAGAGGACTTATTTCATTTATATCATCTGGTGCAAGAGTATTTTGAACACATTCCATCATAAGGTGTTGGTTTAATTTTTCTTGGAGATCTCACAACTATTTGGGAAACTGAAGAATCAAGCACTGATGAGATTTGGAAAAATCAAGAAGATTGGGAGATTATCACCTGGAGATTCTTTAAAGAACCTGGAGTACATGTTCTAGAGTTAGAAGATGGAACTATGATTCACATGTTAGCAGACAGAAGATATCCGCTTACATCAGATCTTATGAGGAGAATGCTAGAGCATGGTATGGAAGTTGAAGAAGATAATGAAACTGCTCTTATGGTCATCAAATTGTTTATCAGATGGACAACTATGACTGATAATGATGAATAACTGGTATGAATCTTTATTGAATAAATTATTTTTGAAATATCAGTACTTTATTTAAAGTACTACTGATCAAATAGTACTTTCATCAAAGTACTGCTTGCAGCATTAAACCAGTTAATGATTTTGAAAAGAAAACTTTTGTTAAGTGATAAATATTTTGAAACAAAGGTTAAATGAAATAAATGGTTTTTGAGATGGTAACAACAATAGGTTATCAATCCACCATGGTTACAAAAGGATTGGCTAATCCATGAGCAAAAGGCTCTGGTAAAGATATCTCAAATCTGTTTTATAGTTGACAACTTGCTAATAAGTTGTATGGTAATCAACTCACCATATCAGCAAATGTGAAGAGTTGGCTAGCCTACAAGAAAATGGCTTGTGGTAAGGGCTGTGGAAAAACTATTATATGCTAATTAGTTCACCATGATTGAAAGAACTAACTAGTCCAAAAGGGTACAACTTTTGGTAAAGACAAATCAAATCTGTTGATAGCTGATGATTTGCTAAAAATCATATGGTTATCAATGTACCATGGTCTTACACACCAAAACATTTGGCTACTCCAGAGTTAATGACTTTGGTAAAGAGACATCAAAATCCATTAAAATTTTCAATGATTCACCTCTCACAGGAGTTTACACACCTGGAAGTAATGAGAATAGACTGAAACTTAAAAGAATTAATGTACAAAATTGTCATATGTTGCTGAGTTGCTGAAAAAGATGGAGATTGCTGAATGATGCTGTAAAGAATAATTTCAAAAGAATACTTTGATGATGATGATATAAGCACAGAGAATACAAAGATACAATCTAAAGACAAAGACACAATCTTTCCTTGAAGACAAAGATGTTAAAGATACAAATACAAAGGAACTTGAAGTCAAGCAAGTAGAATTCAAGTTAGGGGAGGATTGTTGGGATATGAAAGTGCTGAAGAATGACAAAGTACTGGAAGAAATCAAAGTACTGCTAAGGAAAAAGTCAAAGTACTGCTTGTTTATCAAAGTACTGTAAATCAAGTCGGTTGTAATAGACTATTTTATAGAAAGTAATGTTTATCTAGAATGTTCTAAGAATAGTTTAGTATTACTTGTCGTACAAGGATTAGAATTGTAAACCGATTAGGGTTATCCTTAAGCCTATAAAAGGACCCCTAGATTGGCATTAGAGATATATATGTTTAGAATCCTAAAGTACGATATTAGAGTTTTAAAGTTATTAGAGAATCTGTATAACTAGCAGATTCTAAAGTTTTAATAAAATCGTTGAAAGTTAAAGTTAAATTCTTCTTAGCTTTGTTAAGTAAATTCTGCATACTTAATAGAGTTAGTTCAGTGTTTCATTGTTAATAACTTAGGATTTATCTGAGGTTATTAAGCCCTTAACAAGCTATATAAGTTAGTTTGGTTATAGTATATCGATCCAACAAACCCCTTTTGCAACATAACTTCAGAATCATTACCATTTACGGCGTAATCCCATCCCAGTGGTTACGCCATAGTTACACGCTTTGCAGCATATGCCAGGTTTTGCTAGTTACAACGTAACTCCTTATAAGAGTTACGACGTAACTCTCCTCTGAATTACTTCTTTCATTTTAAACACAGTAACCTTGTATTAGTATTTTAAATGAACTTTGTGGGTGTGTTCCCTGTAAGCCCTCATGAGACTTCACTCGTCCACTTGGGACACCAAGTGGTTTAAAAAGGCTTGTTGCATATGCTAAATACAACCGTGATTCCTACGAAAGTGAGTTAGGTTTATTTTTCATTTTTCATATTTCTTTTTTAGAATTATGCTTGTCGGTAGTGTGATTTCAGGGATTGAAGTTTGCTCGTGGATGCTTATATGAAGGCACGACCCTTTTTCGTGGGCCATCTTTATTTTTGGAGCAAATTTCAGAGAAGTTCTCGCTTTAATTCTACTTTTCTCTTCACCTTTATTTAACGCTTAGTATAAAAGGGACTTTGTACAATTCAAGTGGGGGGAAGGGAGTAGAATTGTCTCTTGAACTTTATTCTGCCCTCATTTTTCTAGTTTATTTTGAAAAATTATGCCATTTTTAAAATTTTGACATATTTTTCTTAACCTAACTAGATTAGACCTTAGCCGAGCATATACAACCCTTGACATTATATGGTGAGATTAGCCTTATCCGTTTTCCAATTTTTACCCTAAATCCACCAAATTATGAGTGTGTCGGTAGCTTAATTGTAAACTTTAGAACTTGGCCTTTGCATCATTTCGAGACCATAGACGAGGTATGTTGAGTTAGATCGATGTATTTGGACTTTTCAGTTTAAGAAGGCAGTATTATAGGATTATCACCCAAATAGCCTACCATTGTGTGTCTATCGATTAGTCACCTCGACTTCTCGACCCCCATGTGAAACCATTTTGTTTCACTCACCTTTAGTGCAAGATACCCCTATATACACCCTTCTGAGCCATTCCTTTCATTTTGTTAACCCAATATATTGTTTTGATACACCTATACACCTTAGCCTACCATGTAGTCTTTATTTGTGATTGGGAAGTCATCATTTGCCTAAGTTCAAGGTTCAAGTGGAAAGGTTTGGGAATCAAGCTTTCGTCGACGACATATTCTCAAAGATCATTGAAGACCCCCCGAATTCCCATTGTTCATCTCAAGTGGGGGGGATGTTATGTTTAGTAGTTATGTTTATGTAAAAAAATAGTTATGTTATTCAGTTATTGTAAAGTGCGATGTTATAAGCACTATGTTATGAGCTTTATATAGATTTAGTATCGATGAGGCCACCTCGGTCACATTTGAAGATTAGAGTTGGAAATTACGCCAACAGTTGAAGAAAAGGTGGTGTGCCCATCATGACGTCCTCTAATGACACATCTACCTAGTATTTCATGATCCGGTTCCTCGACTTCAAAGCTTGAACTTTGGGCGGACGGTAAGTAGTGATAACTTAGTTATAGATTTAGACTACCTACTTGATTTTTATTTTACACCATTTATATATCCCATGTCTTATCCTACCCTTTAGTCATGAAGCGTGTCTAGGTGATGCAGCGAGCAATCTTTAGTGTCTTGCCCATGGATTTGGTCATGCATCATTGATTTTGTCCACTTTGCCGTGACATGTTAGTAATGATGAGTCACCCTTAACCTTTTTCGTGTCTACCCATATTGCCTTCGAAAATTGTTTAGCCCTAAACTATAGTAGTGGAGATTTGTGTAACCGCCAAGCTTATGATAGAATACATGCCATGACTGTGCAATTGAGTGATCAGCCCATAATTGACACTTAGAATAGATGAGAGATTTGAGTTTTTCGTTCCCATTTCGTGAGGTGTTCGGCTTTGTTTTATTCTAGCATAAGGGATTTGTAAACTTATATTTTCCAGGTGATGGGAGATATCTTTTTAAGAATCTATCTAATAAGGTCTACTTGAGGGCAAGTAGAGTTCAAGTGAGGGGATATTTGATAACATCAAATTATCCTGAATATTAAGTGTCAATTCCCCCCGATAATGCTTATAATTTATATCATTTATATGGATTTACACTTGTTTTCCATTATATTCCACTTTCAGGTAAATTACGAGCATTGGAGCTAAAGAGACGCGAAATTGGAGAGTTTATTGAAGATTTATTAGAGTATGCTCACTTTGAAGAAGTTACGTCGTAACTCATCTCTCAA
Organism: Chrysanthemum makinoi; assembly: GCA_910596185.1. NCBI lineage: Eukaryota > Viridiplantae > Streptophyta > Magnoliopsida > Asterales > Asteraceae > Chrysanthemum > Chrysanthemum makinoi. The sequence continues at coordinate 237,720,862 of OU343218.1, forward strand.
ATTACGCCGTAACTAAAGCATGGATTAGAAAACCAACTTATCAGAAGATTACAGCGTAACTCTCCTCAAAGATTACGACGTAACCATATTAGGTCAAATGAGGTTCCTCGCCGCTGATAATTACGCCGTAACTCATGCATCTAACTACGGCGTAACCTATATTCATTGAAGATACGGCGTAACCACTTCTAAGGTTACGCCGTAACCAGCAGATCTAGTGCAATTTACGAAGGATTAGAGGATTACGGCGTAACTCTTTTTATAGTTACGCTGTAGCCAAGACCTAGCCTATAAATACCCCACGATTTCCAGCATTTCAGAGCATCCCATTTTACACACCACAACCAAAGAACGTGGGAAGAAGCCAGAGGCAGGTCTAGAGGAGCATACAGAGCTATCTCCAAGGGAGAAATCACTCCCCTACTATAAGCATTAGCTTTTTATCTTTTATTTACTTTCGATTCATGTATTTCGTACCATTAAACATTGAATTGATTGTTATGATTAATATAAGCGGTTAAGCACCTCTTGGTGCTGGCCTAGTTATGATTCCTTAATTGTTTTGTCTGCGTTTACTTTACTTCCGTATAATTATTTCTAAGTGTATGCATGCATAGTTTATTGGTAGCTACCCTTGTTTCGGTAGTTTTGAATGGCGGTAGAGGCCAATTACCTAGGAGATATGACCAACTGACCCTAGGTGAGCGGACTGAGACGGGAAGGGTAAGATATGACCAACCGACGACCCTTTCTACTTGTGCGATTTGACCAACTGATCACCTACCGTTTGGATGAACTTAAGAATTACGGGGTGAGTGTTTAAGTTGCTAACGTCCGGGCACTCACTATTATAAGTCTAGCATGTAGCAGAACTTAATCACTCGGCTTAGGGGACCAGGAACAACTGGACTTATGAAGGGACACCTGAATTTTCCAGTGGTGGCATCTTTGCTGATAGGTTAGGGCGAACTGACCAAATGCTGTCTTCTCGACTTTGACCCCACATGAAGTAATTGGAAGTAATTAGACGTAGACATTACTAGCTAGGATGAATAACTAGGTTAGCACTACTCTCCTCTATTGATCACACCTTTGCCTTTCTTTGCTTTAGTAGTTAATTAGTTAATTCCCTATCGAAATCATATTAAAATCGGTGACACCTATACTTAGTATTGATCCAACACATATAACTCTTGGGACGACCTCGGTTTTACCGAATACTACACTACACACAACCGGGTACATTGCCCGTTAGTGCATTAGGGTAGACCATAGGTATAACGAGTAATTATAAATATTAAAACCTGGTCAGTAAAACCTGCATCAACTCACTTGGATCAGAATGGGAAGCATTTGGGGACTTTTATAAGGGTGTAGATGTTGAAAAGTCTCATAAATCTGAACTTAAAATGTACTTGGAAGAAGGTCTACTTGAAGGACATGGGGGGACGAAATTCAAGGCGTTAGAGTGGTGGAACGTTCACAAGTTAAAGTATCCTTTTTTGTCAAAGATGGCAAGGGATGTACTTGCAATTCCAATTTCCACAGTTGCATCGGAGGCAACATTTAGTGTTGCTGGAAGAGTTATTGATCCATATCTATCAGCGTTGAAGTCTAACACACTAGAAATGTTGATTTGTGGAGGAGATTGGATTAGACAAAGTTTTGGAATTAAAAAGAAAGCGAAGGTACACCTCAAAAGTTTTATTGTGGACTTATATAATTTGATACTTTCATTTTTTAAAAGTATGTATTTTGCTTTCTTATATAAGGACGATAAACCCACAGAAGTTTTATTGCCGACTGTGAAAAAAAGCTAACTAAAGGTATATATCTTATTACTTATGTTTCGTTTTCCTGTTCAAAAAAACTGAGGTGCTTTTTTGCTGGACTTTACTATTTTTTCTATTTGCTAGAAATATGATTAGTGGTTGGAAGTAGTTATTACTTATTAGATTAGGTAATAGTCGTATGTATTTTAAGAGTTGTTGTTGTATGATGTTCTGGTGTTGGAGAAAGAATGAAAGCTTTATTGATATTTAGTGACTTTCACATGTGAGCTAACTGTATTGTAAGTGTTGGCCATACTACACACCGGGGCATACTTAAAGATGAAATTAACTAGCTTAATGGTAAAAAGTAATAAAAAGAAAGAAAGAATGTTTAAAGTTACAAACATCAAGTTTATGTCAAGTGGCTAAAAAGATGGAAGTATGCAGGATTAAGGTGAAAAGTACATTAAGTTGTTTTAGTTTTGTAGTAGTCTATGTAGTTTGTTATATTTGGTTCATATTAAGTGGTATAATAGGTGAAAATTTGTTGTAAATATTATTAGTCATAAAATTTATGACTTTTTAAACAACAAAGCGTAGTATTGCCATATGTGATTTTAATTGTGACTTGTTAATTCATATATAATGTTTAAGCCATTGAACATCACTAATAGTTTTGTATTTTAACTTGTAGGATGGTTGCTGCATATATTCCACTAATTTTCATGGGTTCTTTTGTGGCATCTTCGTCTTGTAGTCCAAGAAGAATCAGATGCAGATGTCTCATGTGATCAAATTAATATTTTGTTGGTCTGCTAGAACTTTTGTTAGATCTTTTGATTCATATGATACAAGACATATTTTTTTTAATCAACAGTGGATACTAATCATGCTATATTTTGTATGTAATGTTTTACTTTGGTTTAAAATTCCTTGTGTTTCTATATTTCTTTACTTGTAGTTTTTTAATTTGGCTTGGCCACAATTTTCTTTACAAGTTGTTTAATAACTAAGTGTTTTTTCCCCTTAACGAGCTCAAAACACAAGCCGAGGTTGAGCCTAATATAAGTGTATCATAAACGAGCCGAGCTCGAGCTCTATATATCATAAAATGAGCCGAGCTCGAGCTCAAATCTTAAGGCTCAAAACGGGCCGAGCTCGAGCTCGAGCCTTCTAAAATATAAACGAGCCGAGCTCGAGCTCTGGCAGGCTTGGGCTCAGCTCGGCTCGTTTTCACTCCTAGTAGTAACTGCTATACCAGACTGCAACTTACTTTTGCCCCAAGAAGCTTCATCTATAGTGCTGACTCTAGATTTTGGAGTACTACTATTAGGTGCAGCTTTGTTACCAATAACTGCACTATCTCCCCCATCATCAATTGGTTGCAGTTAGAATAGATTTAGTCCAAAAAGTTTAAAATTATTCTCAATTACCTAATACCAGACAAAAAAAACTATCCTCAATTACTTCATTAAAAAAGTTTAAAATTATTTACACCATTTTTTTCAAAAGCAAATTCTTTAGTCAAAGAACTATTTTTAAATGGAAAAACAATTTCATAAAATATAACATCTCTTGAAAAAAAACTTTTCTGATCCAGATTAAACAATTTATATCCTTTTTTACCAAAAACATATCCAACACGGACACACTTATCAGATCTGGATCCTAGCTTATCATATTCATTCAAAACAGCTGAAAAACATAAACACCCAAAAACTTTTAAATGAAGGAGACTATGTTCAGTTTTATACCCTAATTTATAAGGACTTTTACAAGACAACACAACAGTAGGTAACCTGTTAATCAAATAGGTTTTAGTTAGAACAGATTTAGTCCGTATGTTCAAAGTTAACCCCCTGAAACATGATGGTTCTAGCAATGTTTAATAAATGCCTATGCTTCCTCTCTGCTATACCATTCTACTAGGTTGTGTAGGAACATGAAGTTTGATGAAGAATCCCATTATTTTGAAAACACTTTCAAACCTTTTATTTACAACTTTTGAACCATTATCACTTCTAAAAACTTTAATAGATTTCTCAAACTAATTTTTAATTAAGTTATAGAAATTAAAAAACTTCACTTTTATGTTTCATTAAAAACACCCAGACAGCCCTGGTATAGTCATCAACAACAGTAAAAAAGAACCTGAAACCATCCATACTTATCACTTTATAAGGACCCCAGACATCTAAATGAACAAGTTCACCCAAATTAGTTGTTTTATGTTCACTCATAGGAAATGGTTCTCTAGCCTGCTTAGCTTTATGACATATTTCACATGGTCCAAAACTAGTTTTAGTAAGATCCTTTATTTTACTTCTTAGTACACCCAAAACTTGGTCAAAGAGATGACCAAGTTTATTATGCCAAATACAATTGGACAGATGAAACATTTAATGTTACTATTGTTCACTCTCTTACCTTCATCAAAAAAATAAATGCCTCCTCTTTCACTACCAGTCCCCATCAGGAAGATTTGAGTTAAATCCTGGATTTTACACATGTTATCATTAAAACTGACCACAATCTTATTATCTCTTGACAGCTTATGAAAAGACAACAGACTAACATGATAACCAGGAACAACCAACACATCTTTTATAATCAAATTATTTCCTAGTTTATAACTTCCAATTTGTTTAACTTGAGCAACAGTACCATTAGGATGTGCTACAGTTAGATTTAAATGAGTTACATCTATTAAATAAAAAAGAAGCGTGGCACAAAAAATGAAGTGTTAACTAGCTCCTGAGTCAATGATCCACCCAATATAAGTACTATATGTACTTATATCAGAAATTTAATTAAAAATTCTACAACTGAAAAAAACTGATGACACAATTAAAGGTCATAAAAGTATCTGCAACACTAGCATGAGCTTTGCTAACATCACATGTACCACTAAGTAAAGCCATTAATCTCTAATATTGATCACTAGTAAGAGTATGAGTATTACTCCTACTGTGATCAGACTTATTATCAACTCCAGAAACATTGTTATCATCATTCTTGTTGAAAACTAGAAGGGGGTTGAATAGTTTTACCAATTAAATCTATGTTTTAAAATATTTAGATCGACTTATGTCAATCTATTTAGATGTGTATGTTGGACACTGATAGATAGATATATAAATGTGTAATGAAAGATAAAGAGTAAGAAGCACATAACCACGACACGAGTATTTATAGTGGTTCGGCAACAAAGACACCTTCCTTTCCCTACTCCACTCCCCGAGTCACCTACTTGAGAGTTCGCAATCACTACACGACACCAACTCCTTATGGCGGAGAAACCTTCACAACGTCGCCTACTCTTTTTCTGGTACTAGGCTAACCACTGGGTTCTTTCACCAAGGAGAACCAAACCTATCACAACGTCGCCTACCCTTTATCCGGTACTAGGCTAGATACCGAGTTCCATTAAAATGGAGGAACTACTACCCAACATTACACAACACCTAACCCCAAAGGAGATCCACTCCTTATAACAACATCAACAAGGATATCAATATCCTTTGACCCAATACTAATCTATCTTGTACATCGAACACACCATATCGAATGTACACCCTAGGCATCTTTCACTAATGCCATTGACATGATCCTTCAGCACCTTTCACCAATGCCTTCAACACGGATCTTCGGCACTCTTCACTAATGCCTTTGACACATCACTTCTATATAGGAAGAAAGAACTTATCAACAAGAGAACCTCAGTAGTCTCGATGATGACGAAGCATGGCAACTCATGGACTTGAGCTTGCTCGACTTCAAGAAGTGGTGATCTCGCCTTTAAGAGTAACTTAGAGAATCACACAAAAACAAAAGACAAACTACATAGAAAGATCCCTTAGGATCAGTGGTTAGAGAGTTACAATACTTGGGGAAAAATGTGTGGGAGTAGCAAGGAATAATGAAGAAATGGCTCACTATTTATAGAGGAAAATAGCTACTCTTCCCCGGATCCCACGGATCCCTCCCTTTAGGGATCCGTCCAGTGTATTAACTGGGATCCGTGGGACGCTAGCTTTTGCCCATGGGTTTTGGGTCATGGGTCATGGGTTATGGGTTATAGTTTGGTCCATGGGTATTTCATTAGATACAATGTACCTAATAGATGTAATGCATCTACTCAAATGGATATGGGTCAATACCATGGGTTATGGATGCTCCATGGGTTGTAGTTTTTACCCATTTATAATACATACTAGTTATGTATATATTTACCCAATATGTGAACACTAGTTGTTGTACATATGTATTGTTAAATCATAAAATCACTTATACTTGTTTTAGTGTTTTATGTGAAAGCGTAAGTGTGTTAGAAAACTATTGGCTCAAACCTTTTACGTATTTTATTTGTTTCGTTAAAATGATTTTACGTTTGTTATCGACAAAACATTAGAAGATCGTAAAATATAAATAAACATTTTTACGGTTTATTTGTATTAACAATCTCCCCCTTTTTGTTGATGACAAAACATAAAATTATTCTAAGAAAAAAACTAAAACTCGTAAAAGTTCGAATTGGAGTTTTTACTCTCTTCTCCCCTTTTATCGAAACAAAAAGAGCGTCGAAAAGAAACTAACACGTTGTTTTAAGAAAAACATGTAAAGGAGAAAAAACGTAAAGAAAGCAAGTAACGGGAATAGCTCTCGTCTTAACTCCCCCTTGACGAGTTCATCCCTTTGTGAGAGCGTCAAGTAAATAAAAACTAATAAGCTAATGCATTGCAACTTTGTTTGCAAATGGTTTCATCCTTGTGACGAAAATGCTCCCCCTTGATGATTGCAACTTTGCAATGAGATGCCATGAATTGTAATCCAAATAAGGATTATATTGCAAATTTTTTTGCAATGTATGGTTTGACACAAAGCTCCCCCTAGCTTGACGTGTGAAAGTCTTCATGTGTATTTTGAAAATCTACAAAATAAGGTTAGAAAACAAGTATATAGTCCATAATTTCCTGCAAATAAGACTCAAGTTAGTAGAAAATTTGTCTTCTGTTGCACGGATCCCACGGTTTTCTTCCTTTGTGGGATCCGTCTAGGCTATTTCCAGGGATCCGTTAGTCTGGGTGACATTTTCAGCAATGGTGAGATACCAAACAATGCTAATGTGAGAGTGAGATATGTATATAAATAACAAACATATACTCAAAGTAATATGGCAAATAAGTTATCATTCAATAAAACAAAGAGATACTCAAAAAATCTCTAAAACTAAGAGAATGATTTTGCCATGTAATACATATTCCACTTAATACTAATGAGTGACCTAAATTTAAGAAGCAACCACGTGCTTAAGGATGATCAAACATGAAATGGGATTCCTAAACGTTCTAAGCTGAGCTTGAGACTAGAACACCGTTTTATTCTTTAGGCTCATGGTTGTTTAGGTTTGTTGACCTCATCAAAACGTTCGAGGAGGTGATAAAACATGAAACGTTGCTCTTCACGTAGTTCATGTATCGAATTTTCAACATGTTGACAATGATAGCAATCCTTTTCATAGTTTTGAAAGGATGGTGGTAAAGGTTGAACGTCTTGAAGCAGAGGTTCAAGTGAATTGGGTTGAAGCTCCTCAAATGAAGAAGGAATTGGTGGAGGCACATTAAGTGGTGGCTCAACAAGGGTTGATGGTGGAGTTAGGGAGGTGTCAACTTCCATGTGGTCGGGTGGTTGACTTTGATGTCTCCTCATAATCCAAAATGGACCATTAGAGGGAAATGTAGAAATTGACATTGGTGCAAGTGTTCATTCAACACTTTAGTTTTGTACAATCTTCTCTAGTGAAGAGTGTGTTGGTAATGGTGGAGGATGAGATGGCCTAGGGGTAAGTCCTCTAAGTTGTAGGAATGTGGAGATGATTGTGAGGTGGTAAATGATATTGCTCTAGGCACCAATAATGTTGATGTGTTTGGTTTAGTAGGAATTGTAGAGTTTGGTGATGATATTTTTGTGGGAACAATCCTCTTGGGGATTAGTTTGATTGGTTGAGTTAGTGTAGGGGATATCCTAGCATTTGTGGACTTAACCGGAGATGATTCGGTTGAGGAAATTTCATGTACAACACGAGCAAGTTTCTTGGGTGGTTCTTGGGTAGATGAGATAGCACTAGGAACTTTCCTCATGATGAAGTGACTCAAGAGGATGTTTCTAATTTCTGAGAATTATGTTGTGTTTGATGACTAAGGGATTCTAGCAAGTTGACTTATAAAGGGAAGAATGTGGCAAGTGCATTCAAGACTTAAGCCACTAAGATTCTTGAAAATGTGATGATTAGCATGCAAAAGAGTCAATTTCAAAGTTGTACTGATCTAGAGACTCAATTAAGATGAAGTGTTCAAGTTAGCAAGATGGGTTTGAAATGATTGTTTAAGCTAGAATTGACATGACTCTATCACCCGGATCCCACGGTTCCCTCCTTTGAGGGATCCGGCTAGGCTAATCCTAGGGATCAGGCTCTCAGCAGCTAGGAAAGGATAGAAATGATGTTTCTAAGATCCTAAGCCTATACCATATTGAGTGTTTCAGTCCTCCTAAGTATCCTATATGGAAGTGTACTTGAATGATTAAGGGCAATGAGTGATATAGCTAATAATTGCCTTTTATGGAAGGAAAATGAGACTTTATGACCACCAATAAGTGTTCGAGGATGACACTAAGAATTTTGATGGTGTCAAGTTATAATAAATGATCCTAGAGATCAGATTTAAGCTTGAGATGGAGTTTGAAAAATCCTCAAAAATCAACATAATTGAAAAAACTATTTTTTGACCCGTTTTGAGATAAGGATGGCTAGAAACGATTTCCTAGAATTGATCAATATGTCCACCTAAGTGTTTTGAGATGTGAAAAGCAATGTGTGAGTATTGAAGCAGAAATATGGTGAGTTTTGATGAGTTGATAAATCAAAAGTACTATGAATTAGATTCTAGGTAAGCTATGGCTAAGTGTAAAGCTATCAAATGCTTGAGGAAGACTTAGTTGGTTCTAAGGTCTTATGTTTGGCTAGTGTGAAGTGATCTAGTGAGTTGTTTTGATGTAAGGAAGTTTTTATTACTTATCTGTAGTCACGGATCCCACGGTTCCCTCATAGGAGGGATCCGTCTAGGCTAAAACTAGGGATCCGGCAACTGCAGATCAGAACCATCACAGAAGCAAATGCAAATTTTGCATCAAGCAATATATACTAATAACCATTAAACTAAACAGCAATATAAACATGTTATCACATAAAGCATATCATAGACAATGGTAGTGATAATAATATCCAAGATAACACAAAGTAACGTGCTAAAACATAATCATTCATACATGAATCAAATGTCTCAAAACAAGCATAATCCTATAGTCTTTTTCGTCAATCCTTTCTTTTCCTCTTTCCTGACTTCGTGACGTAGTGAGCTAGGTTTTGAATCATACTCCTTAATTGTTTGAATTCCGCGGTCTCGTTTGGAATAGTTGGAAGTTGTTGATAGTAGTCAAAGGGTTCCAATTCGATGTTAGCTATGGGGTCGACATCTTCTTCTTCTCCGTCCGAGGAGTCCGAGAGAGCTTTAGATTTTCTTCCATTGACCATGAGCCTTTTAGGGGGTTGTTTGGTAAGAGCTACTATAACGTGATCAGAAAGGAAAGGATCATCGTTGATAGGAGATGGTTGCAATGCACTAACATACTTACAAAGTCGTGTTAGGAGCATACCATATGGAAGTATCATGTTGGAAACCTTGAATACCCCGGCCATTCTCTTCACCATGTAATAGGCGAGATTAAATGGCTTTTGGTGGACAAGACAATAAATCATTTGCACAAGACATGCATTTGGATTATCCTTTGTTAGCCTTAATAGTTTATATTAGAAGTGATGGTCATTCACGATTAGGAACTTTGTAACGTGTGTTAGATATCGTGATAGAATAGTCAACGGGCTCGTGGATTGGACTAAGCTAAATGGGTACTAGTTATGTAAGGCTTGCCTTTTATCCAATCCAACCCATGTCCAAGCCCACGAAGCCCATAAGAAAGCCTTTAGGGCATCAAGTCCCTTGGACTATAAATACCCCTCAAATGGTCATTTGAGGGGTGTGCTTGAAAGTGTGTGTGTGTGTGTTTTCCTTTGAAGTAATACAACATATTGTGTTTATCTTATACTCTCACATACTCGGATTTCATATCATTCAAGTCACCATCTTCCTTTCTTTATTTCATCTTCTTATACGTATATGTGTTTGGTTTAACGTGTTCTAAGCAAAACGTGGGTATTGGTTTGTGATAAGGTTGATATATCTTAGGTCCTACAATTGGTATCAATCGCCTAACAATGGTTTAGGAGTGTTTGTGTTTGTTTTGAAGGTTGGTACTATACACGTAGCTTTGTTATAAACGTTGTCACGCTTAAAGCTTTAATTTTTGCACTAAAAAATTCAAGATTCTTGTGGTTTAAGGTTTATTTGGTGCTAAAGTTTCAGTCTTTTGCAAAAAGTTCGAAGCTTTACGCGTTTTGGTTAAGTTTTAAACTCGTTTTTTTGAAGGTGGTCATTTCTACTCGTAACTTTTATAAGCACTTTGGGTGAAAAAGGTCAACATTTTTGGGTTATTCGAGTGTCTTTAAGGATATTTGTGCAAGAGACATCGTTTGAATCATTGGAAATTTCTTACGAGTAGAAGTCAAAAAGTCAAAACCCTAGTTTTCTACTCATAACTTTTTGGTGAAGAATCTTCGAGCTTTAACGGTTACTCAGTGCTTCCCTCACTTGGATAAGTGTGTGGAACACTTCGACTTGTGGATATCCCTTACTCTGTGACAGTGTAAAGGATTTTTTGTTTTTAACCTAAGTTTACGCATAAGCATAAACTCTTACGAGTAGAACTCTACGCATAAGATCACACTTACGCGTAAGGTTTTACGATTAAGTTTTTTTGTCTACGCATAAGCCTAAGGTTACGCGTAAGATACTTTCTACGCCTAAGGAACCCTACGCCTAAGATCCTACGCATAAGATCCTACGCCTAAGCTTTCTACGCATAATATCCTACGCCTAAGCCATCCTACTCGTAACCATTTCCTACTCGTAACTTCAGTTCTCTACGCCTAAGCTCTTTGGCGGGAAAACTTGAGTAAAATTTAAATTTTTGAGGAGACTAAACGTTCAATTTTTACGCGAGATTCAAATTTTGGTTTAACTGTGAAAATTTTGGTCAAAAATTCAAATTTTGGGCCTAAATTCAAATTTTTCGGTCAAATTTGGCGTCAAAATTGTCATAACTCAAAATTTTCATACGACCTTAGAATTGATTTTTATAGTGAATTTCAAATTTTGGGCGAAAATTTTAAGAACCAAGGTTACGAGTACGACTTTAAGAAACACCTCAACCGAGCTTAATATTCATCAACCACAACTCCTTTATCGTTGAATCGATCCTACATCAACTTTATCTGATCATACCTTCATCAATGGCAACTCAACAAGATATTCATGCAGCCGGTGCCGAAAACCGTCCTCCTATGTTGGCAAAAGGTGGTTATCTTCAATGGACAAGTCGTATGCTTCGTTACATCAAGACCAAACCTAATGGAAAACTCATGATTAAATCCATTCAGGATGGACCCTTCAAGCCTCGACAAGTTCATGTACCTGGAAATGCAGATGCAACACCTCCTGTCCAACCATCTTCTCGTCTTCAATACTAATCAATACACTGCAGAGGATCAGAAACAAGTCGAAGCAGATGACATGGCAATTCATATTATCCAACTGGGTTTACCTATAGACATCTTTTTGTAGCGTAGACAGTTGTGAAACTGCTTTCGATATGTGGGAACGTGTTAGACGACTTTGTCATGGAACTGAAATTGGTCATCAAGACATGGAGAACAAGTTGCTAACTGAATGGGAAAAGTTCACATCTACTCCAAGAGAATCCATTGAATCCTACTATGGAAGGTTTTGCACTTTGATGAATGAGCTAATCAGAAACAAGCTGACACCCCGAACTATCGTTCAAAACATCAAGTTCCTGAACAATCTTCCAGAAGAATGGGGATGATATGTCACTATTGTCAACCAAACAAAAGACTTACATCAGGTTAACTTTGATCAACTCAACGATTTTCTGAAACAAAACCAAGCTGAAGTGAATGAAGTCAGGAAAGAAAGATTGGCAAAGAATCATGATCCATTGGCACTCATTGCTAAGACTCTATCTACAGTGAATACACAACAACAAGCTTCATCATCTTCCAACAACAACAACTTGCAGCAATACATTCCACAACCACAACAACAATTCTATCCAGTTCAACAATACCAGGAAACAAGGAATCACGATCCCGACCAGAAGCGACCTTGCAACAGATATACTCTTTATTGGTTAACGCACTAAAAAGTCGCTATTCCACACCAACTAACAACAACCAAAGGATTTCGTCAAACACTCGCAACAGGCAAATTGCTCAACCGGGAGTGAATATGGGTCATCAAGGACAAATGGTTGGAGTTATTGGGAATCAGCAGGGATATGCTACTGGATTTCGTATGGGTAATCAGCCGGTTCCGTATCAGGGTAATCATGGGTGAATGTTGGAAATCGATTGGGCGTAATGTTGGGAATAGAGCGATGGGTAATCAGAGTGGGTATGTTGCAGCTCCAGTCGTTGGGAATCATGGAAATGTGAATCAGGGTAATCAGGTTAAGTGTTATAACTGTCAAGGACTGGGTCACATGGCAAGGAATTGTCCAACTAAGCCGAAAAAGAAGGATCTTGCGTATCGTCAGAAAGTTATTCTGTTGGCACAAAAGGAACAATCTGGACTTCAATTGAGTGCTAAGGAACATGACTTCATGGCTATTATGGATGATTTGGAAGACCTCGAGGAACTCAATGCAAACCGCATCTTCATGGCAAATCTTCAGGAGACTAAGTACGACCGATTCGACGCACCTCCGTCTATGACGCCAACGCAGATTCGAGGTACCAATCATTGAACCATGCTATAACAATGTCATATTTGATGTGTTTACTCATGACAAACAGCATTCTGTGACGCCAACACCTACTTATAATACATACGGACAATCCGGTTGTAGCAATACTAACTCAAACTCCGTGATGTGGATCCTAGTGGAGGCTGTGTGGCACAAAATACTGAGACTAATGAGGAAACACGTGCTTATTTTGAATCATTAATCAATCAGTGTGGCATTGAAATTGAAAAAGTGAGTAAGGTCAATCGCGAAGTTAAGGCCGTGAATGTTAAATTGACCACTGAGCTTGAGAGTTACAAGGAGCATGCCAAAGCTTTTGAATTTCATACTAACAAAATGTCCGAATTAGAAATTGGTTATCGAGATTCTGTTTAAGAGAAAAACAATTGCAACTCAAGTATGACACACTTGATGTGAATTTGAACTTGAAAATAAAATCTTTAAACAAGGAAATTTCTGATCTAAATGACTAACTTTCTAAACAAATAGCAATGTTTTCGATCTTGAAAAAGAGAAGAAAGCAGTTGATTCTGATTTTTCAAAACGAGAAGATTCTCTTCTTGATGAAATTCTTGATAAAACGGAAAAATCAAAACATTGGACAATTTGCTTCTTACAACGGGTCATTCAGCTAAATCAAACAAGATGCTTTCTAACCAAGTAAATCCACGTTTTCATACTTCACATAAGATGGCACTTGGTAACGACCCTTCTTCTTTTCTCAAGAAAGCTCGAAATCTCGAATGTGTTGCAAAATGGAAAACCTTTGCATGAACCCATAATTGTGCATGATTCTCTTGAAACGTTGGAACTATCTGAGGAGAGTAGATCAAAAATGAAACAAAACATCCGAAATCAAACCAATTAATTATAACACATGGAACAAAATTAATGGTATTTCGTTTGTTTCTCAATCAACGTTTTCCACCAAACCAAGTGTTTCAAACAAAGTGTCAACACCTGTTTCAAAATCAGCTTCAAAACCAGTTGTTGTCTCCAAATCTCCTTCGAACATTGAACAAATGTCTTCAAACAATCCTTTTAACACAAGTGATGCCCGAAGTATTTTGGAAAATGTGAAAATGAGAATTGCAGATCTTCAAGAGACCGTTAAAACTAACACCAATATTACAACAAACATCTGGTTTAATAGTTTTGATATTGAACAGAAAAAGTTTTTGAAACTCAAATTGCCCCTCAGTTGACTAACATCAACTCAAGGGTAATTCATTTTGAACAAGCACTTTTGAAAGAAACAAGTGACTTTGTCAAGGACCATAAATCCCTGGTAAAGCAAGCTAATGAAAGTTTTGAACACATCAAAGTTTTGGAAAATCTAAATGATTCACTCTTCAAGATGTTCGACTCTGATATTATGTCCATCATTTTGCAAACATATTCTGTTGAAGATCATGAAAGACTCCTGGATGAGACCTCCGAAATTGTTTCAAAATATGAAAAAGCTCTTGAAAAACTTGAAAAGAAAATGTGTCATATTTTAAACAACTTGATCGAAAAACCGAGGAATGCAAATATGACAAATTGTCGTATGAGCGTGCCTACAATGACATGAAAGCGAAAAATTATCTTTTGAGGGCTCACCGAAAGTTAAAAAGGAAAGGCAATGGATCTGTGATTAAAAACCATTGACTGCGGAGAAAGAAAATGTTCCCAAATCGGTTTCCAAACCAAAATGTCTGTTTCTATGCCTCCTCCAAAAGTCAATGAGAAAAATGTTTCATCAAAACCAGCCACTCCACCTGCCCTACCTAAACAAAATGTTGATAAGGGAAAAGCGGTTATCGAGAAACCAAAAGTTTTAGCACCTGGCCTTTTTAAGATGAGTACCACTAATGCGTCTGCCTCCACATCTAAACCATATGGAACAAACGACATAAGTCTAGATAAGCACTCTAAAGAGACTAGGAAAGCTGAAACCACCTCCCTTCATAAAAATGTGAATCCTAATGCGTGTGCCTCACCTTCTACAGGACTAGAAAGCACCTCTAGGAGCAGCAGACTAAATCCTAAGAGCAATACAAGGAACAATAGAGTCTCGCATGCCTCTAGGAGTAGTAGCTTGAATAAAGAGAAGAAAGTAGAAGAACACCCTAGGAATTTACACCTTTTGAATAAGAAAGACATTTCATCTGAATATATTGAACCTATGAAACTTGCTAAGTCTTATGAATGTGTTGAATCTCTTTGTTTAACTTGCAAGAAATCTTTAAATGTTCAAGATGATTGTGTTTCTAAGAATGTGAATGATAAGCCTGTAAAGAAGAACGTCCCAAAAAGTAATTACGCTAAAAGAGTAGGAAGACTAGTTGCAAAACTTAGGCTTTACACTACTGACAGGAACCAACGTGTATACTTTAGGGATGATATTTGGAAACCCACAGGTAGAACTTTCACACTCCAGAATGGTACAATGAGTGATAAACCGAGAATTCCTCAGAAAACCTCTCTGCGTGTGATAAGGATTTTACCTCTAACCCAAAGGAACCAAAATCAAAACGGTTTACACAATATTCTTTTTTCATTCGCGTGTTATCGAAATTTTTCTTTGGATCGTCGACTCGGGTTGCTCCAAGCACATGACCGAATTTGAAGCTGATTAATTTCGTCTGGAAATTCATGGGAACCGTACGTTTCGGAAATTATCATGTAGCAGCTATCATGGGTTATGGAGATCTACCTTTGGAAATTATTTGATCACTCGGGTTTACTATGTCGAAGGGTTGGGACACAATTTGTTTTCGGGCGATTCGGATGCAGATTTAGAGGTTGCTTTTAGGAAACATGCTTGTTTCGTTAGAAACTTGGATGGAACTGATCTCTTAACTGGGAATCGTAATACAAACTTGTATGCTATCGACATCAATCAAATGGCCTCTTCATCACCAATATGTCTTATGACTCGAGCATCCGAACACAGTCCTGGTTGTGGCACAGACGGTTATCCCATCTCAATTTCGACACCATCAACAAAATTGCCAAAGACAACATCGTCAACGGACTTCCAAAGTTCAAATACACCTAGGATCACTTATGTCCATCATGCGAACAAGGAAAGAGCAAAAGAGCATCATATAAACCCAAAACCGTACCTAGTTCGGAAGCAAAGTTGCATATGTTGCACATGACTTATGTGGCCCAATGAGAGTTGAAAGCATTAATGGGAAAAAGTATATTCTTGTCATCGTCGATGATTATTCAAGATATACATGGGTTAAGTTTCTGAGATCAAAAGACGAAGCACCAACCATCATCATCACCTTCTAAACGAATTCAAGTACTTCTTCAAACTCCAGTAGGGTTGTAAGAACGCATACAACGACACTGAATTCACTAATCAGGAGTTAAGAGCTTATTTTGAAGATGTTGGAATCACACATCGACATCAGCTTGTTAGAACTCCACAGCAGAATGGGGTAGTTGAAAGAAGAAATCGAACTCTTGTGGAAGCCGCTCGCACAATGCTAATCTATTCTAGTGCACCGTTATTTCTATGGGTCGATGTCTGTTGCCACGCTTGTTTCACTCGAACCGATCCCTTATCCATCCAAGATTCAATAAAACCCCATATGAGCTTGTGAACAACAGAAAACCGGATATCTCTTACTTTCACGTATTTGGCTCTTTGTGCTATCCTACCTAACGACGAGAGAAGATCTAGGTAAACTGAAAGCAAAAGGTGATATTGGAATCTTCATTGGATATTCAGATAACTCGAGGGCATTCAGGGGTGTATAACAGAGAACTAGGAGGATCATGGAGACGATGAATGTGAAGTTTGACGAACTTTCACATATGGCTTCCGAGAGACTCGCTCTAGAACCCGCACTAAACCAGCAGACTTCTGGACACATCAGTTCAAGACTCGTACCTCAAAGAGCTCAATCAACTTCGATTGACAATCCTAAAGAACAAGAATGGGAGAATTTCTTCGAGTTAATGTTCGATGAATACTATGGTGGAACTTCGACAAATGCATCAAACCATCATTCCGCTGCACCCGCTCAACATCATCCTCCACCACCAACAGAAGATGCATCTACTACGATCGAAACCAATGCACCAACTCCATCTACATCATCTACATCTACTACAGCTATTGCACCCGTTCTACCAGCCGTTGATGAGCAAAACCAAAACCAGAACGATGCAACGTTAGATGAAGACTTATTTGAAAACCCGCTCGCTACGGAAACAGCTGAATCTTCTTCAAGTTTACGAGAACCATCTAACTCGCATACGTTTAACCAATGGTATCCTTCTACTCTGAAGTGGACTAAAGACCATCCGATTGAACAAGTTATTGGTGAACCTTCAAGGCCAATTCAGACGAGACGCCAACTTGCCACCGATTGCGACTTATGCATTTACCTTTGCTCCATTAGCAATATAGAGCCAAAGAACATTCGCGAGGCAATGGCAGAACCTGCATGGATAGAAGCGATGCAGGAGGAACTTCTCCAATACCGTCTACATGACTCTTTGGAAATGGTTCCAAGACCAATTGACGTTCGCGTCATCGATCTCAAATGGTTATGGAAGAACAAAAGGGATGAAGAGATGACTGTAATTCGCAACAAAGCTCATCTTGTGGCCAAAGGATATAGACAAGAGGAAGGGATAGACTTTGAAGAGTCATTCGCGGCGGTAGCTAGACTAGAAGCCAAAGGATTTTCTTAGCCTATGCCGCCACAAAAACATCACGGTTTATCGATGGATATTAAGACCGCGTTCTTGAATGGAACTCAAAGAAGAAGTGTACGTGAGTCACCTGTAAGGCTTCATTGACATGGAACATCCGACTACGCCTACAAACTCAAAAAGGCAATCTATGGATTGAAACAAGCTCCGAGAGCGTGGTATGACTAACTGTCCTCTTTCCTTATCCTAAACAATTTCACCAAAGGAACAGTTGATCCTACCTTGTTTACACAAAAATGCAAAACGACATTTTTATTGTTCAGATTTACATGGATCGACATCATTTTTGGGTCCACTAATCCGAATCTTTCAAAACATTTTGAAAATCTCATGAAAAGTAAATTTGAAATGTCCATGATGGGGAACTAAAATTCTTTCTTGGTTTACAAATACATCAATCCCCTCGTGGAATTTTTATAAATCAAGCTAAATACACAACCGAGATTTTGAAAAATCATGGTATGGATAATTGTGACTCGGTCAGAACACCAATGGCAACTTCACCAAAAATTGGAGCCGATTTGTTTGGGAAACCTATTGATCCGAAGAAATATCGGAGCATGATTATTTCTCTCATGTATCTTTCGCTAGTCGACCGTGATATTCATTTTGCTTGCTTGCTTATTAGCACGGTTTCATGCAAAGCCTACCGAACTGCACCTCAAAGAGGTTAAAAGGATCTTTCGGTACCTAAAGACATCCATTCACTTGGGACTTTGGTATCCGAAGGAATCCGGATTTGATCTAATTTCCTTTTCGGATGCGACCACGCAGTGATCATGTTACGAAAAAGTACATCTAGAGGAGCACAATTTTTGGGTGAAAAGTTAGTAAGCTGGTCTTCAAAAGAAACAAGATTGCACCTGCACTATCAACCTGAAGCTGAGTATGTGTCTCTATCTGCGTGTTGTGCTCAAGTTCTATGGATGAGAACACAACTCACAGATTATGGCTTTACTTTCGATAAAATACCTATGTATTGTGACTCGAAAAGTGCCATAGCCATATCTTGCAATCCTGTTCATCACTCAAAGACTAAGCATATCCGTGTTCGCTACCACTTCATCAAAGAGTACGTCGAAAATGGTACTGTTGAATTATTCTTCGTGAAGACTGATTACCAACTCGCCGATCTATTAACTAAAGCCCTTCCAAAAGAAAGGTTTGACTATTTAGTTCGACGAATTTGAATGCGAAGCCTAACCCCTGAGGAGTTAGAACGTCTTCTCGATTCTTCTTGAAAATGATTTTCCAACAAGCTTCACTGTAAATATTTTTGAAAAACAAAATACAAAATTTGAAAACCAACAAAAGCAAAATATAAAAATATAAAATTTTTCAAAAATACAAAAACAATATAAAATCAAAAATCCAAAAATATTCTTCTCACGATATGTCTCTTGTATAATCGATATTCTCAGACGTTTCTAGAAATGTCATTCAACAATGATACGGGTATGTACAGATGCTTGAGCGAGAGTTATTTATTAGTTTTCTAAAACATGTCGCTTCTCAAAATTTCAAAATAATGGCTTTCGTATACTTCAGGACGAAACCCGGACTAAAATGATGACTTTTGATTATTTTTCAAATCAAAACTCGTGCTTTTATAGTAAAATCAAGTGTACGCCATTGCACTACATGTAAAATGGTGAGAAATCATCATCATCTTGAGCACCTTTTCAAGATTGTTCAAAAAGATTTTCAAAATCTTTCAAAATATTTTGTGCTCAAGATAACTCCCTCTAAAACCCTTTAATTGATTATGCTTTATTAAAGGGGGAGTATAAAACAAAATGTTCCATAATCATGCTTAAATCAAATCCGTTTGTCTCCCCAAAAAGATTCTAAAATGTTGTTTAATTCGTTGATATCAAAAATATCACGGATATGCTATTTTTGAGGGGGAGGAGACGTGATTAAAATGTGATCAAAAAGTTTTAATGATCGTTGTTTGAATCTCAAATGAGCTTGACTCAGACGGAACCAATGAATTGACGAGAAATCAAAGTCGGGAAATGTACCATTTCGAGAAACTTTCTATGGACTTGACCAGGACGGGTAATAATTTCAAGCTAGTTCTCTAGTGATGTAAACGTGTCTCGAATCGGTCTAGTTCATTTAAAGTCGATCAATTCAAAAAGTGCAAACTCTACCCTCTATGTGCAGATTTCTGTTAAAACTTATAAGCACATATGAAGGGGGAGTGTTTCTGAAAATATAAAACTCTCGGAGTGTTTAAACATGTTTTCTATCATAAACACTCTGTGAGATTTTCAAGAAAAATGGTTTTATGGCAACAATAGGACAGTCATGGAGTTATAAGGTGACTAAGGATAGGAAAATCAGTCCTATGATCCGCCAGAGCCGGAGGGATCTACCCAAGGACATCACAAATAGTTAGTATTAGAAGTCCTTAGGAATGATTGAAAAAAGGAGTAATGTGAGAAAGGAGAAAGAAGGGGTTGAAGAATTAAAAAGAAAAGTAAAGAAAGGGTGAAAAGAAATAGCCCTCCATAATCAACCTTAAGGCAGAAACCGGGTTCAATTCATCTGCTACTGGTTGTCACTAAGATGACACTGGTATTGAAGACAAAGACGTCATGGACCCAGTGACGCACTGCACTAAACCTTCTAGCCACTCAATTCCTTTTAAAAGGATTTGTTTCATTCTCACTGGGAACCCTACATAATCTATCGACTTTCTCTTAGAGTTGGTTGATATTGAAGAAGGAGACCCCCTCCCTTGTCTCTGCTCAGGAAAACCAAAATGCACTAATTGAGTCTAGAGCCACGAGATTCATCAAAAGATCTCATAGGAACACTTGACATGACATCGCTTGTTGTTCATCATTAAGGACACAAGTGATATATTCTAGAGTCCTACGCAGATCTTAGCAATCTGCCAGAACATTTATGAGGGGAGTTACAACAGTAATCCTCAGTGATTGAATGGAAATTCCTGCCAGGGTCAACATCAAGCAGCCCTGACAGCAGGTCACTTCGGTAATTCTCTGTGGATTACGCTTAGTGTGTCTCAAACGGTCTACAGTCGTGGGGTGATGCTTCGGTGTACCTCAGCGACTCATCCGAACTGTAGATGTACTTCGGTATATCGCGTTATCTCACTTGTGGGACTCCAGTTCAAGAACGGCCTTTGTGAGAATTAGAGACGTGTTTTCACACTATGCTGTTAACACCCTCGAAATTCAAACTTATAAGTGCCGGAATCCGCTTATTACTAACCTGTTTTTATGTTTTCTTCTTATGGAAGCTCCTGAGCGGATGGATCGTGCAGACTCGCCACATGCTCATACCAACAACACATGAAAGTTTTCATCATAATCAAAGGCTACACAAAGTTTAATGACTCGAGAACTCCATCATTGGAAACTCAAAGTCAAATAGAAGTGTGAGCATGGTGGAGAAAGACGTGGAGACACCTAACCAACGAAGTTGACAACGGCAGACAACCACATTAACTGATCACAAAGCATGAAGGAACAAAGAATCAAGACTATTCTATATCTACACACAAAGTTCGAGCTCAAGAAATGTAAAGACCTA
Organism: Chrysanthemum makinoi; assembly: GCA_910596185.1. Classification (NCBI taxonomy): domain Eukaryota; kingdom Viridiplantae; phylum Streptophyta; class Magnoliopsida; order Asterales; family Asteraceae; genus Chrysanthemum; species Chrysanthemum makinoi. The sequence goes on from OU343218.1 coordinate 237,741,918, forward strand.
ATCAAGTGGAGCATCATTTGAATGACCACCCCTTAGGGGGAGATTGTTAGCCTTAATAGTTTATATTAGAAGTGATGGTCATTCACGATTAGGAACTTTGTAACGTGTGTTAGATATCGTGATAGAATAGTCAACGGGCTCGTGGATTGGACTAAGCTAAATGGGTACTAGTTATGTAAGGCTTGCCTTTTATCCAATCCAACCCATGTCCAAGCCCACGAAGCCCATAAGAAAGCCTTTAGGGCATCAAGTCCCTTGGACTATAAATACCCCTCAAATGGTCATTTGAGGGGTGTGCTTGAAAGTGTGTGTGTGTGTGTTTTCCTTTGAAGTAATACAACATATTGTGTTTATCTTATACTCTCACATACACGGATTTCATATCATTCAAGTCACCATCTTCCTTTCTTTATTTCATCTTCTTATACGTATATGTGTTTGGTTTAACGTGTTCTAAGCAAAACGTGGGTATTGGTTTGTGATAAGGTTGATATATCTTACATCCTTGTTATCAACTAGACTAATAATGTTTTCCCTAAGAATTTCTTCCCATTTTCTAAACATAGGGTGCATTTCGAAGAGTTTCTTTTGAAAAGGATCATGGTGAATGAGCTTTTTATTTTGGTTGAAACGGGATTGGTCGATTCTAACCTTGAAGATTGTATCTCGAATGGTTGTGGGATCATCAAGAGGAGTATTGTAGATAGGTTTGGCATCAAGTGCAAGGTTTTGAGCGGCAGTTGCCCAATCATAGGAGTACATACAAATTCCTTCACAAGGAATGCGAAGAATTTGAGCAAATGTGTTGAGAGGTAGAGTGAAGTTTTGTTTATTGATGATGAAGACGATTGAAATGCTATCATCGGTGTTTCGAATGATCCTAATGCTTTTGTATAATTCAAAGATGAAAACCGGACAAATTTGTTCATCAATGTCAAGAAGACAATCAAAGTTGATTGCTGAGAAGACTTGACGAATGTCGGTATCTTCAAGGAAACATTCCTTGACTACACGGCCTTCGTGGATAAGTTGTTTTTCAAGTCTTTTGAAGATTTTGCGGTCGGTTTTTGACAATCCTTCTTTCCGATAGTAATGGGTGAGGTAATGGACGGTATCATGGTGGTCTTGTTGAGTGGCTTTAGGCATGGTTGGTCCTAGAAACACAAATATTCCAATTAAGCAAAATTTGTTGAGATGGGTTTATGGTTTTGATTTTGTATTAACAATGTTTTGAACACAATGTAATATTAGTTATGTGAAAGCCTTTTTTAATGATCAATTTTGGAAAACCGAATTAAGTTAATTGATTAGAAATTGAGAAACCATAAACCCTAGGATGGGGATAATGAAAATTAGAACATGTTAGTGTAATTACTTACAATGATGTTTTAGAGAGAAATACTTGAGGATATGGAGTCCTATGAAGATGAAACCAGCTCTTGGATGGCTTTTGTGTTTTGTGGGGAGAAGGAAAAATGAGCAGGTTTGGTTTTGAAAAGCGTATAGCTGTTTTCTGTCCCACGGTTCCCCCGGATCCCTTGTATTTGGGATCCGGCTAGTACAACTAGAGGGATCCGGCTACTGTGGACAGAAAAGGGTTGTTTGACATTATTTTTGTAGTAGGCTATAAACTAGCTTATGGAACAAAAATAGTTTTGAGGTTTCAAATGAAAAGATGTTTCAACGGGATTTGATAAGATAATTATCAAGGATCCATTTATGACGACGACGTTAGTTTGACGAAATCAAGAGGAATACTATTCCCGATGATGAGTAAGTCGGGAAAGTGACGAAGGAAAGACTTTTAAGAGACTAGCAATTATTAAACAAAAAAGAACTATGATATCAACATAATCACGTAAGCTAGCTAATGAAAAGTAAACATACCTCTACGCTCTTGGCTTGGTTTATGAAGACATAAGACCAAAAATACTTCATGAGCTTTTAAAGTAATCCGTTGTACTTAGAATAAGTAAATAGTGATTACTTTTAGGTTCTTCTTTGAAAGTTGACTTCATTATTCTTTGAATAGAAATGAAGGTTTTGGAGATATCCTAGCATGAAGATCTCTTGAAACGAATATGTTAGAATAGTCTATCAATATCCAACTTAAAAGAAAAAAAATGTTTTAAAATATTTCCTTCTTTGTAGTTTTCAAACATACACGGATCGTATCAAGTTTTTTTAAAGTCCAGTATACTCTAAGAAACTTGGTAAGGAAGCTCGGATACCAATTGTGGAAAACTAGAAGGGGGAGGGGGTTGAATAGTTTTACCAACTAAATCTATATTTTAAAATATTTAGATTGACTTATGTCAATCTATTTAGATGTGTATGTTGGACATTGATAGATAGATATATAAATGTGTAATGAAAGATAAAGAGTAAGAAGCACATAACCACGACACGAGTATTTATAGTGGTTCGACTACAAGGACAGCTTCCTTGCCCTACTCCACTCCCCGAGTTACCTACTCGAGAGTTCGTAATCACTACAAGACACCAACTCCTTATGGCGGAGAAGCCTTCACAACGTCGCCTACTCTTTTTCCGGTACTAGGCTAACCACTGGGTTCTTTCACCAAGGAGAACCAAACCTATCACAACGTCGCCTACCCTTTATCCGGTACTAGGCTAGATACCGAGTTCCATTACAATGGAGGAACTACTACCCAACATTACACAACACCTAACCCCAAAGGAGATTCACTCCTTATAACAACATCAACAAGGATATCAATATCCTTTGACCCAATACTAATCTATCTTGTACATCGAACACACCATATTGAATGTACACCCTAGGCATCTTTCACTAATGCCATTGACACGATCCTTCAGCACCTTTCACTAATGCCTTCAACACGGATCTTCGGCACTCTTCACTAATGCCTTTGACAAATCACTTCTATATAGGAAGAAAGAACTTATCAACAAGAGAACCTCAATAGTCTCGATGATGACGAAGCATGGCAACTCATGGACTTGAGCTTGCTCGACTTCAAGAAGTGGTGATCTCGCCTTTATAAGGAACCTAGAGAATCACACAAAAACAAAAGACAAACTACATAGAAAGATCCCTTAGGATCAGTGGTTAGAGAGTTACAATACTTGGGGAAAATATGTGTGGGTCAATACCATGGGTTATGGATATGCTCCATGGGTTGTAGTTTTTACCCATTTATAATACATACTAGTTATGTATTATATTTACCCAATATGTAAACACTAGTTGTTATACATATGTATTGTTAAATCATAAAATCACTTATACTTGTTTTAGTGTTTTATGTGAAAGCGTAAGTGTGTTAGAAAACTATTGGCTCAAACCTTTTACGTATTTTATTTGTTTCGTTAAAATAATTTTACGTTTGTTATCGACAAAACATTAGAAGATCGTAAAATATAAATAAACGTTTTTACGGTTTATTTGTATTAACAATCTCCCCCTTTTTGTTGATGACAAAACATAAAATTATTTAAAGAAAAAAACTAAAATTCGTAAAAGTTCGAATTTGAGTTTTTGCTGTCTTCTCCCCCTTTTGTCGAAACAAAAAGAGCGTCGAAAAGAAACTAACACATTGTTTTAAGAAAAACATGTAAAGGAGAAAAAATATAAAGAAAGCAAGTAACGGGAATAGTTCTCTTCTTAACTCCCCCTTGACGAGTCCTTCCTTTTTTGAGAGCGTGAAGTAAATAAAAACTAATAAGCTAATGCATTGCAACTTTGTTTGCAAATGGTTTCGTCCTTGTGACGAAAATGCTCCCCTTTGAAGATTGCAACTTTGCAATGAGATGCCATGAATTGTAATCCAAATAAGGATTATATTACGAATTGTTTTACAATGTATGGTTTGACACAAAGCTCCCCTAGCTTGAGGTGTCAAAGTCTTCATGTGTATTTTGAAAATCTACAAAATAAGATTAGAAAACAAGTATATAGTCCATAATTTCCTGCAAATAAGACTCAAGTTAGTAGAAAATTTTTCTTCTGTTGCACGGATCCCACAGTTTTCTTCCTTTGTGGGATCCGTCTAGGCTATTTCCAGGGATCCATCTGTCTGGTGACAGATTTTCAAAGAATGGTGATATACCAAACAATGCTAATGTAAGAGTGAGATATGTATACAAATAACAAACATATACTTAAAGTAATATGGCAAATAAGTTATCATTCAATAAAACAAAGAGATACTCAAAAAATCTCTAAAACTAAGAGAATGATTTAGCCATGTAATACATATTCCACTTAATACTAATGAGTGACCTAAACTTAAGAAGCAATCACGTGCTTAAGGATGATCAAACATGAAATGGGATTCCTAAACGTTCTAAGTTGAGCTTGAGACTAGAACACCGTTTTATTCTTTAGGCTCATGGTTGTTTAGGTTTGTTGACCTCATCGAAACGTTCGAGGAGGTGATAAAACATGAAACGTTGCTCTTCACGTAGTTCATGTATCAACTTTTCAACATGTTGACAATGATAGCAATTCTTTTCATGGTTTTGAGAGGATGGTGGTAAAGGTTGAACGTCTTGAAGCGGAGGTTCTAGTGAATTGGGTTGAAGCTCCTCAAATGAAGAAGGAATTGGTGGAGGCACATTAACTGGTGGCTCAACAAGGGTTGATGGTGAAGGCAGGGAGGTGTCAACTTCCATGTGGTCGGGTGGTTGACTTTGATGTCTCCTCATAATCCAAAATGGACCATTAGAGGGAAATGGAGAAATTGACATTGGTGCAAGTGTTGATTCAACACTTTGGTTTTGTAAAATCTTCTCTAGTGAAGAGTGTGTTGGTAATGGTGGAGGATGAGATGGCCTAGGGGGTAAGTCCTCTAAGTTATAGGAATGTGGAGATGATTGTGAGGTGGTAAATGATATTGCTCTAGGCACCAATAATGTTGATGTGTTTGGTTTAGTAGGAATTGTAGAGTTTAACTAAAAATTTGAAAAGCCCATTCTACTCTTCTCACTTTTTTCATTTTCATTTTTTATACGTCCGTTTTTGTCCGTTTTTATACATTTTCATCCGTTTTTAACCGTTTTCATCCGTTTTTATACGTTTTCATCCATTTTTACCGTTTTCATTCGTTTTTATACGTTCTCATCCGTTTTTATACGTTTTCGTCCATTTTTATACACGTTTATACCTTTTCGTCCGTTTTTATATGCTTTTATACGTTTTTGTCCCTTTTTCTATGTTTTCGTCTGTCTTTATACGCTTTTATATGTTTTCGTCCGTTTTTATACGTTTTCATCTGGTTTCATCTATTTTTATACGTTTTCGTCCGTTTTCATAAGATTTCATCCGTTATGAAAAAAATATCTAGTATGGAAAAAAAAAGTTGATTATAAAAAACTCTGTTGCAAAAATCGGCATAGGCGGCCGATTAATCGCTAGGCGGTGATTAGCCGTTCCGATTTTCATTAATCGGCCTTATTAATCGGTTACTAACAAAAACTGGATAAAAATCGGATTAATCGGCCTAGGCGGCCGATTAATCGGCCAAATCATAAAAAATCGGATAATTCGGAAAAATCAGTTAAGGGTAAAAATCGGAAAAAAATGGGCAAAATCGGAAAAAAAACGGCCAAATCGAAAAAAAAATCGGCTAGATCGGCCAAATCGGGCATATAGTTTCAAAATTTTATAATTTTATATATAAAAAATCCAATCCGATTAATCCCCGCCTAACCGATTAATCGCTAGGCCCTACCCGGCCGCCCAGCTACCGCCTAGCGATTTTTGCAACCTTGATAAAAAAGAAAAACGCTTGAAAAGAGCTTCATTTGAACAAATTTTTATTTTTTTAAAAAGGAAAAATATAATTCCAATTAAACGGGTTTTCAATATTCTTAATTCTTCTCTAGAGAGGAATAATCAATCCCTTCTCAAGGAATTTAGAAACAGAAAAATATGAAAAAATTTCACCAACTAAACGGCCCATAAGGGTCTAAGGGTGTATAGTTGGTGAAAAACACTTCTTTGTTTTAGGAATTTTTTTCTTAGAAACTGAAAACCTGATTAGTTACACATTTTTTTAAAAAATTCTAAAAGAATGAAAATCTAGTTTTTCTAAATCTAACTAGAATTTAGGATAGTGCTCTTTACTCTTTCCTATATTTTTCCTTCCATTCTCTTTACATTCCCTTGTATTTTCAATTTTCTAAAAAATATCATCTAAACACATTCTCTAAATTTATAGCTCATTTCTAAAGATAAAAACCCTTCCCTTTTTTCTAGAGAAATTGAACATAATATTAAAGAAATTTTTCTACAACTAAATGCACCTGATGAGTGTCTAAATACTCATCATTTTTATACTGTTTAGAATGCCAAAAACATCTGAAAACACTCAGAAATGCTTCAAAATGATAAAAATATCACAAACAAGTGTTTTATGTATTTTAAATGCAAAAATGCCAAAATCTGGTGAAAAATATATCAAGTTTGCATAATTGGCAGTTTTAGTCCCCCAAGTTTCAAAATTTGTCAAATCTAGTCCCTGGTAATTCAAAAACTTGTAAAATGTCATTTAAGGTCCATGAGATTCAAAAGTTGTCAAAACAAACCCTTTAAAGTTTAAAATTTACAAAATGACAATTTTAGTCCTTAAACTTTGAAAAATGTCAAAATCAGTCCTTGGTGAGTTTAAAAATAGAAATTATTCAAACTACACCTTGTACTATTCAATTGTGGCATAATTGGTCCTTTATGATAAGTTTAGAGAAAAATTGCAAGTTTGGTCCCTGGAGTTTGAAAATTGTCAAAAATGGTCCTTGGACATTTAATAAATGGAATTTTATGCAATTGGTCCTTGTACTATTCAAGATTTACAGGTTTAGTCCTTGTGATAAGATTGGAAAAGTTTCAATATCAGCCCCTTCAACTTTGGCAGAATTACAGTTTTGGTCCTTGTGTTAAAATAACTACAAACCAAACGGACCTATATATTATCCCTAAACCCAACTCAGGCCCAAATCCAATAAACCAAACCCGGCCTAAAAATTTAAATTTAGAAAAACCGCGCCATCTTGTAGTAATGCTCTCCCACGCTGTTTAAGCCAAAACCAGTGGTTTTCACCACTTGTTTTTCACTCCACCTCACCATCTCCACCTGTTACCAACTCCCCTTCCACCTCCACATCCATCCAAGTCCCATTAATGAGATAAACCTGCTCAAGAAATTTTTGGCGCCAAAAGTGCCATTTGTCGAATTTGATGATCTGGATTAAATCAACGGTTGGATTGAAGTGGGAAATACTCAGAGGTGTCGACATAGATGAAAAGATCTTTATATAACAAGTGGGAAGCTATGTGAAGAAATATCTAGTGTAATTTAGTTTTAGCTTATGTCGTTTTCAAGTTTTTAAGTTTTCCAGTGTATTTCAAATCTTTCAAGTACTTTGTAATCATATTTCATTGTATTTTAAACCTCTTCTCAGTTGCAATTTCAGTGTTAAGTCTTATTTCAAGTTTGTGCAATTTTCACATTCAAAAATCTCAATAGGTACAAATGTTATTTGTGGTTGTTATTCTAAGCTCAATAAGCTTATATAAGCTCTTAGAAGCTTGTTTAAGCTATTAAAAACATTTATAACTAAGTTTAGACTTAAAATTCAAAAATACAAAAAATCACAAAAAATTAGTCAAAAATAAAAAAAAAAAAAAAAAAGCAAGGGAAATGAAGAACAAAATTTGAAGCATGGTGATATTTGGATTGCTTATGGTTTAGAGCTTCTTGGGAAGCAATAGGGTGTGATTATCAGTTCTCAATTCTCAATTTTGAGCATTAAAGCAATTTGTAAGCTTAATCCTTAAATTTGTCATTTTACTGTTCCACTGCTTATAACTGCTTATCATTGTGATTTATATGCTTATTTAGTGTATCTTAGTAACATTATTGCTTTTATTTGCTAGCTTGTTCATTAATTTTCATAGTTGCTTAGTTTTTATTTTACCACTGTCAAGTTTGCATAGTAAGCAATCTATAGTTTTTGTTTTTATTGTTGGTATTTAGGAGCTCAAATCAGCCTTTTATGTCAATAAATGTATGTATGAATCAGTTTTTCAGCTTAAATCATTGTTAAGCCTTGATAAGCTTTACAACAGTTTGCTTAAAGGGGTGTTTGGTTTTGTTTGTTCTACTGAACTAGAGGTTGTTTAAATCTGTGTTCTTGTTTATTGCATGTTACATTAGTTCTAAATAACTCAGTTCAACATTAAAACCGATGGTCACTTGTGGTAAAGTCAAAATAGCTTCTAAATCTAATTTGTCAGTTCACTGTTAAGAGTTTGGAATGCAAATCTCATCAAAGTTGCTTACAACTTAGTAATCTAGCTTAAATCAGTCTTATTATAGCTTAATACAACTTATTCAGCTCATAGGATCAATTAAAATCTCATAAAAGTCAACTTAGCTCATTTCTATAAAAAGTCAAAATTTCTAAATACCCGTTTTTGAATAAAACTTAGAATTTTACTGTGTGATTAATACTGGGTTTTAGCTTAAAAGCTTGTGGGATATTAAAGTTTGGCTGCTAAACTAAATTATAAAAATAATAGTTAACTTCTACTTAGCTTATTAACAACTTATTTCATAGCTTCTTTTGAGTCCCTTGTCAAAAAGAGTGCCTTGTGCACAGTTGGGTGGTCCAACTTGATAAGCTTGCACAGAGCTTATTATTTGGCTAAAGCTTGTGATTCTTAGTTCTTTGGAAAGCCAACCAAGCCATCTTGAATTCTCAAGCTTGGTTTTTCATTTTCTAGCTTGTTTGCTAGGGCTACAATAAGCTCTAATCTTGTCCCATTTCTGTGTTTAGCATAAGTGCTTATTTGTTTGTTATTAGCTTATCAGTGTGCTTATCTGTATCTTTTGGCTTCATTTTAGTTCATCTAGCTTGTTTGCATCTTTATTGAGCTTTTGTTTCAGTTTGTGAGCTTGTTTGAGCTTGTTTCACCAAAATAAGCTCTTAAGCTCACTGTTGGCTCATAAGCTTGTCATTCTGCTTATTTTAAATTTTTAAAATTTTTGTCTTTGTAAAAGTTTCATATTTTAAGTATTTAAGTAGTTTTCAAAAAGAAAATCTAGAAAAACATCAATTTAAAAATAGTGATAGCGTTTATTTAATAGTTTTTAGCTTTTTGATTTTTCTTTTCAGCTTATTTATAAGCAAATCTTGTTTTTATACTTTTCTTAGTTTTCTGTCACCTTAAGTTATTTTTATAAAAAGTTTCATAATTTTCCTAATCTTTTTAGTATTTATTATAATTTTAAATAGTTAAAAGTATTAAATAATTAGTAATAAATAATTAAAAAGCATAAAAAATATCTTTTCAGTTTTAAAATTAGTTTTATCATATTTTAGATTTTTCCAAGTTAAAATTTCATTTTTCCAGGTTTATTTTAAATTTTCTAGAATTTAAGTGTATTTTAAATAATAATTAATTAGTAATAATTAGATAAAAAGTGTGAAAAATATATTTTTAATTTTAAAATTAGTTTTATAATATTTTAGATTTTTCTGAATCATAATCTTATTTTTCTAGCCTTATTTCATATTTTCTTTTATTTTAGGTTATTTTTAAATAGTTTAAAATAGTTTTTAATTAATAATAATTAATTAATTAGTGGTAAAAATAATTTTCTTTTTCTAATAATTTTCTTTTATTTTTAGGATTCCAAAAATGTCATTTTCATATTTTTAGGTCTTTTATTTTTTTAGATCTCACTTTTTACGTATACGTAGTTTTTAAACGTGCGTTTTACGTTTCTTTTATCTGATTGTTGTGTTTTCCAATTCTGTTTCCAATCTCATTCCAATCAATCAGTAGTGTAATATTCAATCCAAATCTTTACTGATCACTATCCTTAGTGATCATTCTATCATCTGATCAAGTGTTTACACACCATTGAGTCTCCGTGGGACTTAACGACCCGGGAATTCATTATATTCCTCTGATCTTAAATTGCATTTGGTGTTTGAGTTGTTTTAAGTTTCTTACGGTCGGCCATTCACAAGTGGCTAGCTTGCGTGAGATAAATTGACGGTTTTGCACCAATCAAATTTTGGCGCCGCTGCCGGGGAGGCTTTAGCGTGTCTTAAACATTCTCAGATCCATACTTGAACATATACCATCGTTTGTAAACAGTTTTTTTTTGTAAAGTTATCAAAAAGTTCATTAACACTTTTCCTAAAGTGTTAACAACACCAAAAATATTTTCATTCTTTGTTTTTACATCATGTTTTTCAAAAATACCAAAAATATTCCTCTTTACCCTCTTACCCTTTTGATTCTTCATTTCTTACCCTCTAAAACCATTTGATTCTTTCTATGTCTTATCCTCACCCTCTTGGTTGTCAATGGTGTGGTGGTCCTTATAATGGTGGCAATTGCCCCAGTTGTAGCATGGTGGAATCAGGAAACGGGTCTGTCTATAACCGGGATCCCTATTCCTACCATAACACAACTGATTTATTCCATCAGCTACCACACTATGAGACTCAGCAGTTTTCTTGTTGTGAGTACGTGGTGGTTCACATTCGTTCGATTGTCAATCAGGAAACACGCTTGTCTATGAGCAGGTTCCTGATAACAATTATGACTACAACACATACCACTTACAGCCACATCAGTTTTACTATTGTGAGTATTGTGGAGGTCCTCACTCTAGCTCGGATTGTCAAACAAGGAATCCATTTTCTTGTAGCGATTACGGCTCTTCGTATCATGACCAACCTCTACAGTACCGGCTGAGCCACTTCCTCAAAATCTTCTCCTTGATCTTTTGGATTTAGTGAAAGATTTGAAGGAATCTAAACACTCCCAAGATAATCCAAATGAAAAATCCATGGAAGTTTTGTTAGCCGAAGAGCGGACTGCTAAATTAGATTCCCAAATTGCCTTTGAAAAATCTATTAGGGAATCAATTGCAAAAAAAAGCAGCCAGATCTAGCTCTCGATTCCGTTTCATTCCCGATGACGATGATGATGAAGATATCCTTGATATCCTACAATTTTATAACGGTTCATCAAGTTCATCAGTTGAAACTCATTCCATGAAAAATCAGGGAGAAAAGACTATGATGGAATTACTAGCGGAAGAACAAATGGAAAGTATAAAACATATGTATGCTAGTCCTTCTAAACTCCCTCCGTCTGTTGTTATCACACCCGATATTCCCACTCACTCTCTAAACATGGGGGTTGAGCTTCTTGACACTTGTTCACGAAAAGGAATCGGACGAATTTATAAAGTCGAGTGTTGAGGACCTTGTCCCAATCCTGAGAGAGTCACAGGGAATTCTCGATCATATGTGTGATTCTTCTTTCCCTCTTGAGTGTTCAAATGATCATTTTGAGACTTTCTCCGATTTTAGCGATGATTGTAAATCTTATGGAGACATTGAGTATGTCGAGGCATCACTCCCACAGTCTGATCCTCTTCTTGAGGAGTTCACCGATGAACTCACTCACATCAATCCACTTTCATCGAGAAAGTGGACGATGATCTCTTTGATTTCGAAGCCGATCTTGGAGAAACTAGAAATCTCCTATATAATGATCATCCACTCGTTTCTTGTACCATTTCCGACTCTTCCATTTCTTCTCTCACTCCGGATGAGGAAGATGACAAATTTTGGAAGGAAGTCGATGATTTTCTTAGTGATGAGTCGATTCCAACAAGGATTGACAATACTTACTTTGATTCGGAGGGAGACATCCTCTTTCTTGAAAATCTGTTGATTGAAGAACCGTTTCCTACTCTCCCTCCCGGACATCTTATTGACAATCACCATATAAGCTTCAAGTTTAAGCTTAAAAATGTCAAAAATGGTAATTTGCTTCTTACTGATGAGGAATGGACTTGCATTGTGATGCATATCTTTATTCCATTCTTCACGGAGGGCGTGGTTGCTCTTTCCCTTTTCTCTTTCGGGAATGAGGACACCATCTTTGACCCCGGTATCATCCTTTATAGTTTCTACTATTAACAATTCCGCGGTTGTGTCTCGTCGGTGTGGAACTTTCTGATGTTCATATGTTTATTAACATTGTGAACGAAAGTCCGATCGAGATTGGTTTTCCACGTTGCTTCCCCATGAACCAATGAATGCGGGGTCGAGTCAAGCTAGCGACTCGGGAATCAAAAACAGTAGCACACACCATATGGGTTTTCACCCATATTTCTGTCTTCTTTCTCTGTTCTACCACCCTAGTGTGGGGGAGTTGCCCCACATGTTATATATATATAAGTTTTTTTTTAAAAAAAAAAATGGCCGTAGTATTTCCCTTTTACGTTCTTTGTTTCGGCATAACCGCCGGTACTTTGAATATTGAGGGCAATATTCATTTCTAAGTGTGGGGGGGAATTCTCACGAATTTTATCATGTATTATCCACCCAATTCCCCCGTTTTTGGCCAAAATTTTTTTGGAGTAAGTGTTTTTCACTTACTCGGCAAATGGTAATCAGTCCGCCATGTCTAACCCACATAAGGATTGGCTAATCCAAGAGCAAACGGCTCTTGGTAAAGATATCTCAAATCCGTTTATGGCTTGCAATTTGCCCAAAATTGTATGGTGTTCAGCTCACCATATCTTTAATTAGTGAAGAGTTGGCTAGCCCGCAAGTTTATGGCTTGTAGTAAAGGCAGTTGGAAATCCATAATTGGTAATCGGCTCACCAAAGATAATATTGATAATTTATCTAAGAGTTGGCTAGTCCAGAAGCAAACGGCTTCTGGTAAAGACAAATCAAATCCGTTGAAAGCTTATGATTTGCTCAAAATCATTTGGTTATCATTGTACCAAGGTTCTTACTTGAGCTAAAACAATTGGCTACTCCAGAAGTAATGGCTTTTGGTAAAGAGATGAAATCCATTAATTTTTCTCAAATCATTGCTAGGGACTAGCAATATCTTAGTGTGGGGGATTGATGAGTGTCTAAATACTCATCATTTTTATACTGTTTAGAATGCCAAAAACATCTGAAAACACTCAGAAATGCTTCAAAATGATAAAAATATCACAAACAAGTGTTTTATGTATTTTAAATGCAAAAATGCCAAAATCTGGTGAAAAATGTATCAAGTTTGCATAATTGGCAGTTTTAGTCCCCCAAGTTTCAAAAATTGTCAAATCTAGTCCCTGGTAATTCAAAAACTTGTAAAATGTCATTTAAGGTCCATGAGATTCAAAAGTTGTCAAAACAAACCCTTTAAAGTTTAAAATTTACAAAATGACAATTTTAGTCCTTAAACTTTGAAAAATGTCAAAATTTTAGTCCTTAGTTTAGCAGCCAAACTTTAATATCCCACAAGCTTGGTTTTTCATTTTCTAGCTTGTTTGCTAGGGCTGCAATAAGCTCTAATCTTGTCCCATTTCTGTGTTTAGCATAAGTGCTTATTTGTTTGTTATTAGCTTATCAGTGTGCTTATCTGTATCTTTTGGCTTCATTTCAGTTCATCTAGCTTGTTTGCATCTTTATTGAGCTTTTGTTTCAGTTTGTGAGCTTGTTTGAGCTTGTTTCACCAAAATAAGCTCTTAAGCTCACTGTTGGCTCATAAGCTTGTCATTCTGCTTATTTTAAATTTGTAAAATTTTTGTCTTTGTAAAAGTTTCATATTTTAAGTATTTAAGTAGTTTTCAAAAAGAAAATCTAGAAAAACATCAATTTAAAAATAGTGATAGCGTTTATTTAATAGTTTTTAGCTTTCTGATTATTCTTTTCAGCTTATTTATAAGCAAATCTTTTTTTTATACTTTTCTTAGTTTTCTGTCACCTTAAGTTATTTTTATAAAAAGTTTCATAATTTTCCTAATCTTTTTAGTATTTATTATAATTTTAAATAGTTAAAAGTATTAAATAATTATTAATAAATAATTAAAAAGCATAAAAAAATATCTTTTCAGTTTTAAAATTAGTTTTATCATATTTTAGATTTTTCCAAGTTAAAATTTCATTTTTCCAGGTTTATTTTAAATTTTCTAGAATTTAAGTGTATTTTAAATAATAATTAATTAGTAATAATTAGATAAAAAGTGTGAAAAATATATTTTTAATTTTAAAATTAGTTTTATAATATTTTAGATTTTTCTGAATCATAATCTTATTTTTCTAGCCTTATTTCATATTTTCTTTTATTTTAGGTTATTTTTAAATAGTTTAAAATAGTTTTTAATTAATAATAATTAATTAAATAGTGGTAAAAATAATTTTCTTTTTCTAATAATTTTCTTTTATTTTTAGGATTCCAAAAATGTCATTTTCATATTTTTAGGTCTTTTATTTTTTTAGATCTCACTTTTTACGTATACGTAGTTTTTAAACGTCCTAAGATTCTTTAGGGTGTGTCTAGTAGTTGAAAAATACTTTATTTTTTTAGGAAATTTTTAATTAAAAACTAAAAAAAATTAAAATCCTTTTAGTCACACATTTTTGAGAAATTTTTCTCAAAGAATAAAAATCTCATTTTTCAAAATTTGAATAGGATTTAGGAAAGAGATATTTACTTTTTCCAATATTTTTCCTTCCATATTTTTACATCCCTTAGCATTTTTCAATTTTCTAAAAAATATCATTTAAATACATTCTCTAAATTTGTAGCACATTTCCAAGGATAAAAACCATTTCTTGTTTCAAAAGTAATTGAAATAGAAAATTCAAGAAATCTTTCTACAACTAAACGCACCCTTAATTTTTTCAATTTTTCAAAACCAAGTATCTCTATGCAATACTTGAACTTCGAACTTGGAACCACCTTTTTGAATGCGTTAGCAACATTATCTTCCGTGACTATCTTCGCCACTTCAATCTCTAGAATCCACGATCTCCCTGATGAAGTGGTATACCAACACTAGCTTCACCTAATTCAACCCAACCATCCAAGAAGTACACACAATTTTCCTTCATAGTTCCTGACAAAATCCATCAAATAACCCTTGATCACCTTTACTCTTCAATTCTGCAACTTCACAGTATAACCCTCTTTATCCAGAGTGCCCAAAGATATCAAATTCCACTTCAACCTAAGAATGTAATGCACATTCTCAAGCACAAAACCTGAACCATCTTTCATTTGTACTCTCACCTTCCATGTCCCTTTGATGGCACATGCTCTATTATAACTGTGTACCGCCATTAAACTCCTTAAACTCAAGTAAGAAATTGCTCATATGCGTCATGTGATAAGAACTACCAAAGTCCATGATCCACTGTAAGTACCTTTCCTCACTAACCTCCATCAATAAATCATTATTGACATAACCCTTAAAATGGATACCAGAACCCTGTCCTATATTCTTCTTGACAAATCCAGTTGATTTCTTCTTGTTCCATTTTGGACAGTCTATCTTCAAATGACCCTCAGAATAGCAAAGGTAACACTTCAGTTTATAAGTTCCTTTACCTTTTGACTTTAATCACAAACTATCATGTCCTTGATTATCCTGATGATCTGGCCTCCCCCTTACATATAATCCATCACCATTATCATTTTCATTTGTACTCTTCTTCAACTCCCATGATTTGAGGTTAGACACGACATCTTCCAAAGTGAGAGACTCCCTTCCATAAAGCAATGTCTCCACAAAGTAATCATATGAAGGTGGTAATTATGTAAGTAACATGAGTTCTTGATCTTCATCCGCAATATCAACGTCTATGTTTGCTAAGTCACCGATCAACTTATTAAACGCATCTGTGTGTTCAGATAATTTTTTACCTCAATACATAAAGAAAGTGAACAACTTCTTCTTCAAGTACAATTTAATGGCTAAAGAGTAAAGACTTTGTCATATACAAAGTTTCCAACTTTACCAAATCCCCTCAACAGAATTTTCTTTGTTAACTTCCCTTAACACCTTGTTATCCAAGCATAAGAGTACGACACTATTTTATTTCTTGTAGATATTCGTCTTTAATGCCTCGGTCTTTTAAGCGTCTGTCATGGTTATTGGGAATGGATCTAACGCAGCTTCCCATCCATGTTGAATTAATACACGTCGCATCTTCTCTAAACAGAAACACGTTTGGCATTATGATCAATGTTGTCGCCTTTTTTAGTTTGACCTGAAACACAATTTTATTTTTATGAAGATATTTTCATTAAATCGCAGTCACGGTAGTCAACATTGTTCACATCATTACCGTCATCATTTATCTCAATGATCTTTGGAAGCTTGGGTTCATTTTCTTTAAACCCTTGAGGTAGATGAGGTCTTTTGTTTTTAGTCACATAAAAAAAATCATAAAATTAAAGGTCT
This sequence comes from Chrysanthemum makinoi, assembly GCA_910596185.1. Taxonomy (NCBI): domain Eukaryota; kingdom Viridiplantae; phylum Streptophyta; class Magnoliopsida; order Asterales; family Asteraceae; genus Chrysanthemum; species Chrysanthemum makinoi. The sequence goes on from OU343218.1 coordinate 237,758,186, forward strand.
TCTATTGAATGGTTTTCGTGAAAAGCCTCAAATGTTACTAATCGCATTTTGAGACTGGCATAATATGTCTATACAAATATCAAAATGTGTCAAATCCACGATTGACATACAAAAACGTGGCAAGGGACTATGCTCCAATTTGCATGTATGAAGATTGACCTAGAATTTTACCTGATTTGTGGTCGTAGTATGTTTGTTTTGTCTGTGGTTCTTTGTGTTTTGGTTTGTATGCTATTAGTGGTTTGGTGGATATGTGTTTGTATTTGTTTCGTCTATGATTGCATCTGAGTCGCCTTAGCGACCGGAAAGCCCATTAAGAAAACCAAAGGCAGCTTTAACTTCTTTTTTTTTTACTCCCCTCAGCCTTAATCTTTTTAATGTTGGGTTTTTGGGAGGTTTACTACTTCTATTGATTTTCCAGATTGTTCAGGATGTAGGTAATGATTTTCTTCCATGTAGCTTTCTGATTGTGGTAAGAGTTTTCTATTAATGGGTTTATGGTTCATGCCTTTTTCCAGCTTAGAATTTTACCGCGTTAGACGCTTTTGTTTGCTTTACAATTGTAAACCAAATAAGACACACATTATAGCACCTTTATGTTACAATTTATAGCACCTAATGTGGATATTTATTTGTATTTCTTTATATAAATGGCATTCGTATTTCGTGGTTTTTGGAAAAACGCAATTGTTTAGTGATGATATGAGTTATGTATGATCATAGGTGCTATAAGGTGTATTTTATTTGGCTATGGCAAAATGAAAGTGTATTTTGTATCAGTTCTTATATCTTTCGAGTTCCAAAACTTTTCGGTTGTCTTTAGAGTCCCAAAATTCATTAGGGATTATGTGTTATTGTGGGGATTATGTGTATGGCGTACCCAAAAGTTTTCGCCACACAGATTCACGACATCACATGTATGGGTTTCGTTATTAACGGTAACACTGTACGTTATCAGCTCATTAGGGATATGTTCTTATACCTGGATTCATGTTTTTAGCTTGTCATTGATGTTATTCTAGGAATTCTGTGTACGTCTCTTTTGTATTTAGGCTATCCACGAAATGAAGTGTTTGTTGGGCGTGCTAATATTGGAGTGGGGATGATGGAAGAAATCGATGTACTGGTTATGTATTGTGGAACCCATAGGTAACAGGAAGTGAAAGTATGATTGTGGCATGGGAAAACTGAGCGTAAATACATATTTAAGAGCATCATATTTTTATATAAATAATACATGTTTATATATAAATAATACATATTCTGGTTGTGATGATGTTGCAGGTTTCCCTTCTTTTGACTGTCCAAAATGGTAGGTTGTTTGGGTTGGAGATTTACTCAACTTAGACGATCCAGCTTGTTAAGATAGCTCTTTGTTTTCAAGGCATAAGAGCAAACTGAATGGCTATCTTCCTGTTGTGCAGATTCTGAAAGATGTATTCCATACTGGTACAAAGTGTAGGATTCTTCTCTTAATGGTTAATCGGCTGATGCTCTAAACACTGATAAGTTGCTCGATAATATAATTGATTTTGTAATAGTTCACGTCTGAACTAGTCTTTTTTATGGCTTTTGCGTTTTACATTATGTTAAAATCCATGGTATCGTCCTTTGTATGGAAATATGGACTAAAACTCTAAACACTCACCACTCCTTTTATGGCTTTTGCGTTTTACATTATGTTAAAATCCATGGTATCGTCCTTTGTATAGAAAGAGTAAAATTCTCAAGAGCTATTGAGTGCTCGGTATAATATAAAAGGAGTGGTGAGTGTGTAGAGTTTCGGTGTTTCAAAAATTGATGTTGAGGTTTCATTGGCATAAGACTCATTAATGTATGGTATATTTTTTTTTTATTATTATTATTGTGTGTTCATTTAATATGTGGTATTTCGGTTTCTTATTTTGGTTTGTATGCTATTAGTAAATTTTTGAAAATATGTTTGTGTTTATTTAAGCTTTGTCATGAGTGTCATATGTATGTTTATTCAACCTTTATTTACTGACTAATTACGTAACTTTATAGATATCTTACCAACAAAAAACAATGTTTCACAAATAATATTTTTTTTTTAAATCGGACCCAGTTTATAACGGGGTTGAGTTTGCAAAAACCAAGCGGAGCATAATTTAATATTTGGCGTCTACTCCTTCAAAAAAGTTGATCTCGAGTCAAGAAGAATTGACTTCTACACTGCGTGCAATGCGAACATATACACGCGTTTCGCGGCAACGAGTGAAATTCTTCGTTTAACATAAAGTTTATATTTAATATTTTTATTTAGACTTTGGTAGTGTTTGGGAAGGGACTTTTAACGGCTTAAACTTTTAAAATAAACATTGTTTGTCACACGGATTTATGGGGGCTTATAGCTAGTTAAATTACTTAAATACCCTTAAAAATATAATGGATTATAACGCAAAAGCCGAAAATATATATAAACTTAACTTGATGCATTTTTATACGATTTTACATTAATAATCTTCAGCTCCAACTAATTTGTCAAACAACTTTATGAAAATTAAAACTCTATCTTTCGACTTATAATATAAACAATCGCCCTAACCTCATCTCTAACTTCAACTTCAGTCCCAACCCATTTCGTCAAACATACCCAAAATGTTAGATAAAATCATAAAATAATCATGGTAGCATACGACGCGAGTTCTGTAATAAAATCATTTGCTAAAAAAAATTCTTTTTACCGATGTCGATAAATACGTCATTTCGAACAGTCGGTCATATTATTATAATCATTGCCTCATAAAAGTGATAAAACATAAACCCACCCACCATCCAACGGTTTTATCCCCACTTTTCTTCTATCTTCAATACTTTCTTACTGTTTTTGTACCTTAACATAATTTTTACAGGCTCGATCGTGTTTTTCGGCTGATACCCAAATGACAGAAAAACCAACTTCAGGTACTTGCCTTGTTTTTTCTTTTTCTTTTGGTCTAGCTCTTTTAGCATGAAAATATGAAGGTATTTGTGTATTAGATCATTGATCATGATTATATGTTGGTTCCTTGTTATGTGTATATAGATTAAAGGTGATATCCTTTGCTAAAGTGCTAATCATATTGAAGCTTTAGATTTTTATGATCTTTATATGGTTTCCAAGATAGATATGATCATATGATCGAATTAGAGTTATTTTATGTTTAGTTTTAGACAAGGGTTTATGGACTTATGGTCATCATGTTGAAGCTTATATAGTTATATTGTATATAATTTCTAAATGTATTTTGAAGTTGTGCTACTCTGTTTTTTCTTGTTCTTATCTTTTAAATGTTGTGAACTTTTCTTAATTGGATCAATAAGAAAGCACTTTGAGCCGACGTTCCACATCTATAACCCTCACAGAAAGTCTGATATGTATTAAGTATATGTGTTGTCACTTGGCTGAGGGTGATTTCGAGTTTAGTTCCGTTAGAGGAGCACATAAAGAGACGGACTTAGGATTTTTAGGATTTTTGAGAGGGTGTTACACCATTTTCATTTTATGATTATGAGTACTAAAGTTGCCCTATAAAGAATTTATTAGGTAAAATTGGGGGTTGCACGTGACCAGAAAAGACATATTCTATAAAATATTTACACTTCGTGACCTAAAACCCAGCTCCCATGTGGGTCCGTCCCTGCACATTGGATACCTATAAGCGAATACGATAGAGAAAGACACGTCTATAATATAGATTATAGAAAATAGTATTATGAATAGATTAGGGATGAAGAATTTTCTGAAGGACACTGCCTTTTTTTAAGATTCACAAAATTTTCAAATTCTGTCTAAAATATTGATTCTATTGAGAATGGCATGTGATTGAAGAAGCCATAGATTTTCATGATCTTTACAATTGAAATGCACATAAACACTTAGATATCTATTAAGTTAGGGAAATGTTGAAAAGAGGGTCTTTCACAATTTTGGGCCTAAGTAAATCACTTTGTCATGGTTTACATGCTCTTGAGACCTTTTAGTTGAGTGTTGCACTGCTTTAAGAGTTATGCTTGTGTGAATTTGATACATTTTCGCCGGTGTTTCATATATTCTATGTTCATTATGTGCATCGATTGATTGTTCTTTCTTTCCCTTATAATGTTAAAAGGTGGTTCAAAGGACTTCTCTTTGTACTCAAGTAAAGACCAAGAGGCAATGAAATCACTTGTTGTATGCTTTGGCGAAATGTTGATCGATTTTGTGCCATCAGTTTCTGGAGTCTCACTTGCAGAAGCATCCATCTTTGAAAAAGCTCCCGGTGGTGCTCCGGCTAATGTTGCTGTCGGTATATCAAGATTGGGAGGCTCTTCAGCGTTTATAGGCAAAGTAAGGTCGCTCAACATTACTTGATCAATTTAGAATTCCAACTTCTATAACTATATGTATAACAATTAAAAAAATTTGCATATCGTACCATGCTCAGGTGGGCGATGACCAATTCGGATACATGTTGGCTGACATTTTGAAAGAAAACAAAGTCAACAACACTGGCATGCGGTTTGACCACAAGGCAAGAACAGCATTAGCTTTCATCAGTCTAAAATCTGACGGGGAAAGGGAGTTTTTGTTTTTTAGAAATCCTAGTGCAGATATGCTACTTCAAGAATCAGAACTTGATGTGGATCTTATCATACAGGTTTGTTCATTCTTATTTATAATAATTCTATGGCTTATTGGTGGCCGACCTGCTCATAACTTTAGTTTTTGTGTGACGTATGCAGGCAAAAATATTTCATTTTGGTTCGATTAGTTTGATTAACGAGCCATGTAAATCAGCACATTTAGCTGCAATGGCTATAGCCAAGAAATCTGGTAGTGTTCTTTCTTATGATGTGAATTTGAGATTGCCATTATGGCCATCAGAGGATGCTGCGCGAGAGGGCATTATGAGTGTGTGGGACCAAGCTGATGTAATTAAGGTAATACAGTATGTTTTTTTAGAGCAAAGTACAAGTCATTAATGGTTATATAAGTGATTAATGAGAAGTTGGCAGGTAAGTGAGGACGAAATTACGTTTTTGACTGGGGGTGATAATGCTTATGATGATAATGTGGTGTTGAAGAAGCTCTTTCATCCGAATCTTAAACTGTTTCTTGTTAGTGAAGGATCAAAAGGTTGTAGATATTACACAAAGGCAAGATTCTATAAGATATGTTCTTCGTGATTCATATGTTTTTGCTCAAAACTTGAACATTAGATTCAACAAAATTGTTTAATGTTTTGCAGAAATTTAAGGGCAGAGTTCCAGGTGTAAAAGTGAAGTCTATTGATACTACGGGTGCTGGGGATGCCTTTGTTAGTGGAATTCTTAGCGTTTTGGTGTCTGATCTGAATCTTTATGAGGTAACAAATAATCTTAACTTTTTGAGTTTTGACATATTATCATACGATCAGCTAGGTAGCTAATCACGATTGTGATGTGTAACCATTGATAGGATGAGAAACGACTAAGAGAAGCTCTTAACTTTGCGAATGCATGTGGAGCACTGGTTGTAACAAAGAAAGGAGCTATACCTGCTATGCCAACAAAAGAGGAAGTCCACCAAATCCTGAAACAAGACTAAGGACCATATCGATGTTGCTTAAATTTATTTTGTGCACTCCCTTAGTTTCTTACGTATAGGATAATAGGATGTATTGCTACAATGTACTACTCTTGTTGTAACGGAGATATAGGTAAAACTTGATAGCCGTATATTGCTACTATGTAGTACTAATAAATTGGGTACTAGGGGGTATTACTTGTAATAAAGGGGAAGGGGATACTAAATAGTACAGTACCACCCTTTTCCAAATAATACAAAAGCTGGAATGAGAATCGGAAATTCATTCTCCAATTCCATTCCCAACCAACACAAACACCGGAAAGACCATTCGTTCCGTTTCATTCATTTCCATTCGCTTCTACCAAACATCTTCTAAAGACATTGTCGTTGATGTTCCTTGATCTTCTTATGTGCATTTCCTTGATCTTAACATGTTGAGTCTGCGTACAATTAGTCGGCTTCGGCTATTGTTACTTTTAATAAGCCACTTAATTAGAATGTTCATACTTCATAAAGAATACATAATTAAAGTTACACCTTGTAATCTACAATGTATCTTTTAACAATTATAATGTTCATACTTCATAAAGAATACATAAATAAAGTTACACCTTGTAATCTACAATGTATCTTTTAACAATGGTGTTGATACTCACACCATTTTTTTTATACATACACCACAATTGTGCACTATTATCTTGTACAGTGTGCCTTACAGTGTTGTACAGTGTGGTGTATGTATAAGAAAAAATGGTATGAGTATCAACCCCGTTTAACAATAAAAGAAAATGAAGCCATGTTTTTTTTTGAGAAAATTTCTTAAATGACCTTTTTATTGTAGTTGTTTACGAATTTGAACCTCGCATGTCAAATTTTCCAAAATGAACTTTATTTGGGAGGGCGAGGAAGCTGGGTCTGGGCGAGGGGATCTGGGCGAGGAAGCTTGGTGAGGAAGGCGAGGAAGATGGTCTGGGCAAGGAAGCTTGGAACTGGGCGAAGGTAGGCGAGGAACTGGGCGAGGGTCTAGGTGAGGACATGTATTTTTCACCATAGTCTATATTCTGAGCTATAACATATTCCATATAGGTAATGGTCATTCCGTTTATATCCGAGATTTGCCACCAAATGCGATAGAAGCAGATGTTCATACCATATTTGCCTAATTCGGACCTATAAACGCGAATCGTATGTCTGGATCATGGGATGTATTTTTGGATTTTATGCATGTGGTTTTTGAAAGATCAAGATGAAAAATTGATGTTATTCTGAAAAATGAGGGTTTAATTGGGTTGAAGACTTGAAGTAGGTGAAGAAGAGTTATAGAAGAAGATGAAGAATTAATGTGGGAGGGTGAAATGAATGATGTTTAATTAATGTGTGAGGGTGAAAATGTAGGGCTGAGCAAAACCGACCGATACCCGACAAGCCCGACAAACCGACCGACCCGACAAACCCGAATAACCGACCGACCCGGTATCAGTTTTCTTAGTTACTCGGTATCGGGTCGGGTTCGGTTAAAAAGCCCGACTACACCCGAATAGCCCGCCAAAACCCGAATAACTAAAAACCCCCCAGGTCTGAACTAAATTAAAACCCAAATGCTCTTTACTTTGCAGTCGATTACAAGAGTATCAAACCCAGGTCTGAACCAAATTAAAACAAACCTAACTTTACAAAAACAAAAATAATTGTGAGTGGTATGTTTCGAGTGTGTGGATGTACTAGGAATTGGACCACAATAAAAGAAGATAATAGTGAAAGCTTTAGACACACTTTCTGAGCATGGGAGATGAGAAGCATCTATTTATGGCTAAACACACCATCTCTCCTTGATCTCTATGACTCATCATGCGTCTTTGACCTTGAGAAAAGGGACTCCGCAGACTTTTGACTTAGGGTTGATAGTGATTGATGATGGTGCAAGATGTTATTCACAGGAAAGGGAGCTTGTTGATAGTGATTGATGAAGGAGAAGGAGACCTGAGAAAAGTAAAAAGGGAGAAGGGGGCAGGAAAGTAAAGAGGCGTGATGTAGGTTTAGGATTAGGATAGGTTTTTAATATTAGTTTTATTGCCTTGTCCTTTTTTACAAAGATGCAACTTTAACTCTAGGCCCGTTTGTAATGGAAACCGAAACCGAGTAGCCCGTTTGGTACCCGATACCGAACCGACTTAAACGGGTCGGGACTCGGGCAAGGTTTTTGAGTTTAATCGGGAGTCGGTTTAGTCGGGTCGGGTCGGGCTCCGACCCGATGCTCAGCCCTATGAAAATGTGTGTCGAGTTTGTTTTGTATACGCGTGACTTAATTTGCCACTGAAAAGTAGGAAAAGAATGATGATGACATTTATTGTTCATTTTGGTAAAATTTGAAAAAAAAAAGTTCAGATTGGTAAAAGTGTTGTCAGGATCGGGATCCTACCTAGGATCGTTTTTGGCTTTGCAAGATCGTGATCGTAGGATCGGATCGGGATCTTAAGATCCTATGAAAATGTGTATATTTTTGTATAGGGGCTGTAGTTCTATATATATATATATATATATATCTCGGCATAAGTCTACACTTAGTCAATTTGTATACTATATAACGTTAAAAAATAAAAAGAATGCCCATACTTTAAAGTTTACTTCGTGGTGAACAATAAATAAACCAGTTTTTTGTTTATCCTGTTTGAAATGTACATACGCAAGACTTAATATAAATTAATAAATCATATGTGTGTTGGTAAAAATAGCATGTAGTTGTCGTGAAAATATTGTTAGTCATTATCGTAATAATTTTGTACTTAATTTAGCCAATGCTAACACTAATTTCCTACAATGCGCATCTGTCACTTTAAACCGAATGGTCATTTGTGAAAAACAATGAATTAAAGTTCAAAAAAAAGAAAAACAATGAATTAGTGATTGAGATTGGGCTTTTTGAATCAAACATGGGGCTTAAATGCTTCACATAGAAGAAAAAAAGTCCAAAAATGGTTTAGCAACAGGATCGGATCGTAAACGATCCTACGATCCTACGATCCGATCCTACGATCCTGAACGATCCTACCAGATTTACGATCCCGTTGCGATCCTGATCGTTTTTTAAGTGTAGGATCGTAGGATCGTGCGATCCTACGATCAGGATCGCGATCCTGACAACCTTGAAAACCAATATGTATATGGATTATTTTGGTAATTTTTTTTTTTTGCGCAAAAGATGAATTTATATTAATAATACAATGATTCTTACAACCATGAGACTACAGAATAGACATGCCGATTCTCTATAATTCTAATCAAATTGTTCTACTACCATATAACAAAAACAACTTAGACATCACTGAGAAACTTTCTCAAACAACAAACCAATACCATATCTGATACTATATTATCTCAGAAGCCTGCAAGCAACTTATCACCTATTTGCAGAGCTTTAAGCAGCTTCAATTCACCTTTTATTGCAATTACCATCTAACTACATTTCCACTTCACCTTCCCACCAAGATCATTCAACCTGCAACCACAATGACTAAGGCCGGAAAAGGTGAGTGGCTTCGTTAGGACACCGTATCCCCTCCAAGTCAAGGGCTCTGCCAATTATGCTACATTTCCATCTCAAAAATGGCTTCACACAACTGGGAACATACTCCTTAAGGGAGGACCAACCAAAAACCTCTTGTAGGAATGTAAATAATGGACCATGAAGTTTTATCTTTCACAACTCTCAATTCCATTCTACTTACACTCCCCTCCTAGGCCATTTACCCTTCACAAAGGCTAACCCTACTTTATGGTACATCTATACTGAATTAGACATCTCACTATCTTAATCATACCTTAAACAAATTCCTCCCTAGGCAAAACTTTTCAAGTATATAAGGGATTAGTGAGTACAGTCACACCAGTTAAGACTCCAAGGTACAAGGTATTAGCACAATGCAATGACATGAAATTGGTTACAATAGAACAGTAACCAAGTCTCACAGAAACACAAGTTATCAGCATTCCTAAACACCCATTTAAAACAACAGGGGAATTGCTATAACCCTTTCTATCACAAACTACCACCATTATATACTTGGGTGAAGTCCATAAAAACGTAACATACTAAATCTAGAGTACCAATGTAGGTAACGCACCTCATATTGTTCCATTGTAAGCAAATCACTTTCAAAATAATTGACGAGTATGTAATTTTTTAACCTTAGATTTCTAACCATAGTAAAAAAAATTACACCGTTAGTCCTCAATACATAACTTTAGTTTAAAAAAAAAATGCACCGTTGGTCCTCAATACATTACGTAGTTAGTCCCACCACCACCACTCACCACCGCCACCCACTGCCACCACCACCGTCACTCACCACCACCACCACTTACCACCACCCATCACCATCACCACTTACCACCACCACCACTCATCGCCGCCACCCACTTCCACCCCCACCACACACCCACCCACCACCACCACCACTTACCACCACCACCAATCACCACCGCCAATCACCACCACCTTTTCAGGATGGTGGTATGTGGCTGTGGTGAGTGGTGGTGGGTAGTGGTATGTGGTAGTGGTGAGTATCGGTGGTGATTAGTTGTGGTGGTGCATGGTGGTGGTGGAAGTGGGTGGCGGCGGTGGTGATTGGTGGTGGTAGTGGTGGTGAGTGGCGGTAGTGATTGGTGGTGGTGGCAGTGGGTGGTGAGTGGTGGTGGTGATCGGTGGTGGTGGTAAGTAGTGGTGGTGGTGGGACTAACTGAGGTTATGTATTGAGAACCAGTGGTGCAATTTTTTTAACTGAAGTTATGTATTGAGACTAATGGTGCAATTTTTTTACCATAGTTAGAAATCTAAGGTTAACAAATTACATACTTGTCAATTATTCTGAAAGTGATTTGCTTACAATGAAACAATATGAGGTGCGTTGCCTACATTGATACTCTAGATTTATTATGTTACATATTTATAGACTTCACCCTATATACTTTAGCCAACAGTAACACTTACACTTACATTCTATCATAAGCCTTTAACTCACTTACCAACCTTTTTAAACTCCACATTCCACTCTTTCTGCACTTTAAGAACTACCAATGACATTTTTGCTTTAAGACTCATAAGTCTTATTCTAACTATTTCCAAAAGGACATCATATAAATCCTCCCACCTTCTTTTCTCATATCTGAAAATTCTTTGGTTTATCTCCTGCCATATCAGGTACACACTAGCAGCCAAACATAGCCTTCTTATTATGTTGCCCACATAGTTACCATTGAAATTACCTACACCCTCAGTTATAATATCATTCCATTCCATACTTCCACAATCTACTCTCATTTTCCATAATTGTTCAGTATACTAACATTTAAAGAATAGATGTGAGTGAGCATCCATTTTCGTACTGCATAAAGGGTACATCATTAAATCATAAGATCCCCACATTCTTACTCTATATTTTAAAGTCTTTCGCTTATATCTAGGGGTGAAAACGAGCTGAGTCGAGCCCGAGTCTGCCAGAGCTCGAGCTCGGCTCGTTTCGAGCCTTAAAGCTTCGGCTCGTAATATATCTTTTTTTAACTCGTTAATAAACTCGAGTTCGGCTCGTATATATGTTTAATACTTAAAATATCATAGGCTCGTCTAATATCATAGGCTCGTCTAGGCTCGTGAGCCCAAACGAGCTTTGTATGTAAAGCTCGGGCTCGAGCTCGATTATTAAAGAGCTGCAACTTAGGCTCGAGCTCGGTCTCGAGCTCGTTTAGGCTCGACTCGTTCGAGCTTTTTACCGATCTGATCCCAAGCTTTTTACGAGCAGCTCGGCTAATTTCCACCCCTACTTATATCCTCCTTATTTTCTTTCTAACTCGAGAACACAATATTAAAATAAATAAATAAATAAATTCCTTGTGGGGAATTTGTAGTAATAACGAACACCAACGGATATTCTTAGTCTCTGAAAGGCGTGTGAACACTTTCAGATTGAATCAATTTGGCGGTTCTACCAAATTATTCAATCGGATACAATTCAGAGTTGAGAATTTTCTGTATGTTTGTGTATGAGATATAATGAACCGTTATCTGATAATGACCAAACAAACCGTATATAACATGTTACGGGATAACTGCCAATGGCAGTTTTAGGGTTACCAAGTTGTCAAGTTTTGTCCCTCAATTTCCGGAAATTAATCCCTGATGAACAACACTTCAGCAGAATCAATGACTTCAGCAGAATCCATTGCATTTCAGCAGAAATACAACTTCAGCAGGAATTTTTACATAGCAACTTCAGTGGAAATAAAAAAATTTCCAGCTGACCTGGAGCTCGACCCCAGCCAGGGCTCGCCCCTGGACCTGCAGGGCTGCCCCCGGACCCCCGTCCCTTAGGGGCTTCGCCCCTAAGATCATAATAAACTCAAGTAGGTGTGCACTCCGCACCTCCAAACCTAAATGATGTATTATCATGATAAAATTGGTCAAACAAGTTAATCCAATTACACTAAAAATATCCAACATTCCTCACCTCTTCTTTTCTCTCTTTTTTCCCTTCTTTCACTTTTTTTATTATTTTTTTCCGCGAGTACGTCAGACCTACTACATACTCAAAAAAGGCCGTTTGTTTGAACAAACTCAGCGACCGTATAACAAATAGTACAATTTTGGTGTTTAAAAAAATGAAACTCGGGTCACTCGGGTTGACCTGAACCCGAGTAAGATACAAATATTATACCCGAATCCGACCTTGTTTAGAACTTGGGTCAATTCGAGTTGACCTGATTGAGCCGAATATAATTTTTGACCGGATCAACCCGACTCTTAGGTTCGGATTTGGGTCGGGTAGGCTTATATGACACCCCTAGCTACGACCAACCTTTGTCATTCCTTGCAGAAAAAGAGCGTAAAAATTAGAAAAGATTTTTTTTTTTTTTTTTTTTTTTTTTTTAAACGGCTGGAAAAAAAAAATTAGAAACGTGAGATACTCATACCAAATAGGACGCAAATGATCGTGGGTTGGCATGTGCATACTTGACTTGTTTGAAAAATAACTATATCCCCTAATTCATTCCAGTAAAGGATCCTGTTGAGATTCATTTCATAATTTTACCAATCAATAATCAGATAGTGTAGATCCATCAACACAATTACAATGTCGATCGATCCTTCCTTAGTTACAGAGATGGGAGCTGACGGTCTGGTTCGCGAATCCCCTATCATCAAACACACCGAGCGCGTAATTATCCTTTTCAATTACTTTTAAATTCATATACATACATTCATTCTAACAATTTGATAGTTTTTATATTTTTATTTATTCAGTTGATTGAAGAAGAGCAACTTCAGTTGAGAAAGTAAGTATATACTAGTAACTGTTTATCCTATTTCTTTAACTATGACTATTTATTCTAACTCATTATTTAGAATTCTAATAATTTTGACCATTTGTGATCATATAACGACTTACTTGCTTATGTTTGTGGTTTTCGCATAATTGCTGATCTCTGTTTTATAAAAATAATTCATAATGTAATACATTCTGACAAGCTAAGCTGTATAACGCAAATTTAAGTGTTTGTTACGTAGTCGTCTTTCCCTTCATGATATGATTTTAGGTTGTTATTATCTGCAAATCGTTTGAGATGTAGTCGTTAGATATTATGACTTGAATTCCCAAATAAACATGAAAGTATCAACAGCTCGTTAAGCCACCAGAGTTAAACATTTTGCTTCTCACTATACGTGTTACAGCAATAGGAAGAAGCGCCATTTTTGTTTACATATTTACACTCGATGAAAACTAGATTATAGTAAAAAAAAAAATACGTATAATGGTATAAGTTATATCTTGACCATCATTTTAGGACATCTCTTAGGTCAAAATTTTCTTGTGCGACAACATGAATCAATGTAGAACCTTATGATATTCACAAATAAATTTAACATGTATATCCTGAAATTGTAAATCGTAGATATTTCATTAGGATCAATCTGGTAGCCATGTGTTTAGCATAATATGTATCAATCTTACATGAGAACAATATCTGAGCTTATTTTTGCACAACTTGCTCTTTATAGTTTGTTATTCCTAACTTGCCTTGGAATCTTCAGATATATTGAAGAGAATTACTCAAAAATTCGTGATGTTGAGCGAGAGCTTTCAAGCCTCAACATGGAGATGAAACTCACAGCAGGGCCAAAAAAAGCTGGTTTGTGCATTATCTGTTTATACCATTTTTTGGTCTTTTTACATGTGCATTTATCTCATTAACGTTTACATCTTGTAGCGCTTGAACATATGAGGAAGAAAATTGAATTGTCAACAGAGAAGATTCGTGTTGCTAAGTTGAAGGAAGAAGAAGCGAAGAAGGTATGTGTGTATTAGATCATAGATGTGCAGCTTACTTTCTTGTGGTTACTCCAGCCTGTGAATACATCTGTAATATTCATACACGTATGTATTTTAGGCGTATCTTAGTAAGCTTATTTGGAGCTTTGCTAGTAGTAGTAGCATTCATTAAGTTTTTGGTGTTGAAGATTGGGAACATAATTTATTGTGAGAAAGAGCATATGTGAAACCTTATAGTTATTAAGTGGCAGTTTCTGTCTGAATTATCACGAGAGCCTTAATTTGCATCACTTACTGAGACTACATAGCTTACTGTAAACCTTCAGGAATCAATTCTAGCATTGTAGGCTTAACATGAAACTTCTAAATATGTGAGATATGGATCCTTACCTTTAGTCATCAGTTAGGAACCATTCATTTGGATTTGTTCCCTTATCTTATCCTACGCTCTACACTGTTTATCGAGGATTTCATTTCATTAAAAAGCATATATTTGCATCCTGATGCATGGTATCAGACTAGTGATCTTCCACTTGCTCTGTTTTACACCTGATGCGAGAAACTTGTTTCAGCCTTTTAAGCTGAATGTCTATTTTGTTGTGTCCAGTATTACCGCACAGCTATGAGATTGCTTGTTTCTCTCCTTTGCATAGATAAGTAGAGCTTATGGTGGAATAAATATTTGTGTTTGTTGCAGGCTTGGGAAGCTGCATCAAAGGCTGTGAAAGACGAGGAAGCACTGAAGCAGAAACTCTGCGAGGATTTGAATAATCTGGTAATTTTCATAACTTTTTTATATCAAAGCAACTCGTTTCCCAATTTAGTGTATTGTATACTCACCTATTTTTTATAGGTTCAAGAGAGCAGTACCTCTCAGTTTGCTAGATTAGAGGAACTAAAAAGGCGGCTAGAGGCATTAAATCCAAGAAGATCGTCCGCTTTTATAGGAACTGTAAGTTTTTTTTTTTATGCGCGAATAATGTGTGAACGAGTATTTTCATCCATGCATGCACTTTTCCTGGAGATCAAAGTCCATGTTGAAATCGTAATAATGTTCCTCCCGAAATGGTTTCTTGTAGGCCGAGAATCCAGCAGTGGCTGCATTGACCACCACAGTTCCCGATGTATCAGCTCCTAATACTGTGGAACAATCTACTGAATCATCTAAGAGTGTTACAAATCAGAGCGTTGTGGAGAGTAATAATCAAAAGACAACTGGAGATGTAGATGGGAGGGGGAAGAAGAAAAATGCAATGCAAGGTAGAGGTAAAGGAATTGGAGCAGTGCCCAAGAATAGAGGTTCTAATTGGACTGGCGCTGGGTTTGAGTAGTATGGTTGAGCCGACACTATCATTCTAGAATCACTTTCATGTAGTGCAACTATAGGATACGTTATATCCTTGTGTTTCTGCCAGGTATATAGCTTTTTAGTTCATTTTTTAACAGATAATATGCCATCAAATGTGTCGTAAGTCGTAACATTCCAGCAGCTTTCATGAAGTTCTCATATGTAGTTTGGTATGCCAGCTAGATACAGACATATTTTACTGTGTTAATGTTAGATTTGTAAAAGGTCGTTACTACTTCTCACAAGAAAAAGAAAGGATGATTAAATGTATTTTCTATATAATTGCCATTCGGCCATTTAACTGTATGAGCTACTAGCAAATGTATTGGTTTTGATAGAGACTGAGAATAATAGCATGCTTTCCCTCACTCTCTCTAGAGTGTAGGAGTCCTAAAATATATTTGCTATAGCTAGCAAAAGGCCGGGTCAAGTAATGGGCCAAAGTGGGTAAATACTTAGGAGGTGTCGGTTGGGTTGGTTTCTTTGGTCTGACCCGTTAGCCATTTTTTTACTGTTTTTGTTTGCTAAATAAGTACTCCAATATATTGCATTTTATACAATTTAGGGGGTTATTAAGGGAGTGATGGTTTTAGCTTTTATAAGGGACTTGTGAGCTTATTAGATTATTTGGCCAAAATAAGCCTTAACCAAGTGTTTGAATAAGCTTATAAGTTTGAGCTTATGGCTGTGTTTGGCGAAGGGCTTATGGGGCTTGGGCTTTTAAAATAAGCCGGCTTATAAAATAAGCCTCGTTTGTTTGTCACGCGAGCTTATGAAATCATAAGCCCCTAAAAAGAGCTTAAAACTTTAGCCCCATAAAAGGGGCTAAAAACTTTAGCCCGAGGCTTTTGAACAATAAATTACTTATTTACCCACAAAAATATCTAATATATACAAACACTCATTTAATTATGTCTGTTTTAGTAATTTTGCAATAATAAGCCTAAGCTTAAGCCTATTTTCCAAACAAGTTTACAAAAATACAAATTTCAAATTGGGCTTATAATAAAAGCCCTGGCCCAAGCCCAAGCCCCAGCCCAGCCCATTGCGCCAAACATACCCTATATATGGAGGTTTCAATAAGCCCAAATTTTGTCGCTCATTTGAGAGTCCTTAGGCTTATTTGATGGGGATTATAGCATGTTCCTTTTGGTCATTTTATCATCATAAGTTGGTTCAAAAAATCGAGTTTTCTTCAATAAGATAATACAAACACTCAACATGGGCTTATGGGCTTATTATTTATAAACCATTAGCTCTTATGAAGCATAAGCCTAAGCCCAAAGTATAAGCTCAGACAAACATCCCCAACACTTGATTATGTCATCAGCTAGCTTGCTCTATTTGTTAGTTCAAGTTTTTTAGTTTGACCCATTAGCATTGAAGTAATGCCCAAAGCAACCCATTTTCATTTAAGCATGTTACAAATTGCCACCTCTAGAATATTCTGTTGATAGATCTTCAATGCAGGAAGATGATCTTAATTGCACAATATTTAAGCATAAAAAATTATGAGAAGATGTCATAGTGTATACATAGGCCTTTGTTGCTCCCGCTCCCTAATATTGCAAAATGGTGAAAACTGTAATGAAACACAGTTTTTGGTTAATTTGAAGTCTCTTTACACAGACACACGCGTGTTCATTATACTCTTTGGTTTACTGAGAACATTTTACTTCCATACCTTTTTTGTCCAAGGGTAAAAGTTACACGATTTTACCATCTTACAACATTATCTGAGTAGTTGTTCCATACAATGGTAACAAAAGTTTCTTAAGCAACCAAATAAGTGTACTACTATCCTTTCACTGTGTCTGCGTGTACTAGATTCCATACCTGCAAATGCAAAAACCATTGCCACTGTAGCACCCTTCAAACCATTAGATACATACGTCACTTGCTTCAGTTATAACAATTAATGTTTCCACCAAAAATCTTGATGCATTCTTCCATCTTTTCAGATCCATTTACTCTTTATCAACATTCATTATCTGACCTTTACTTTATGTCTTCTGGACGCGTGATATATGCTTTTAAATTAAAATTATTAATTATTCTACCATGCATCTATGGTGGATCAGATTCTGAAAAGATAGAGCTAACAGTAGTAAATGCAGTAGATGTGTAGTTATACCTGTAAGAACTCAGTGTAATGAAATTTTGTATAGTTTTTAAGAGGGTGTTTGGGATTGGTTATTCTTTCTGCTATATCATTTGCCCATAAATAGTTTAAAAGTGTTTAATAAAATCAAAATGCCTTTGTTAATCTGCTTATTTTCCCGGTTCTTATTGCATTTTTTTACAGCATAAATGTATTCAAACGTCATTTCATGTACTGCATGTTATTAAGTTGTTGACCCAAACACCCTCTAACATCATTAAATACCTGAAATTTATGTGTCATAGTACTGCCATTTTTTTTTATTGTTTTGGTAAACTGGAGGGGGAATAGTGACTTGGCAGAGTGCTTGTTTTAGTCACGGTAAATGCATGACCATAAAGACATACAAGACGTATCATGTATCATACATATATTTTTAGCTCCTGGTTTATAAAGTACCCGTGCTGCAGTCACTAATTGGTACATGGGACATTGGCATAAATTCTTGTACCATGTTACTACTGTATCTTCACTTTTCTTGAATTATCGACATATGTATAAATGCTTGCTTTCAACTAATGTTACCCCATCAAAATTTATATTTTATAGTTTAGGACTTTAGGTATTTTGTTTGTTTTTTAACATCAAATGCTCGCACAATTGTTCCCGTTAGCTGTAAGTTTTAACTGCATTATATGCTGCGGTGTGAAATTGTGAAGGCTATAGTAAATTTTGAAATGGATTAATTTGAAAGTGAAATGTTAATGTTTAAGGTAAATGGATTTGGTGGTCCATAGAGTTGGGTGGGTATAATTGCAAAATTAAAGCTGGTTTAATTGGTGGCCAGAAACTGGTTGTACAAATAATGTACTGGTTAGATTTTAATTTACTTGAATATATGCTCATATTAACTATAGCATAGTATTATATTCATAAGTGGAGAAGGTATTTAAATGAATAAAAGCTTTATTTGGATTTTTTAATGAGAAAATTATATTTCTTCGCACTCAAATTAGGTAAAAGTCTGCCCGTTTAGCACTTCAGAGTTGTTTGCGCCAAGTACGAATTAAACTTGGACATCTCACCATCGACCATCCATGAGTTGTATGATTTAATCTATGTCATAAGAAATTGAATGCATATCAGAAAGTTGAATTATATTTGCGTATACGATGCCTGCTCTTTGGTTTAAGTTGTTTAAAAGAGAACACAAACATGTTTTCATATCAAGTAGTTGTCAATGTCGTATATTCGAAGAACATCGAATGTACCAACTACCAAGTCACCGTGGTAACAAAATCGTTTTACTGTTCTAAAATCAAATCTACCTGGAAACATAAAAAGGAGATAATGGTCATGATAGCATTAGATGGGAGTTCTCTCTACAAATGATTCAACACATGATAATAATTAAGAATAAGTAAATGGGATCAGTATTCACACCCTCCCTATGGGAGGGTATGCAATCATTAGATGCATCATCGGCTTGTACGGTGTGCATCGTAGGTTGTACGGTTTGACCAAAAGCTATTGATGTGACAGCATCGCGGGTTGTACGGTGTACATTGTAGACAACTCGATATAACCAATGTACTTTTGTTAGAATGAAGAGAAAAAATAATCATTTTTGGTCATTGTACTATCCGATATCCGATGTTAATAGCACATTCCTGATGTATGAAGTAAATTTGTGACTAATACCAAACGAGAAATGATTTGCACACTCAATTTTTTGTTTGAGACAATCTAACATATGCATTAAACTGTTGTAGTGTATATAACTGTATATCATCTCACATACCAAATAATGTCTCTTTTGAAGGATATGATTTTTTAACTTCTTCATGATGATGCTAAAACATTAAATTGACATGTAAAATCACCTGATAGACATTTTTAACTTTTATATAGAAAACAAAATGAATTTGAAATTACTGGTGAATAGGACTATCAATGAAAAGGACATTAGACTATTAGAGTAAGAATTAAAAGCAAATGAGTTACTAGTATCTGTAGATCGATGTGAACTGAAGTATAAAGAAAAGGGATCTTTGAGCTACGATTGGACTATTTGACCTCATGAATTGAAGTGCTGGTCAAACCATAATAATAAACACTATGTCACGTTCCCCACTTACCTTCTACATTCATGATGACCCTCTTTACATATCAACCAAAATTTCATCATGACTATTCTATTTCTATACCACCATTTGAATTATTCTTTTTCGAACATAATACAGTATTTGAATTGGGTGGTGATTTGCACACTCTCTTGATTGATTAGGACATTTTAATTTAGAGTGTATTAACATTTATATCCTCAGATAATTTTTACTTATTTTCACGTTGTGAGGGTATAGATGCCAAGACACTTTAAATTAGAGTGTTTCAATCAATTTGAAGAGTGTGCAAATCAACTCCCATTTGAATTTGATATTCTTCATTAAATTCTCCATCACAATAACGAGACCAAGCAAGAAATACGTCAAAAACTGTAAATCAAAGTTAAGTAACGGTTCTATTTTTGAAATTACAGTATAATAGAGTAAATTGCAAAAATCATCTTGTTGTCTACCCAAATTGCAGACTGAGTTCATACTTTTTTATCTATGTGAAAAACTTTTGGGTGCCTAACTCAAAGTGAAATGACTATTTTGGTACAAATAAACCTGAAATGGTCATGTTAATTTTTGCTAGTTGAATTCAAATCTATTTTGGTACAAATAAACCTGAAATGGTCATGTTAATTTTTTTGAACTAAAGGCATTTATCAAATTTGAGTCTATGTTGTGATAGGTTCAGACCAAGTGTACGGTAAGAAAATCATCAAAACATGTTGTATCAATTATTGCGGATCATATGTTTTGTAGAAACTTCATTGGTAATTGCATATTTTTAACATCATTTTGCTATACATTGGGTTTTGCTTGCATCATAGCATGCACCCTATTCAACATTCAATGAAGCAGGATCGTATCATTGTTAGAAGTTACTACCAATGGAGCATTAGTCTAATGGTTGGAGCACTTGTACTTGAGTCAATTGACCCAGGTTCAAGTCCCACCATTGGCATTTGTTTTATATAGGTACCCACCTCCGCAAAACCTATGGGCACACTGGAGAGACTTTGTGGAATAAGAGCTCAGGGGTCCGAGTCTTGGCTCGTGCTCACTCCAGTTGGTGCCCCACTAGGCCAGGAGAGTTACCGGAGCTATTCCTTGTGGGGTGGATAATGGCTGGTGCCAAAAGACACCCAAGGTCAGGGTGTTCCCGCCAATCTACACCTTTTGTGGAATTGTTAGAAGTTACTTGTAAAATACTTGCTCACTTTTGAAGGAAATTCTATTGCCATGGACCATGCCTCACATTTTTGTTTCCCAAAAATGATTACTCTTTTGGCATTTGGAAGTTTAACTTTCGGCAAGGATATGATTCTATCTACGTGTTTATTCATAAGGTCACGTGTCTTAACAGTTTTTTTTTACTCATTTTCCTAACCATAACTTCACAATATAAGGTTATATTGTTAGCACTTCAGGTTGCAAAATTTTTACTATGAGTTCACACCCTAGCTATTCTTTTTACCAAGGTTAATTAGGTCTTGTTATTAGATAGTCTCTCCCTCGAAATGTCTGGAGTATAATAGACAAAGAGAGTTATGATCAAATAAGAAGAATAATTAAAATAAGAATGATAAGAAGTAACCACAACCACATATTCTAGATGCACCTACAAAAATGGATGCATCTTCATTCAAATTTTCCCTCCCAAATTAAAATGTGTGGCTAGAATTACTTCTTACCCTTCTCATTTTAATTATTCTTCTTATTGGATCCCTTCCCTAGACAAAGATAATAATCCATACCACTTCGATGTTTGTCATTGTGATAAAGATCATAAGCTATACTACCAGGTTATTGCCTGTCTCGAGAATAAGAGTTTTGTTATGTTCTCTTACTTTATATTCTTACTTTTTTTTTTACCCACAAAGAAATTTAACAAGTGTATTTTATTAATTGTAAGTAGGGGTGTCAGTAGGGTCGGGTTGACCCGACCCGAACCCGAACCCGATAAGGCCTTATCGGGTCGGGTCTAATCGGGTCAAAAAAATTTCGGGTTGTTTTGACCCGAACCCGATAACCCGATAATGTTATCGGGTGGGGTTAGGGTTCAAAAAATAATGTTATCGGGTTATCGGGTCAACCCGATTAGACCCGATAATCAATTTTTCATTTTTTATATATTAGTTTTATAGGCCCAATGAGAGTTACTGTACGTTTGGTTTTTATGTATTAGTTTTTATATTAGTTTTTACTTAAACGTTTGGTTTCCCAGTTCTCATAAAACGTTTGGTTCCCATTTTTTTACATTCTGTATCTTAATGACACCCCTGTATCTTATAGGCCCAATGATAGTTACTGTACGTTTTGGGTATATAAAATGTTGCAAGTTGAATGTTGAATGTATATAAAATGTTGGAGCATGCTCAGTCAATGTTGAATGTATATAATATGTTGCATGCTCAGTCAATGAAGTTGGAATTTATATAACATGTCTGCTGCTGTTAGCAGCCTACTGTGATTGATGTTTTAACCCGACTCAACCCGACCCAACCCGACCCGACTTAACCCGACCCGATAAGACCCGAACACGATAACCCGATTACTTATCGGGTCGGGTTGCGGGTCACTTTTTAAAAAATCATAACCCGACTCAACCCGACCCGATAACCCCGATAACCCGACCCGATAACACCCCTAATTGTAAGGATCAAATGAGAAATAAAATTAAAATGAGAAGGGTGAGAAAAAATTACAACCGCACATTTCAGATGCACCTACAAATATAGATGCATCTCCCTTTAAATTTCTCCACCTTATTTAAAATGTGTGACTCAAATTTTTTCTCATTCTTCTCATTTCAAATTTTCTTCTCACTAGATCTCTTCTCATCTCATCTAAATCGTAAGTTATGTCAAGTGTCAGAATTTTATGAGTCGTAGGATAAATAAAAATGTAAATTAAGAGGAAATATCATTCATCTTTCCAAAATTAGTATTGTCCATGTTTCTTCTAGGAAACCAGAACAAGTTTTCTTTTTTTACTCAAATATAGCTGAGTTGAAAAATAACCATGATTCTGTCTAGCATATTTTTTAAAGAAACTAGTACTGTAGTAATTAACAACATTGTCTTTGTTAATTTGTTTGTAGAATTTAATTAATTTAAATAGGAAGGAATCTAATTAAAATACAGAAGGTGTCTGGCTTGGTCCCCCCCTTTGGTGTCCCTTCACTGAAATAGAGGATGGATACCCCCTCGGATTATGGGTACCCACCCCTTCCAAACTTATGCTCAGTTTTTTTAACTGTAATAAAATCTAAGGGAGGAGAGAGTGGTCACCTAATACCTTAGGTGTCACATCACCTCCATCCAATAAAAACCTTACACCTCAAAACTACTCAATTTTACCCTAACACTACCCTAAGTGGAGGGAGTGGTCACCTATACTACCCGATTTTTTTTTTTTTTTTTTTTTTTCATACATAAAATCACATACAATATTTAAAATAAAAACATACCATTTCATTAAATAAAAAAAAACATTACATAATACTTAAAAAAAAACATAACATAATACTTAAACATAACTAGATTAAAATAAAAAAACCCACTAATCATCGAGATGCGGCAAGTATTCACGTGCTACGTGCTCCGTGAGATCATATCGTAGACGGTCATGGAGAACTTCATCTATAACTCCGCTACCACACTGTCGTCGTACACTGGCTGGACCGGCTCATCCATTATATGAACCGGTGAGATTGCCCTCCCCTCGCGTTTTATAACCATATTGTGCAAAATAACACACGCATGAACCTGTTTCGCAATCTTCGCTTTGGTCATAGCTCGGAGAGGTCGATCGAGAATTTTCCATTTTCCTTTGAAAATAAAGAGAGTAATATTTGGTTTTAAAGGGAATTTTTTTTTTTTTTTTTTTTTAGTTGAAGCATGAAAAGAGCCGTTTGGCTCCAACGGTCAAAAAAGCCAATCCTCCCTCACTTTAAACTCTCGGCTTGGTAAACCGAAATTTGTACCCGATTTTGATACCCAATGAGGTGGCGGCGGTGTTACCGCTCGGGTAAGGGTACCCGAATCCCTTACCCGTGCCCACTCCCTCCTCCCTAAGAATTAAGAATATGATATCTCCCACATTTTATCCTTTAATTAAGAGTAAACTCCAAAATATATCTCTGTGGTTTACCTCGTTTCGCATCATACATCCCTCTCGCAAAAGTTTCAACAGATACATCACTCCGTTAGTAAAAGTTAACCTATATACATCCCTCAGTTAAAATAAAGACTAACGGTGCAAATTATATCTCTGTTATCTCCTAACGAGATACATACAGTTTACACCGTTAATCCTCTGGGTTAACGGTACTTGCACCGTTAGTCCTTTTTTACGTTTTCTTCCTTTTTTTTTTTACGTTTTCGCCCGTTTTTTACGTTTTCGCCTGTTTTTTTCGTTTTCGCCTTTTTTTTCGTTTTCCTCTTCGCCCGTTTTTTTATTATTTCGCCCGTAATTTTACGTTTTTTTCGTTTTCTTCTGTATTTTACATTTTCGTCATTTTTTACGTTTTCGTCCGTTGGTTAAAATCTCGCGATTCTTGATGTAAAACATCATTTCGGACAACTTTCGTGTTTTACACTTTTGATGATTCGGACCAGAAATGGGTCAAAATCGTTATTTAAATCCGATACAGAAACATTTTTATCCATTTTCATACGTTTTTATCTATTTCATACATTTTTATCCTTTTACATACATATTATATGTATAAAAATGAATGAAAACGGATAAAAGCATAAGAAAAACAAACGAAAACGTAGAATAATAGACGAAAACCAATAAAAGTGCATGAAAATGGATAAAAACTTATGAAAACGTGAAAAAATGACGAAAACGTAAAAATACAGACGAAAACATAAAAAAAACATACGAAAACATAAAAAAACAGCCGAAAACGTAAAAAAAAGACGAAAACGTAAAAAAACATGCGAAAACGTTTAAAAACGGATAAAGACTTTAAAAACGGACGAAAACGTAAAACAAAAGTGAAAACGTAAAAAAAAGGCCGAAAATGTAAAAAAACGGACGAAAACGTAAAAAAACGGGCGAAAACATAAAAAAAACGGACGAAAACGTAAAAAAAATGGAAAAAACATAAAAAACGAAAGTAAACGTAAAAAAGGATTAACGGTGCAAATACCGTTAACCCAGAGGATTAACGGTGTAAACATTATCTATCTCGTTAGGAGATAACGGAGAAATAATTTGCACCGTTAGTCCTTATTTTAACTGAGGAATGTATATAGGTTAACTTTTACTAACGGAGTGATGTATATGTTAAAACTTTTGCGAGAGGGATGTATGATGCAAAACGGGGTAAACCACAAAGATGTATTTTGGAGTTTACTCTTTAATTAATCTATAAGTACATGGTTGTGACAAACTGCCAAATAAAGAGATGAGATAAAAAATAAAAAAAGTTTAAGAATGTCGATCGACATGTTTCATCAAAATTTTGTTAAAATTTTGAATTAAAAAATATAATAATAGAGCATTAGTCCTTGAATTAAAAGGTACTATACTAAAATCATTTGTATATTATAAGGTTACTAGCAAGGTACCGGTGCGATGCGGCAGCGGGTATCTATGTGACTAAATTTTCTGGCGAATAAATGTTATTTTGTTTTGAGCTGCTGGATTTCAGATTTATATTTTAGAAGCTTAATTATATTGTACATTGTAAAGAGTTGTATATTTTGGTGAATGAGTGAATTAAATTGTGTATTAAATGTATGTATTGAATAGTGTTTTTAGTTTTATTTGTATTTGTATATTGTGCTTAAGTAATTGTATATATTGGTGATGGGGTGTATTAATTGTATATATGTAAGAAATAGTATTTACTTAAAATCAATTGTGCTTTAGATAGTTGTACATTATGTTTTATAAGTAGTATTTACTTAAATTTTAATTTAGGAAATCTTAAACTCATAAATAGGAGAGATGGTCATCTCTCCATTATAAGTAGTATAGATACGAGTAGTGTTGAAGTAACAACGTGGTATGTAAAGTGATACTCCTTAGGCTGCCCCCAGTAGGGGGATTCAATCCCTCTCATTTTCCCTAGCCACGCTTTCTCTCCAAAGTGACCTTGCATTAGGTGCCCCAGTAAGGGCGACCAAGTTCAATTTTTATTTTTATTTTTTAAAAACATTTTTAACACAAAATAAAATTTCATTAATAATTAAAACGTTACATAAATAAAAACAATACGAAATAAAAGTAATAATACGTTAAATATAAAAATGATACGAAAAACATAAATCATAAATCTAATCTGAATGCTCCCCGCATGCAGAGTCATACGAGGGAGTACGAGAACCGGCAAATCCCTCGAAGCGAGCCAAATCTTCCTCGTCTAGCAGAGGTTCCCCCGGTAGCTCGAAGTTGGTAGTCGAAGTTGATGCACCTACACCATCATTTTTGTTCTCCCGATAGCTCCAATTGATTTTAGTACTGACGTTGTTCGTTATCTTCTGAACACACCGCCACAACTTGTCAGCAACCTCGCGATCTTTGCGGGCTTGATCTTTCAAAAATTTGTCGATCACAGCTTTTCGTTCAGGAGTAATGTCGTTGCAACTCTTGTAGTTTTCTCTCAATTGTTCCTTCTCCGCCTTCGCCTGGTCAAACAATTCGATGACGCTTATAATAGCGTTTTTTCGAGCCTCATCGTCGTTATTGCATTGATTTTGAACGTACACTTGCATATCTTCAACGGAATGGGGGAGACGGCAAGCCATATTAAATCTTGTGTTGAGAAGTATTTTGAGTTTGAATTGTGTGAAATAGATTTTTGGATTGAAGTGTGTTTGTATTGTGTATTTATAAGGTTAAATTTTTTTTTTAAAAACCGTTGCAGTAAAAACGGTAATATTTTTGAAACAAAAGGTTTGTGGATTCGATCGACCTGGCGACCAACTAACCTCCTTATCTTGGCGATCGAATGGCTACACATCAAGAGGAATCGATCCTCTAATCGATCGAGTGCCCAACGATCGACACAAGATTTGCTTATTGGGGCTAGCCTTATGTTTCATAATATTGTTAACTTTGACTTTAAATATTGTTATTTGTATTAATTGAAGTAACAACGTGATTTTTTCAAGTTTTTATTTTTTAACTTTGACTTTAAATATTGTTATTTGTATTATATAATACTTGACGAAAATTATGTCAATAAAAATACATTTAATACCCAATTCATTCATATATTTTGTATCAAGTATTATATAACACAGATAAAAATATTAAGGTGAAAGCTGAAAGATAAAGACTTTAAAAGTCAACAGTGAAAAAATAATAATAATAATAATAAATTTCAATTCCTTCAAAACCCACATCCAAAATCACCAATCGATCACTTCCCCTAATTCAATTTTTTATATAACTCATGGGTTTTGGCGCAATGAGGAGGAATGCGTCAGAGGGAAGGCCTACACAGGTGTCCCACTCGGTCTTTGTCACGAATTTTCCGTCAGGCACTTCAGCTAGACAACTATGGGATATTTGTGAGCAGTATGGTAAGGTTGTCGATTCATTTATTCCTGCTAGAATTTCCAAGGAAGGAAAAAAATTCTTTTGTACGTTTTATCAAAGTGAGTAAACTTGATGTCTTAATTGGGAATTTAAATACAATTTGGATTGGGAAGTTTAGGCTGCTATTCAATTTAACTAGGTTTGAAAGGGGTTCCAAAACACCAACGGGTAGAGATGGGTGTCAGCAGCAACAAAGTAGGGTTTCTGCCCCTGTTGCCTCTAGTTTTTCTCGATCTTTTGCAGATGTTGTATAATGAATGTACTCACAAAGTTGACAAGGTTGCAAAGGATAAACCAGTGATGGTTATTGATGAAGATTGTTTGATTGAGAAGAATTTTGATCTCAATTTGGTTGCTAAGGTTAAGGCGTTTGATTCAATGCCAAACCTCCGTATTCTTTTTAATGACGAAGGTTTTGATGATGTTACTATCAGATATCTGGGAGGATTTTGGGTGGCATTTGATTTTTCTGATGCTCATGTTCGTGATAAATTTCAAAAACATAAAGGTATGGAGACTTGGTTTTCAGTTATTCAACCATGGTCGAAGGAATTTAGGGTGGACGAACGAGTGTCGTGGGTAGATGTTGAAGGAGTTCCATCTGTTGCATGGACTAATCAAACATTCACTAAAATTGCAAAAAGGTGGGGCGAGCTGCTATTTGTTGAAGATCCTGATTAGGGATGGCAAAAAAACCCGAACCCGACGGGGAAATCCGAAACCCTAACTTATTGGGGTGGGGCGGGGCATGCTTATCGGGTTTCGGAGCGAGTTTTGGGGCCCTGACGAGGATTCTTATCGGGTTTTGCGGCGTGGACGGGGCACACCATCCCCGCCCCGCCCCGAAACATATAGATATACATATACATATATCTTTATACATAAAAATTTGTGTTAGTATTTACGTACGAAATATAATTCTCTAATTTTTGTTAGTTTTTATCTTTTGTGATATTTCAAGCTGTGATCATAGAAGCTTGTTTTGTGTCATACTATTCTATAAAGTTGTCATTTATTCCAATGATTAATATATTATTAATGGATTCTCGATTCTTCAAGTTATTCCATATAATCATAATGTTAATAGTGTAAAAATAAGAATAAACGAGGAGCGACACAAGTATGATGGAGTATTGCGCTCAAAAAAGACAACCGAATAAGACCCCAATGGGGAATGGGGCGGGTTTGGGGGAGTATCTCGCCCCAAATGGGCGCCCCGATAAGATCCCCAATGGGGATTGGGGCGGGTTTGGAGATGATTTTTGTTATCGGGTTTGGGGATGGCCGCCCCGCCCCAAACCCGGCCCATTGCCATTCCTAATCCTGATGATAAAAACTTTTGGCGTAAAAGGCTCTGTGTGGTGACTAAATCAGATGAATTTATAATGGAATCTTTCAAAATTATCATTAAAGGTAAGGTGTCGATGATTAGAGTTCATGAAATTATAGGGTGGAACCCAGAATTTGTTGAAGTAAATTCTGAATCAAGTTCGGATAGTGGTGATGATAAAAGTGAAGATTTGATGTCATATAATGATATTTGTTCAGGTGTGAAAGAAAAGGAAATCGAAGAAAGTGACATTAACAAGGATTTGGATAACAATATAGGTGTTACAAGAGAGGAGGAGTCGGATGATCCTTTTGGTATTTACAGCCTATTAAACCAAGAGGATAAAAGTAAAAATGGTGAACCTTTGGTTAGCGATAATTTATCTAAACCGCCAGGCTTCTCAAAAATTAACAAGGAATTGGATAACAATATAGGTGCTACAAGAGAGGAGGAGTCGGATGATCCTTTTGGTATTTACAACCTGTTAAACCAAGATGATAAAAGTAAAAATGGTGAACCTTTGGTTAGTGATGATTTATCTAAACCGCCAGGCTTCTCAAAAATTGTAGTTGATGTTAACAATGTAAGTGAGAAAGAAGAGGGTCAAATGAAGAGCAATGATCCACTACAAGAGGTGTCGAATAAGCATATGTTGGAAAGAAGTAATATGGAGAAGGAACAACAATCAGAAGGTACTTTGAGTTCATGTAAAGGTGTTAGAGGTAGTGATAAAGATTCTTTATTGCCAAGGGGGAAGAGTCCAAGGATAGCTTCGTCATTACTAGAAAGAATGAATGAGTTTGTGGAGATTGGGTAAGCAATGAGATTAGATATGGATGGTTGTCTCAATGATATTGAGAAGTTAATTTCTCGGCTAGGAGATGGTATTTGTTATCACTGAATGTTTTTTCCTTGAATATTCAAGGTCTTGGACCTAAGGCGAAAAAATAATGGGTTAAGGAGTTATGTAGTAAAAATCAATGTTTTGAAAGGCTCAAGGCGCATTAAGGCGCGAAGGGGACCAAAGAGCCTCGAGGGGAGGCGCATACCAAGGCGCGAGATTCACGAATACGAGGCGCACTAAATACATTAAGTTTTTTTTATAATATATGTGGCCATTTATGTAGCTTAAGTAACATAAAATAACATTAAATACTCAATACATGACACATATAGCCATTATGAAGATTAAAATGGATCAGTTGTCACTTCTCAAACGGATAAACTCTTTGGCTCGATGAACTACATATAGATTAAAATCCATATTAGACTAAATATGCTTGTGTCCTACGACTTACATCTAACAAAGCTCATAATTTAACCCAAAATATCAAGCAAGCAACATATTAATATTTAAGGCATAACGCCACATTTT
Source organism: Chrysanthemum makinoi (assembly GCA_910596185.1). Taxonomy (NCBI): domain Eukaryota; kingdom Viridiplantae; phylum Streptophyta; class Magnoliopsida; order Asterales; family Asteraceae; genus Chrysanthemum; species Chrysanthemum makinoi. The sequence continues at coordinate 237,787,886 of OU343218.1, forward strand.
CATGATAATATGTCATAAAGAAAATACTTAATGAAACAAAGTAACTTGTTAAAAAATAAAAATCAATAAAATAATCATAAAATCGGTTCAATATTACAAATCATACAAATACTCACCCTATGATGTGATGCTTGAAGATAAAATAAACTTATGACGTTATTTACAAATCAATAAAATAAACAATCAATAAAAATCAGTTCAAGATATAAACTTATGACGTGATAGAGATTACATATTTGTAAAATGATCAGAATCTATAGTTACCCACTTGATTATGTGCTTTAGTTCTTTTCCAAATTAGGGTTATTTGATATAACTTAAAAAGCTCATCCATATAACTTATAAGAACCATGTATCTTATCTTAATATTTAGAGAAAATCCCCAAAACCTGTTACATCTCCGAGGCGCAAAAAGCCCCAAGGCGCAAAGGCGCAAAAAGCCCTAAGGCGTTGCGCTTTTTATGGGATTCATGCATGTCGTGAGCCTCGATCCGAAAAAATCCCTAGAGCTTGAGCCTTGAGCCGAGGCGCGCTTTTTAAAACTATGGTAAAAATAATGTGGAAAACTAGAGGGGGGGTTGAATAGTTTTGCCGATTTTAAGTTAGTTTCAAAAACTTTTAGATTCGTTAATATTTGAGATCTTATGGATGTAGAGAAAGTATAGATCTAATGATAAAGCAAGTAAATAAAGTAAAGCGAAGGGAAAGAAAAGACACAACCGATGTATAGTGGTTCGGCTACAAGGACACCTTCCTTGCCCTACTCCACTCCCCGAGTCACCTACTCGAGAGTTCAAGCACTATGTCAACAAACTCCTTCACTTGGCGGAGAAGCCTTCACAACGTTGCTTACACTTTTTCCGGTACAAAGCTAGATACCGAGTCCGTAGCACGGTGGACTAAACCAACACGACTATTACACAACAAATATGTGAAATATCAAATACAAGATCTTCGCTACAGAAATCTTGCGGAGTGACAAATCAATCAAGGACCCCTTGCTTGGATGACTTGTAGAATGCTCGTGATCTCGCCTTAGAGAATGACCTATATGAGGATCACAATAGAAAGAAAGAAGAACAACTCTCTAGATCAAGTGATCTATATGTTAGAAGAGAATGAGAGTGTTTGAGAGATTTAGTAAGAAGAGGGGTGAGTTAGAATGAAGAAATGGCTCTCTATTTATAGGCAAATTTCTCCTCTGTTCCACGGATCCCTCCCACTTGGGATCCGTCTAGTGTAATCCTAGGGATCCGTGGTACGCTCCTCTTTGCCCATGGGTTTTTTGGTTATGGGTCATGGGTTATGGGTTGGTCCATGGGTTTTCTTTAGATTCAATGTATCTAAGTATACATTGTATCTAGCCAACTTGGGTATGGGTTATGATCCATGGGTTATGGTTTTTACCCATCCTAATAAACTATTACAACAAATGCTTAATTATTACATTTTTGTATTTAAATGGCTATATGTAAATGCTTTACAAAAATAACATGTATCCTTATAATTATACTTAAGATAACATTATATTTGTTATCAACAAAACACAAAGAGATCGCAAAATATTAATAAACGTTTTTACGGTTTATTTGTATTAACAAATAATGTTAGTTTTCTTTCTTTACAGGAAACAAAAATGGAGGTGATAGATGATATGATCATTCGTTCAGTTTGGGGGAACATGGATTTCGAATTCAGTTTTAGTCCTTCAGTAGGTAACTCAGGTGGGGTGTTGTGTGTTTGGGATCGTTCTTTTTATACGAAATTAAATGTTTCTATTTCAGATTATTTTTTTCTGGTTGAGGGAGTCTGGAAACTGACGGGTTCTAAGCTTTTAATGATTGGAGTATATGCTCCTCAAGATTTACCTGAAAAGATAATGCTTTGGAATTATTTGCAATATGTTTTGAATAGATTGCAAGGAGAGGTAACTGTTATGGGAGATTTTAATGAGGTTCGCTTTCCTTCTGAAAGGCATGGTTCGGTTTTTAATAAACAAGGGGCTACGTTGTTTAATTCTTTTATAGATTCGTTGAGTTTGATTGACATACCTCTAGGTGGTTACTCTTTTACTTGGGCTCTTAGAGATGCTACAAAGATGAGCAATTTGGATAGATTCCTTGTTTCGGAAGGCCTGATGTGTCAATTTCCGGATTTGTCGGGTGTTATTCTTGAAAGGCATTTATCTGATCATAGGCCGATTGTTCTTAGAGAATGTTACAATGATTATGGCCCAATTCCTTTTAACATGTTTCATTCGTGGTTTGCTATGGAAGGTTTTGAACAACTGGTGGTGGATTCTTGGCATAATGATGTGGTAGCACTACAAGAAAAACGGGTATTTGGGAGGGTGGAAAACTGTGCCAAATACTAAAAAAGCCGTGCCAAATGCTATTTGGCACGGTTTTGGCTCCGTCCTAAATATGAGGGTGCCAAATACAATTGGGTCGGCTTGAAACCGTGCTAAATAGTATTTGGCACGGTCCATGGGACGGTTTGACTTAGGGTGCCATGAGTGCGGTATTTGGCACGGATGACAATATTCCGTTCCAAAATTGGCATTTATCACACTTTTATATCTCGTGCCAAATGTGTATTTGGTACCAATTCATCTCCCGTGCCGAATGTGTATTTGGCACAATTTTTATTTACCGTGCCAAAATTAACTAGAACGGTTTTATTTGCCGTGACAAACGTATTTGGCATGGTCTCCATTTTAGTGCCAAACATGTTTGGCACATTTTTATCCGCCTTGCCAAAAAAACATTTGGCACGCTTTAGCGTTCGTTATAAAAACCATTTGGCACGGTTTGCATAATCACTGCGTCACAAATAGTTTTTAGTACACCATTGTATCAACCAATCATCTCATATATGCGCAAGTTTAATTCAATCGAAGCCAAAAATAAATCGAACTCAATTTTTATTAATCATCCGTTAAATCAAGTCAACATGATCACTTGAATACAATAAAATAAAAACCTATACGTCCAACATCTGTGTAAACCATGGTCTTTAGAATGACAAAGTCATAACTAGAACTTAATATAAATCACTAATACAATTTATTACTAACAGAAACGAATAAAGCTCATCAGATCACGTCTTAATCTGCACCATCTATCCAATTTTGAGCTCTGATATGTACTTTAAATCCTTTGTACGTGTTATAAAACCCGGATGCAAATCTACATGAAGAAGAAGCATATAAATATAGAATGATACTTATGAAATATCATTAATCTAAAAACCTTAAAAAATAAACAATATGGATGAGTTGGTGGAGGAGGAGGATACGTCACCTTGAATAAAGTTCATTATAACTTAAACTGCAACCTTCATGTAGAATCAAACAATTAGCTATAGATAACCTTTCACATTGTTCCCCATTCTCATTCAAAAGCACATGAAAACTCACCTGAATAATACTCGATTGCTGGGTATGAAAGTTGACTTGTTTTGACAAGGTCTCCTACAATTACAATAACATCTCACTAAGATTTTTCACAAGTTCAACACCGCACTCTTTCGTTAAATATAATTCTTAGTTAATTGGTCGAGTATCCAATTAAAGCCTAAATAACGTTTTTATATAAATTAATCACATGAAGCCAATCAAACATTTTAAGACTAATCACTATCTCAATTTTATAACTTTATTAGCAGTACCAATACTAACATGGAGATTCATATATATGTTTCAAGTTCCCATTTTCCACAAATATAAAGCTCCATTGACATTACTCTATAATTAATACATACTTGATGCATTAGCGAAGTTACAGAAGACCCCATCAGGCCATAATTTTTAACGTTTGTAGAAATAATATCTTGTAACATATAGCATCACGTCATACATTCTTCTCTTTTTCTTTTTCCATTCTTTTATATTTTTAGCTTACACCAACATACAAATCCCAATTCTCTTCTTTCTTTGTTTATGCAGTTGTTTTCTATAACTATTCCATACAATCATTCTAGTGGTTCTTTATTCATTCATTGATCAACTTTAATTAATTTGACTCAGATGGCATTCTCAATTAGTATCAGATTCTCAAGCAACCAAGTTCCAAATCACCTACTCCTTTTACTACTGTTTTCTTTCCACCACCATTACCACAGTCAAACTCACGACATTTTTAAACACATAGATATCTATCCTAATATTGTAAGTACATATGTTTCTATCACAGAAAGTCTATACACAATTCGAAGTATCCCAAGAATAAACTAGTTTAGTTATCACCACTATCGTAGTCAAAGTAAAGGCACGAAAACAACATGAATTAAAAGTTCATAACGTCTATATGTAGCATTGACATAATCTATTTTGGTTAAGGCGCCTAAACTCGACCAATCCACTACAACGTACTATTAACCACTTAATAAATATGAGATTTAGAATGTTACCTTACTTGACAATGGGGTCTCAAACCAGGAACTCGAAAATTACTACTCCAATATCTTCCTACTAAGGCTCGCTTATTACGTCTAGGGTTTATGTGTGTTTTTATCTTGTGGCTAATATGTAGAAGAACTCATGATTATTAAAAGTGAATTAGGCCAGAAAATCTCGCTAAGACCACGACTCTTATGAGAGTCCAGTAACCAAACTCTTTGACTCATGCTATCCACGGTTCTATCTTCTTAAACTTTAATTTCCTTAACAAAAAGTCCCGTTTTACTTTCTTATTTAACCATAAAGACCTTAAGCATTAGTAAGTGATAAATAGTGTCAAAGAACTAAGTAGACTAACATAATACCTTATAAACTTTCAAGTTATTACATGCCCCTTGCAACATGAGTATTTTGGTTTTGTTCCGTAGGAGTCTGAACAGATACATCTGTGTCCACCTCTTCATTTTCGTTGCTTTCCCGAGTTGACCGTGGCATTTCAGACATGAAAGTGTAGCTGCTTCGTCGCTTTTTACCTACCATGATAAAACCTACAAAGAAATAAGAACTTTTAAGACCCGTGACTTGAATAAAAATAACAAGTATAATAAATAAATGTAGTTAATATGTAAACATCTCAAATAAATTATTCTTGATCAAGTATAAACTGAAATGGCTTGTTGCCACACCATTAATAAATGATTAATAACCTAGGAACATCGACTATTTCCTATGTTGAGCAATATTATTTTCTCAATAAGACAAAAAAAAGAAGCAAAATACTTGAGTTCTTTCGAGGGCAGCAGTTGATTTAGATTTCATGTTTTGGTGATGAACAGCTATCTGGTTGCAAAATTGAATTTACTATCTAACAAACCCCAATTGTGGTAAGGATCAAGATGAAGAATCCCTTCAATTGAATTCAAATTTAAATACTGAACAGAAAACAATGAAATGACAAAGATCAGCAATGATTACAAGCTTCTCTGGCCAATCACTCACATATTTACACGTTATATGCAATTATAGGTAACATATAAATCAAACGACTATTAAAGATAACATATGCACAAGAGAAACCGTGTAAAGTATTATAAGTCAGTTTTGTTTGCAAGTACTTGTGAATTTAGATAGCTTGTTTCTGGTTCATTTATGGCTCCAAGATGTTTACCAGCACAAGTAACATCTGCCATCCCTGTGCAAGCATTCTATCCAAGCTTTTATAAGTGAAACTATGAGTAAGTCCCCAATTATAGCTTGGGTTCAACATACATAAATATATAATAACGCAATTATTAATATAAACCAATTATACATAAATGCATACTAACGTGCACATAGTAAACCAATTATTGATATAAAGTCATGAATTACATTGGACCCACTAACAGCCTAGAAAATATATTGCTATAAGATGAAAGTGTTAACACTAACTACTAGAACCTGTGAAACAAAACATAAAACATACATCTTCATATATCGCATGAACTTTTTCGTATAAGTATTGACATCATCAGACTTAATTTAATGTCTTAAACTATAGAGTTGTTTCCAATTGCTAATTTGGTTGAATCTAAGGAACATTAATAATAATAATCTGTTTGAGTCCTAAAAAATATTATCTAAACAATCACACTTTGCATAGAGTCATTTTATCAAAAAAATGGTGTGTGCACACTTGATGATATTTATAAATCGCACCAAACCCATCATAAATCCAAACATATAAGATCAAAATCATAACAATTAACATTTATTTACCTGGTGTTAAATAACTACTAAAATTGATGATGAAATTGATGATGAAATTGAAGATAAAACTCTGTAAAGGGTGATAGTAGTGTCGGTTTGTGATTAGTAGCATAGTCGTGGTATACCGGAGGTGGTAGAAGCTGTCATGGTCTCGTTGGGGTGGCGGTGGTAGAAGCAGCCGCGTGTGAGATTTGGGAGAAGAATATGAATATTGTAGGGTTTCAATGTGAAATAGATAAGAGAGGGAAAACATAGGCATAGACTTTGAGGAAAAAATGAGCGGGATATTAGAATTTTTGGGGATTAAGCTAAGAAATATAATTTGGGGTATGTTTGGTGGAATGGAATGTGGCGGAGTTGGGGCCGGGGTCGGGGTTGGAGCCGAGGCTTATATTTTAAGCAAAAGGATGAGTTTATATTTTATAAAGTTGTTTGGCGAATTAGTTGGAGATGAAGCTTATTAATGCAAAATCGCATAAAAAACATGAAATTAAGTTCAGATATATTTTCGATTTTTGCGCGATAATCCATTATATTTTTAAGTGTATTTATGTAATTTAACTAGCTATAAACCGCAATAAACCCTCAAAAACCCCTTTCAATGGGCTTAGGCTTATGAAGGCTTATAATAAGCCTTCATAAGCATGTGTGACAAACAATGGGGGAGTTAGACAATTTTTGTAGGAGGGCCAATTATGTAATTCTAATGATGTAAGAGGGTCAGATTTGTAATAATTTTTTTATTATATGAAAATGGACAAAAAGACATTAAAATAAAAAAATTGTGTGATGGTCACCACCTCTTTGGTCTCTACTTGGCTCCGCCAACGGTTGCAATTTTTTTTATTTATTTTTTGGTAACCATGATTTCCGACCTTTTGGTTGACTAATCCTGGGGTTTAAACCCACTACCACACATACTCAAACCAGGTAAAGCCCTCCCTTTTTAGGAGATAGGCATGGCCACTTAAGGTTGTTTGCACTTAGCAGAAATTAAACTTGAGACCTCACACGTTTTAGAGTGATAGTCACAAGCCCTTTTGACTGTTTGTGTAGTGGTGATTCCTAATGTGTATTAGCACCATTTTATGTTACAAATATGTTTTAGTACACCATCAAATCAACCAACCATTTTATATATACGCAAATATAATTCAATCGAAGCCAAAAATAAATTGAACTCAATTTTTATTAATCATCCATAAAATCAAGTCAGCATATATGGTCACTTAAATACCATATAATAAAAACCAATACGTCCAACATCCTAGTAAACCATGGTCTTTAGAATGACAAAGTCATAACTGGAACTAAATACAAATCACTAAGACAATTTATTACTAACGGAAACGAATAAAGCTCATCGGATCACGTTTTCATCACAAACCATACATGATATAAATATTCCAATATTAAAAATATATATGAAACCAAAAAAAATCAATATGCAAAATAGCAATAGAAATGGTATGCAATCACCTAAGACAAACAAATCAGCTGCCAAACAATCAAAAATTAGCAAACATAAATAATCAAATTACTTGTTTAACCCGTTAATAAAAGCAAAACATAGTTAACACGTGCGAAGAAAAAGTGAAATTTGGTCAGTTTTTCAAAGATGTTCCACAGAAGGAGGGAAATTTAATGTTGTTTGCATAGGGGCCAGCATACAAAGTATTTATATTGGGGGTATAATCTACTTTGATTTTTTTTTTTTTTTTTTTTTTTTTTTGTATTAAAAATGACAAACCATATATAAAACGTCTAAAAAGTATACAAGGTCAAAAATTTTGGGGGGCCACAACTCTCTCGGTCCTTTCTAAGTTCCGTCTTTGGTTCCACAGACGTAAAAATTAGAAACAGTTTATAAAAATACATTTGTATTTTTCACAGTCTATAAAAACCGTTCCAAATACATATGTATTTGGCACGAGCCTTAGATAATGTTCCAAAATATAGGTATTTCGCACCGTTCAAACCAACTGTTTAAGATACACGAGTATTTGGCACCAACAACATAAAGCATTCCAAATACATATAAAATTTGGCACCAGTGGTACCATCCGTCCCAAATACATAAATATTTGGCACTGGTAACTCAAACCGTTCCAAATACGCATGTATTTGGCACCATTATTAAAAAACGTTCCAAACGCATACGTATTTGGAACAGTTTCTTAATAGCCGTCCCAAATACCTACTTTTTTGTCACGGTTACCCCACAAGTGCCAAATACGTGTATTTGGCACGATTTTTTGACCGTTCCAAAAAGCTTCGTCCTAAAAACCCCATTTTCTTGTAGTGTAGTAGATTCTGATGAGATGACATACTTGAAGAAGAAATTCCAGATATTGAAAAAGAAGATTAAGATTTGGGTTCATCAAAATAGAGTTAATTGTAATGATAGGAGGAAGGACATTTATGAAAAATTGCAGGCTATTGCCAAACAAATTGATAATAATGGGGGTCAAGTAGACTTGTTGAATGCTAGGAGGGATCTTTTGAAGAATTTACGAGACTTGGAAACGATGAGGGAGAAATACTTGGTTCAAAAGGCTAAGGTGAAGTGGGGTATATAAGGGGATGTAAAATCGAAATATTTTCATGGAATCGTTAACAAAAAAAGACATCAAAGTGCCATTAGAGGTGTTTTGATTAACGGTGAGTGGGTTATGGATCCTTCTAAAGTTAAGCAAGAATTTTTTCAACATTTTGCCAACCGTTTTTCTAGTTGCTCAAGTACTCGGGTGGTTTTAATAATGAAGTGATGTTTCCTGTTGTTCTAAACCAAGCCCAACAGGCCATGTTAGAAGAGGAGATTTCAGAGGTGGAGATAAAAAAGCAGTATGGGATTGTGGTAGAGATAAATCTCCAGGTCTTGATGGGTACACATTTGAGTTTATTAGGAAATTCTGGGAAGTGATAGGTGTCGATATTTGTCGAGCAGTCAAATTTTTTTTTAGATCAGGTTCCTTTCCTAAAGGATGCAATTTATCCTTTATCGCTTTGATTCCTAAAGTTAATGATGCTAAATTTGTGAAGGACTTTCGCGCTATCAGTTTAATTGGATGCTGTAACACCCCCAAATTTGTTTAGCGGAAGCATACGTGTTATGGGGAATGTTACTAAATCGGAGATCACAACACAAGTAATAAAGAGCGGAATACATACTCCGTTTTAATTTCATAAAAGTAGTTTTAAAGATATTTTCTTACAAACATTGTTCAAATAAAATGGGCACTTCCCATAAGTTCAGTGGTCCCAATTTAAAAACATCGTTATGTGTAAAAATACTTCTTTATATATTACTACGACCATTTACCGTCTCTTGCCTTGCATCCATGATCACAAATTAAGCACCTGAGAAAATATGCTAAAAAGGTCAGCTAAAAGCTGGTGAGTTCATAGGTTTAGATTAAAACAGTAAGTTTGGACCATAATCAAAGTCATATAATCATTACAACGAATATAATGATATATGGATGAATGTCTATTACGTTAGCTCTAAGTTCATGCAACCGATACTACGACAGTTTCTGTATGCTAAATGGTATCATACAATATATAGGCCCAATGCGAGTGTTTTGTCCATCAACACTCGATTCCGACATGGTATACGTTTCACCTTGGCCTAAGCAGGGCCAACCGAACGGATGAGTCACCCTCAATAGATCTATTTATAACATTCGCGCTTCTCAGCAGGGAACTGACGGTTCATGAAAAGGGGCATTTCTAGGGACATGAGGGCTTAGGCTAATCCACGTAATAGTAATCATGCAATAGTGTAGGTCCATAAAAAGGTTTTGCATATTTTCTCACCCCAAAATGTATAAAACAATTTATCAAGTAAAAGAGAGGCTATGAAAACTCACCTTAGCAAATGTGCAATCCAAAAGTGGGATTTAGTGACTGTTGTGAAGCGGCACTGACACGCGACCTAAATAAGGAGGGCAATGTTTTAGTTCATTGTTTTAAGTAACACTTACTTAAAATAGTTCAATTGTTTTTATAATTGTATTAAAACTAAACTTTAGTTTGTAAAAATGATTAAATGGTTTTACTAGTAAGTATATGATAGTATATATACTTTTCATGTTGACAATATAAAAATATTAAAATTCAAAATTTGGTTTGAAAATATTTACGTTATTCTTTTAGTAAGTATATAATGTGTATATACTTATTTAAGTTGACACATGATTGTAGTGTCAAGGATCAAACATTAGTTGATTTATTTTCTAATTGTATTTAGAAAATACGTAAGTTAAAGTTGAAGACTCTCAAGTTTATAATTTGACAAAACGATTTAGTAGTCTTCGCTTAATTATTAAAATTGGGTTCTTACAAAGTACGACTAGCAACCTTTATGATATAAGTTGGTTTACACGTTGACGTTTAAACTTGTCGTAGATCTTATTAGTGAAACATGTTTTAAGCACTTATTTTATTGTTCAAATGCCTTTACCCTTGTTCTACTTGTCGACACAATTATATTAACATCAAAGTATAAGGTTTGAATTTACGGAAAATATATTTAGTTTATATCTTGTTTTCCGATTTATCACCTCAAGTTTTAGTTTGCGGTTTAACTTGGACTACCCAGACGAACACCCGAAACTGTCATGGGCTGTGGCCCGGTGTTATTAGTGGTAGGGTACCCGGATTGGGCCTAGGCCCGAAGTGAAATACATGTAAGGAATGGGTTTTTGGCTCAATGATGGTGTAGGAAATTTTTGTTGGAGTGTTAAACTGGGCTGCGGCCCAAGGTAATACAGGAAGGGTTTTTGTTACAAGTTTTGGTAACACAATATACTATCCAAGACTGAGTACTAGTGTACTAACTTTGACACTAAGGGAAGGCAGTTAAACATTTTTGGATTGACACAAACGTGGCTCGATCATGAACCCAGACCTCATGGTTGCTCAACAGTTACACGACATACTACTCAAATAAGATCTACTCGAGTTAAAGGCTCAACCGAATATGACCATAGTGAGCTTTCGGCTCACTCCAAAACACAACATAACCCACGTTGTTAGACGTACTCTAGACGAAAGAGGTTGGTCGAGTAGACATCAAAGTTCTACTTTTCCAATACTCAAGTTAATTTAAATCCGGTTTCACTTGATTATCCTAACAAATCTTAGTTTTCGAAAACCCGACTAGTTGCCATAGTTACAATCCTATTTCCAGATTTACGCAAGTATTAAAATGACCAACTTATCACCAAGTTTCAAAACCACTTATGATGACAAAGATGATTCTTCTAGCTTAAAATTTGTATCTACTTGGAAACAACAACAAGACATTGACTGATGAATACCTCGAGTACCCGAGTGGGTTCTCAGTCGAGGCAAAACCCATCATACTTACAAAGAATGATGTGATTAACACGATCAAATGTGTAGCCTAATTCCGATACAAGGTACCAAAGTTTATACGAAAATTTTAGCACTTAGACAAGAATGTCGCAACTGTCATTAGTTTTCTGGGTTCGACACCTAGCATTACTAGTAGGTTTTATGAAACTCGACTTATCTAGTTTTTCTCGTTTCATACACCTCGACAGAAAACTCAACAAAGTAAAAGACTAAATTAAATTTCAACACTCAAATCATTTACCGATATACCAACAAATTTGTCATGTACTTAGTATCGAAATTTTTGATTAACAAAAACAATTACAAAGCTTAAATTATAACCTAACCGATTACATAACTTGACATATAATAAAGTTGTGAAAATTTAAGAAAACTCATCCTTACAAAGTATGTGGCGGGTAGGAATAGGAGTCGACCCAATAAGATTCAATCGACCACAATTTACACTTGATATAACCAAATTGAGGCTTGATTCGGCTTGGATACTCCTTGAATTGCAAAACCCCCAATCTAATTTTAGAAAACCCTAACTTCCACAAACCCTAATTTTTGGTACAAGTGGTGAAGAAACTGAATTGGGGCATTTCACATCTCTACTAGAGATAAAGGAAGTGTTTTGGGAAAGCCTTGACCTTCTTTCTCCTCTTGAGTCTTGGTGTGAAGCCGATTTGAGCTAAACCCCTACAACCTAGGGAGTCTTGAGTCTTTGACTCTAGGTATATTGATGTTGATATATGCTTCTCTTTGGTGGATTTGTCTTGAAGCTCTTTGGACTCATTCGAATGGCAGTGCACGCCTCCATGGGGAGGGTTTGTGAGGCAAAGTAAATCATGATTTAGGTGAGGGAAGTTTGAGAATGATGAAAGGAGTGTGTTGGTTTACTTCTTTGGGATGCTTGACCTACTCGAAGTGCAGGTATAGAGGTAGAAGAAGATGGAGACTAGGTGACTTCTTTTTCTGCTTTGCTCTTGGGTTTTGTCGTGTGGGGTGAAGACACAAGGAAAGTTATCTCAATTTTTATAAGGAAAGGGTTTTTATTTATATCTTAGGTTTATGTATAATATACATTTTGTGTTAATGTACTTGTAAATATTTAAGAGTCATCATTTAAGTGAAAGTATATTAAGTATTTTGTGTCCCGCGATATTAAAGTCGTGACTGAAGTATTAATGTACGATAATTGTTATGATGTAGTATCTTATAGATGCGCTTCGGAAATATTATTATCTTTGTAATATTTTCCATCACAGGGGTTTACCGTTTGTTTTATTTTCCCTTATCATAGTGTCGATACGCGTGCAGTGTCGGTCACAGTGGGAAAACGAGATAACCTCTCGTCTTACAAATTTAATCATAAGACAATAACACAATATTCATATAATGAAATGAATGCAAAAGTGATGCAATAGGCTACTGTATGCGAGTTATCTACTCAAATGATCAGGCAAAGCTTATGCATGCTTAATGACTATGTTTAGTAATAATAAATTACCATTTATTATTTAAATATGAGTGAAAAATTACCGTGTGTCATAGATGCCAATATAAATTTGTGGGAAAGATTCTTGCGAGTAGACTATGCTTGGTTATGGATTGTTTGGTTAGTAAGGAGCAATCGGCTTTTATTCGTGGTTGGCAATCTTGATGGTCTTATGATTCTTAGTGAGGTGATTCATTGGTGCAATCAGAAGAAGAAGAAGGTTATGATATTTAAAGTAGATTTCGAAAAATCTTATGATTCAGTACGGTGGGATTTTCTTGATATGATTATGTGTCGTTTGGGTTCGGTGATACTTGGAGGGGCTGGATAAAGGGTTGTCTTAAGTCATCTACTGCTTCAGTGCTAGTTAACGGGAGTCCTACTCAAGAATTTAGTTTTCAGCAAGGTTTACGCTAAGGAGATCCGTTATCCCCTTTTTTTATTTCTTTTAGTGATGGAATCTTTACATATCTCGTTCGTTCGTGCCATGGAAGCAGGTTTCTTTAAAGGAATCCAAGTTGGCTCTTTTGAGTCGTCCCATGTATCTCATCTGTTTTATGCTGATGATGCAGTGTTTATTGGGGAGTGGAAAGAAGAGAATTTACGTCACCTGGTTTGTATTTTGCAATACTTGTTTCTTGCCTCGGGTCTTCGGATTAATATCCACAAATGTAATCTTATGGGAGTCTGGGGTGTGTGAGTTTGTTGAGGTTTCGAGAGGTGAGACCTTAATTGGTTGTGATGCTTCTAAACTTCCTTTCAAATATCTCGGGGTGATGGTGGGTAGTAATATGGCTCGCATTCATTCATGGGATTTTATTATTGATAAAGTGGTGGCGAGAATGTCCGAATGGAAGGCGAAGACTCTGTCAATTGGTGGTAGATTTACTTTTACCAAATCGGTTTTGAGCACCATTCCTTTGTTTTATTTTTCGTTATTCAAAGTTCCGATGGGAGTTCTTAAACGTCTCAAATCATATAGAAGTTGTTTTCTTCGAGACGTGGATCCTGGTGATCGCAAAACAGCTTGGTTTAGTTGGGAAAAAGTTGTAGCAAGTAAAGACGTTGGTGGTTTAGGTATGTCCATTTTTTTTGCTATGAATCGTGCTTTTCTTTTTAAATGGATTTGGAGATTCAAATCTCATCCTGAAGCTTTGTGGGTGTCGGTAATTAAAGCTATCCATGGGTCTAATGGTAACTTGGATCAGGACATTTCTATGGGTAAGTCATCTGTTTGGCTTGATTGTATTCGTAGCATGTTTCAGCTTAAAGATAGAGGGGGGATCTGTATGCGTGTTTGAATAAAAAGGTGGGAAATGGTAATGATTCTTATTTTTGTTTAGAGAACTGGATGGGAGATGGTATCTTGAAAGTGATTTATCCTCACTTGTTCGCTATAGAGGAGAATAAAGAATCTACAGTTCGATCTAAAGTTCAGAATGGGTTACTGTTTGGCTTTAGAAGAACTCCTGGGGGGGGGGGGGGGGGGGGGTATAGAAAGTGAGCAACTGGAAGAGTTAACCAACAAGATGAATAATTTCGAATTTTCTCAAGAGAATGATAGATGGTTGTGGAGTCTAGATGGTGCATGTTCGTTCTCGGTTGCTTCAGCCAGGAGGTTCATTGACGAGGGGTTATGTTTGGTGGACGGGTCGCCTACGGATTGGTTAAACTTGTTCCTATCAAAGTAAATATGTCTCTTAGAGGGCTGGATGTGCCTTCAATTGTTTAACCACTTTGTCATGTAGGGGTCGAAACTACAAACCATCTCTTTTTTTCATGTTCCGTTGCTTCTGCTATTGCCTCTAGGATTCTTGTTTGGTGGGGGCTTCCAACCATGATTTTTTCTTCGTATCAGGTTTGGTTGACGTGGATTGAAGAGATGAAGTTAAGGAAGGAAGTGAAAGATTACTTGGAAGGTTCGATGATTGTTTCTTGGTGGATTATTTGGAGCTTTCGTAATAGGTTGATTTTTTCTTCCGTTGCTCCTTCAAAGGCGTGCTTATTTGACCTTATTGTTTATCATTATTATATTTGGTGTAATGCTAGAGCTAAGAGAAATCTAGATTGGTTAGGTTGGCTTAAATTTCCTTTGACAGCTATTATGTAAGTGTTTCTTTTGTTGAGTCCTAGCTTCTTGCTAGGCTCTTTTATAAACCCGCCGTTCAAAAAAAAAGTTATAGGACGAATGGAGTATATACAAGTCACTTTCTTTTAAGGACTTGAGAAGGATCAAACTCAAAGAAACGGCATGTTAAGTACTAGAACGATGCTCTCATTTTTTTTTTTTTTTTTTGGTTAAAAAGTTACCCTAGTAAAATATATTAAAACCAAAGAAATTAAGTACTATAGAATATGACTGATGTATCACAATAACCTCAAGCACACATGCTTGATAAACAAACCAAACCAAATAAAGCCTTTGACATGCGAAAGGCACAATTACTCTAGCTATACATTACAAATAGAACCATAAAAAATCATGCATAACTGAAGGAAATCTACACATTGCTTAGAGAAATAAATGTAAACGTTTCATCATAAACGTGATCTACTTCTACATCATCATCACTCTCTTGAAGATCAAGTAAAATACTTTTCACATCATCTTTTTCGTCTTGATTACTATCATCAAACTATCAAAAGGGTTTGGAGAGGTGAACCCAGATTTACAAAGTTTTAGCGGCTTCTCATCATCACCCACTAGCACAAACTTCCCATCAAGCATCTGACTTTCCAGTTTATCAATTCTTGCAACCAAAGGTGTAGTACTTGGACTACCAGATGCCGTACCAACTAAGGGTGGCGTACTATATTCCTCAACTACTTCGTATCGAACATTATTCTCAGAATTTAAAGTCTCATACGTTTTTTAAGAGAAAAAATGTTGATGTTATCTGAAAACCATTACCTTTTTTGCTCGATGACATAGTGTTATCTTTATTGCAACCCGATGTTGATGCCACATTAGTATCATCATGTTTTGTCGTATTAGGATAGACACTTGGCCCTTTAACCGGTTGCACTGCTTTAGGACGATAAGTAAATTTCAACTTCAAAGAAACATGTGTAGAATTTACTATTCTTGCCACCTGATTTCTTCTTTGTTACTACAATAAAACCATCGTTATGAGTACCCGAAGTCTGATCCTTACCTTTATCCATACCATTCACCACAGGGTTAGGAGTAGCTTTGGAACATTTCTCAAGCAAGTGATCGTATATCAAACATGTACCACAACGAGAAGGTTTCCATTCTTATTCAATACGAATAGTCTATTTATACCCACTACTTTCAAGCTTAGGAACAACCATTACCAAATTATCTCTAAACTCATTACATTCATTAATCTCTATCAAGGCTCTTGCATAGTTGCTCCGACCCATGAATCTAAACACATGTTATTCGTATACGAGTCTAACATCATAGGAGTACCAATTTTGTGGCCATTAAACTACATTGTTCGGATAATAATCACATACTCTCATTAAACTACATTATATTGTTCGGATAATAATCACATGCGATTGTAAAACTAAAGATGATGATATAGAAGTCCTATCTAAATTTGTTAATGTGGGTTCAAAGCATATACAAATCACCAACAACATAGATACTTTGACACCAAGCAAGCATGTAACTGAAAAAAAGTTAAGTTAGTTGAGACTAGGTATATAATAATGAACAAAATACGATGTTTACAAAGGAAGCTTAAACATGACTCTTCTGTTTATAAACCTTAACTTGTAAAGGTAAACATGTGTCCCTTCTTTTTGAGCCATATCAACACCATTCTTTTTGAGCTGCCAAAACAACAGTAATATATTCTCTTTTTACTTTTCACTTTTTGACCCCTCACGTGCATCCATTAACGATTAGCATCTGATCACGTGATTCCACCATGTGACATCTTGACTATCCAACGTGCCATATTATCCCTGCCATCTCAGCAACCAACGTGTCAACCACGTCACGTTCCAGCTCAGCAACTAGCTCCTCGGCCTCCTCTTCGAACGCCGTCGTTGCAATGACTCGTGTCATCATACTCATATCGCCTTCTATCAACCCATCAATGTCTTCCAACACGCGACAATCCTTTGCAGGAAAACTCGCGATTTTATCAGATAATTTTCGTGTCAGTACCAAACCATTCATTCTACGTGTATCATGTTGACTAGATATAGCCCATGGTTTGAAGCTTATGTATGGCTTCAAGATTTCCACTAGAAGCTCATCGGTTACATCGAAAATAAGTTTCCTGTTTGCCACATCAGCAGTGACATGGAATTGTTTTTCCACGTCATCAAACATTGAAGGGTGTAAAGGGTGTGATGGGGAGTACCAATGCGTGATGGATATAGGGGTATTTTTGTAGATTCCGGTACGGTTTAGGATTTTTGTAATGTACTCCATGTGGTCAAAAAACGAGCCTCCGGTGGTGGTGGCTGTGACGACAGTGCCCTTAACGTTAGTTGTGCCGTTAGTGATACCATTAGTATTGTATGACCGGCTCTGACAACTAGGTAAGTGTGTGATGCTTTCTTGTGTCACCTGTGAATATAAAGAAAATAATTACTAAAGTTTGAACATATAGTAACAAAAAAGATAATGTAAAATAACTAATAGTAACAAAAAAGATAAAAGTATTATTACTGTTGGTACTAGGTAAGGCAATGTAGTACTTACATGTTTTTGAGGTAATGTTGTTGAGGATGAAGAGGCCATGTCTTTCTTGAAAGAAATAAACTTTGTTGTTGTGTTGACATTTACATTCACAAGATGATTTGATAATGGAGTTGACTTCTTCTTGTTATTGTTGCATTTCTTCATAAAATGTTCTTCTTGTTGGTTCATTTTCTTCAATCTCAAATCATATTTTTCATTTGCAATTTTGTTGCATTTCGGTACCTTCATTGGTTTTAGCACTTGTGCTTCTTGTTTCAACACTTGTGTTTCCTGTTTCATCAATGGTGGTGACTTTGTGGTTGATGATGATAATGGTGAATTTGAAATCGGTTTTGTGAAATTGTTCTTGATCTCCAATAACCTATGCCTTGGTGAGCTAGAAAATTGTATCGGTTCATTCTCTTTTCCGCGTCCATGGCCTAACAAACAAAAAATTGTAGCATTTGCAACTTAAGAGAGGAAATATTTAAAACTTGTTTCCATAAAAATTGGCTATATCAACCTACATTTTTATCTAACATTCGATGACCTATAAACAAGAAATAAAATAGGATTGTACAATACTTGCAAGGGCTAACATCATGAACTATGAAAGTATATGTCATAAAAGAATACCTTTATCAAGATTTCTTGATTTGTCGATGGTTGCAGCCGAAGACAGCGTTGATGGTCTCTTCGGTCTAAGCACCACAAGACACTCGTCTCTTCTTTGCTCTCTCTTCGGTGTGGTGTTAGTAATATCGGCACCAACTCTCCTACTAATGTTTTCCTTCAATTGTTGAACATATTGTTTAGCATACTCACTTTTACTCTCATGATCATATCTCCTCTTATTCTCCTTATTAACTTGGAGCGAAAAACGGTGATGATAATCAACTTCAGTAGACGATCTAGCCCCGGTCGATGGCCGTGGCGTCGTGGGCAAAGAACGGACATTATTCTTATGTGATGACAATTTAGAAAGAGGGTTTAAAGGTGTTGCATAAGATGATGAGGATGAAGGTCTTGGCGATGATAAAGATGTTCTAGGAGATGAATTTTCAGGAAGAAGATCAAGGCCCATTAACCTTGCAACAAGACTAGGTGTTTTAGTACTAGGTGAACTACTACATTCTGATGATACATCATTCTCCATTAATCTTGATCTTTTTGTTTTGATTTGAATTCCATTATTCTGTAAAAACAATATTTTGAAATTTTATTTATGATTATAGTAATGAACCAACGACCATAGCACTATAAACGATAAACAATAATTACCACCATCATGACTAACTTTACATGCTATTGTCTATTAAATAAAAACATTAAATATAGGATAAAGAAACTTACAGGAATATTAAAGTTTGTTGTTTCATGTTTAAGTACTTTTGATGATAATGAAGATGAAGATGATGAAGCAACTTCTTTAACAACATCTTGTTGTTGTTCCTCTAACTCCAAACTATTCCTTGGTGCTTCTACACCTATTTACACAACATAAACTATGCATAAAAAACACAAACATATATGATAATCTTTTATTGTGTGTTTAATAGAGAGAGAAAGAGAATAAGGACACTAACCTTTGAGGATAATGTTGTGTTCTTGCTGAAGAACATTAATAGAAGATTGATTAAAAGGAACAAAATGATGTTGCATATCAAACATATGTAAAATAGCATTCATGCAACCACCACTAGAAGAAGAAGACATAATGTTTTTTTCTTCACTTTTTTTTCTTGTTTTTCCGGTTGGTTTTTTGTTATTAGTACCATTACAACCACCGGTGTCACCACCAAACTTGTAAAGCAACCATTGTTTCCCCATAACTTAAGAAGAATATATCGATCAGCGTTGCCGGTTATCAACGTTTTTCCGAAAAACGAAAGAAAGAAATTACGTGGTGAAAAAAGATATATAATTAGGGGAGCGTAAAAGGCGGATGCTTCATGAAAAAGAAGACTAAGATTGTGAATGTGACTGTCACCGTATCATAGGCCACTCTCACTTTCAGTTTCTTTCACTAAAATATATGAAAATAAAATATATAGAGAAAGAAAAGACGATGACGATAGATATGGCAACACACTCACTGACTCACTTGTTGCTAACTTTTTTTTATTCTGAAACTTGCAGACCAACTGACACACAAAGTTAGAGATAGAGAGAGAAACAAAGAAAGATGCAAATGGCGCCTCAAAGGATCTTATTTGAATTATATTCCATGTGTTTCCTTTGTATAAATAATGTCATTACTAGATGGTAAATATCACCTCCTTTTTAGGTTGCCTAAACATGTTACCGTTAACTCTAATTATATCGTGGCTAGCTGGATAGATTGTTAGACTAGTTACTATGGTCATCCTTAACTCTAGGAGTGAGCATGGGGCTAAAACCGGATCAGACCGGCTAATTTCGAATCGGATCAAAACTGATTTAGCCCAAAATCCCAGAATGAGAATTGAACCGAATGTGTTCGGTTCGGTCCGGCTCTTAAGTCGGTCCTGTCTAAGAAGGCATAATGGTCAGTTTGTACGTAAGATCGGACCGGATCAGACTTGACCAGACCGACCCGAGACCGAAATAAAGAAAAATTTAGAACTGAGACCGGACCGTTGGTCCTTCGGTTCTATTGGGTTTTGTGTCGGTCCGGTCGGTTTTGGGGTCTGCGATGCTCAGCCCTACTTCACTCCCACCCTCTTACCTTCTACTTAAGCGCCACCTCAGTTTTCCTTCTCCATCAACTTCTTCTCACATTTTAGGTTCAATGGTCACATTTCCCCTCACCTTTCAAACATACCCCACACACACTCACAAATCAATTAAACAATAAATAAAAACACATACTTTACACAAATGTCGATAGGTGACTGGCATCACCCTTCCCTTTTGTATTTCGTCTACCTCACGCGTGAGGTGGCCGACCTCCATAAGGGTGTGGTGTGGCCGATGTGAGGGCTCACGCCCATAGTGATCAGTCTTAATGTGTTAACACAGTTTAGGAATTAGGATGGTTGATGGACGTTTTGTTGGAATTTAACAAACTAATAACCATTATCATCATGGGTACGCAGCGGATGAATGTAGTTTGATGAATATGGATTAACAAATAATTAACACGTAATTACTAATCTTGTATTTCTTGAGTTACTAAAACAAGTAATGTTCTTGAATCTTGTTCAAAACACAATAACAACCAGAGTAGGTTGTTCTCTATTGTAGCATACACTACACTTTATAACGAGAACGCTAGGATGCTATTGCTTGATTCACGATTAAACAAACAAGGCATGATTGCATTTTGTTCTTGAAGTGGGATTAAAAACCTTTAGGATATAAAAGTGTCGATCGCTTTTGCTTAGGGAATAAGGGGTGTCGGATTTTCTTTAGTTTAGGGTTTCAAGCATTAACCAAAATGAGCAGAGGGTTCATTATATAGGTTTAGCAAAACTTGGTGAACAAGTAAAAAAAACCCTAAACCCTTCCCTTAATCCATTTAATCGGCCGATCCACAATCCTAATGGGTTATGGATTTGTATTGGACTTTCACTAATTAATATAAGTCCATTACATGTAAATTATTTAGCCCGTTTAGTTAATAACGAGTCTAACGGTACTAACAACCGTTAAATTACTCTGTGAATCATATTAATATACTTAATAAACATACAATAAATATATTGATTACATTAATAAACATTCTCTATATGCATATGTGTGTGCCCCCAATAGGCTCACGCATTCATGGCCGTATAGTTATAGATTTGACTAGACCAATACCAATACATTTGTCATGACTAGCTCGTTTAATAAACAGGTTGTCTTATAGTAGGTATACATAAAACCAACCAATAACTTTAAATATATAAAATCACAGACAATGACATTTAGTTTGCTCTAAATTTTGAACCAATTTCAATTAGTTATGTCGAAGAAGCAGGAGATAATATTTTTAAGATGTAGCTGATTGAATTATATATTGTGCTACTCATTTGTAAAAATGTTAAGTTGATATCAAACTCTAAAATAGAATAGAGCCAAATAAGCATAGATTGGTAAAATCATGAAAAAACAAGGAAGAATGTTATAATTAGAGCGGAGGGTGTGGGCTCGTCATCCACAATCGCCGTCCGACGTGGCCTCTCGCCGTGGCTCGCCGCCACATCAGTGGAGCTCGCCGTGGTGTTGCTCTTCGTCTACACGACGAAGGTGATACTCTGACACTTTTTTTTTCTTTTAATTGAGAAAAACAAGTTTTTGCGTGTGTGTGTGTAGTGTGTGTGTAATGGTGGGCCCCAAATGAAGAGGTTGAGGTTTGTTGTGAGTGAGAGGGGTTAGTTGTGGTTTGTTGTGCAGGTTTATTATGATGACGTGGCGATGATGAAGAGCTGAAGCCTCTTCACCACACCTTCCCCTCTTATGTTGTTAATTCGTTTACAGACTATACTTTTTTCTAACTTTATGGAGAATTTTCAAAAGGGCTAATAACTTTTTAAAGCACTATACTTGTTAAGAATGACAGTTCTGCGTAGCGAACTAAAAAAATAACTCTTTTAGACATTAAAGTTGACATTTTTGCCTTTCTTTAAGTATTATGACTATATTATAACCATTTTACCATTCGAAAAATATTTCAAAAAAAAAAGAAATTCGAAAAAAAAAATCAGAAATTTCAAAAAAAAAGCATTTCGAAAAAAAAAAATTGGAAAAAAAATTTCGAAAAAAAAAGAAAGTATTTTAAAAAAAATTTAGAAAGGGTAAAATGGTCATAATATGGTCATAATACTTAAAGAAAGACAAAAATGTCAACTTTAATGTCTAAATTTTTTTTTTTAATTCGCTACGCAAAACTGTTATTCTTGACAAGTATAGTGTTTTAAAAGGTTATTAACTATTTTCAAAACTATATGGAATGGCTCTTTGATTAAAAATATATCCATCTTTCTTGGACATCTATTTATATTTGAGAATCTCTTTTGAACATTTATAAACAAGTAAAGGTTTTTAATGGGATGGTTATTAAAACGACATTTATATTAACGGTAAGATATATGACTATAAATTTCAGTATGTTTAAATCCTAATTAAAAACTGGATTGTACTTTAAAAAATAGGAATGTGAGGTGGTGGGGATTTAATTAGTTTTCTAGGGATCTACAATATATCTTATACCCGTTTTGCATTTGGTTCAAATATTGTACTTGTTGCTTCGACCTCCTCTTTACCATTACTGTAATATTTATTTCTTTACCAATCATTTTTATAAATGGAACTAAAAATACAAAGTAAGAAACAATGAGAAAGTAAAACAATTTTTTTTAACAAACATCAAAATTTTTGATGAAACAATGAGAAAGTAAAACAAAAGATATAAACCGAAAGTTTTATCACCAACCAAAGAGCTTGCGTCTTCAAAGATACCTCATGACTCATGTTATGTGAGAAACTCTCCGATCAAATAGCTGTGAGTTCAAATCTTGCTTACGACATCTGATATAGATTTGTAATTGTGAGTTAGTTAGTTGCGGTTCAAAAAAAAATGTTCTATCACCATTAATCAAATATCCATTGTCGATTATCGCTTAAAATAATTATCGGATTCGATGAAATGAAAAGGCTACGATACTTCCCGGTAACACAAGGCAAGAACCAAAGTGCTTGAAATATTGATGCTCGATTTTGGCAAAAAAATGTGCTTGATGTTGTACTCGTGACGGGGTCTAAGTGAAACGGGCTTGCTCATTTGTAACATCTTCTGTTGTTTTAATTTTAGTGATGTTTTTGGTGAAAGAATTGACTATGAATGGAGCCCATGCATGATGCATGCATCATGTATTCATATAGCAGTGTAAGTACTTGGTCCATAGTACAATAATGGTTTTCTCTTCCAATAGCAACCACCATTTTGAATTCTTTCTATGGTAAGGTAAGCTTCAACCGTTCAACATCTACATGTGTATGTCTACATATGTATGTATATATTTAAAAGTCACAATAATCATACTACTCGTATTTATTTCTTAAAAAAAAGTGATTTGCAAAACAATCTTTGGATAAAGTGATGCACAATCCATTTAATGTAGTATTAATTAAGTTGGTTTTCAATTTTTCAGGTATAATTGTTGTGTGGTCCAGTATTAGGTTAGTTGTTTGAGCTGTATTGTAAGTTTAATGCCAACGCCAAAAGTCCGCTCAATAGGTGCGAAGTTATATAACTCATCTGGATACATTTATTAGCACTGTGCAATAAGATGTTCCTTTAATAATTTTAACTACTCAACTTTCTATAATTAAATGGTATAGTTAATAGATTAAATGCGTACTTTCAAATCTTTCTTACTGTATTAAACTAACAACGTTACCCATGCAATGCACGGGTCTATATATATATATCTAATACATATTAGTCTCACTAACTATATATATTCGGTTTATATGTTGTCTCATAGCACTATAAAACAACAAAATGTGTGTGATGCACTGTCTTGTTATTTCTAACCACAATTTAAGCTTAAACGTATATTTATATCATCATTTCAAATATGGCTCAAACTGACTATATATCATCTTGGTTGTATGGTTGTCGTAAAGAGTCAAAACATGTTTAATAAACAAGTTTTTCTACTCGAGACATTTACTTTGTTGCTATTGTTTATTTCGTTGTGTGGATATAAATCATGCCAAACAATTCATACTTGCATTGGAACTACAATTAATGAGAAAACAGAAGGAGAGCAGAGTGAAGTAAAAATGGTTATTTCATTACTTGATTAGAAAATGAGGGTTACATCATGTTTTATACAAGAACAAAAAAGGCGGGAAGCCAACTAACTTTTAAACTACAGTTGACTTTCGTTGACTGCAAACTAAACTATGAAACTGAATACAGAAAGTAAAGTGCATGCTATTACAATCAACGAAACACTTGTGGTGATGTAGATAGTTGGATGAGATGACTATGGAGATGATCCTTGCATTGTCACAGCCTTTGATGCCTGTTTGCTTGACTGCACCACTGAATCCTTTGGCTTCTTTCTTGACTGCATTGATAACTCCATTACCCCCTGCAAGTTGGTAGTGTGTATGGATCACACATACCAAACTTGGAAACACAATTATCAAATGGAGATCTGCTAAGCCCTTTGGTCAATACATCTGCAGTTTGAGTGTGAGAGGGAGTAAAAATAGGAAGAATGACCCCTGTCTTGATCTTGTCTCTGACAAAATGACAATCAATTTCAGTATGCTTTGTTCTTGCATGTTGGACTGGATTGGCAACTAAGGCAGTTGATGATTGGTTTTCACATAGGATAGGAACAAGAGTGATTGTTGGTATTAGAAAATCCTTGAGAAGACTAAGTAGCCAAGTAATCTCACATGTGCAGTCTGCAAGAGCCCTACACTCAGCTTCTGTTGAAGATCTTAAGACAACTGTTTGCTTCTTTGATTGCTAAGAGATGAGATAGGATCCAAGAAAAATACAGAAGCCAGTAGTTAACCTTCTTATAATGGGACAACTTGCCCAATCACTATCACAAAGGGCCTTAAGTTGCAGAATGTTGTTGGTTGGGAAAAATAGACCTTGTCCTGGAAATAATTTGATGTATCTAAGTACCTTTATTAAAGCCTTCCAATGTGGTGTTCTTGGACTATGACTGAACTGACTTAAAGCATGAACAACATATGACAGATCCGGTCTGGTGAGAGTAAGATAGAGAAGTTTGCCTACTAAAGCTCTGTATTGTGAGGGATCAGGAAGAGGTTCTCCATCTATATCATTGAGATTTTCAATAGGATTAACTGGAATATGAGCAGGTTTGAGGTCTAGAACATTAGCACTTTGAAGAAGCTCAAAAGCATATTTCCTTTGGGTCATGGTGATACCTTTTAAATTTCTCATGAACTTTATACCCAGATAGTAATTGAGACTGCCCAAATCCTTGATGCTAAAGGTTGCATCCAGTTGTTGTTTGATGTGGTTGATAAGAGAGAGATTGTTTACTGTTAGTAAAATATCATCAACATAGATTACCAATGCTAAGTAATCTTGTCCCTTCCTGTAGGTGAGCAGTGATGTGTCTGCACAGCTTTGACTGAAACCTTTATAAAGTAGAAATGTAGTGAGCTTGTTAAACCACTGTCTATTGGCTTGTTTGGTCCATAAAGTGACTTTTGCAGCTTACAGACAGGATTTGGGATGGAGGTGTCATACTTATACCCCTGTGGTAGATTCATGTAGACTTCTTCTTCTAAATCTTCATAGAGGAAGGCATTATTAATGTCTAACTGAGCAATGTGCCAATTATGATGCACTGCAGTGACTAGCAAAGTCCTGACAGTTACCATTTTAGCCACTGGTGCAAATGTCTCTGTGTAATCTATACCCTCTTGTTGAGTGAATCCCTTTGCCACTAGCCTTGCTTTAAATCTCTCAATTGTGCCATCTGACTAATACTTGATCTTGAATAACCATTTGCACCCAATGGGTAGTTTATTGGGTGGAAAAGAAGTGACCACCCATGGGTGATTTGAATCTAGTGCATGTAACTCTTTATTCATAGCATCTACCCATCTTAAGTCTTTGGATGTGTTATTGATTGTGTTTATGAAATGTTTATGTTTGGATGATAAAATATTATGCTAGGTCAGATACTTTGATTGGTGAAATTTGATGATGGTGTTAAAAGTATGATAGGTATCGGGCATTGTGACATGGAAATCCTTAAGTTTTGTTAGAAGTTTAGATGTTCTAGTAGATTCCTAATTAGTAGTGGTGATGGTGGTGTTGGTATTGAGGATGAATTGGTTGGGGAAGGTGTCTGTTCAGATAAATTAGTTGCAGTTGATGATGAGGTAGGTTCAGATGAGTGAGTTGATGATTCTGTGTCAGTGTGTGGTGGTGGTGGAATAGGAGTTGTAAGTGATGGATCAGTGCTTAACTCTGATTGCATGGATGGTGATGATTGTGAATGGTGTGTAGATTGTGAATTGTCCTGATGTTCTAATGTAGGTGAGGTAAGTATTAGGGATGGTACGTGAGGTATTGATAGGTTGAGGGATGGTCCGAGGTTCTGGTGTTGATAATGGAGTTGATGTTGGTGATGATTGTGTTGGTTTAAGAGTGAAAGGAAAGAAGTTAATATAAATAAGCCGTAAAAACGTTTATTTATATTTTACGATCTTCTAATGTTTTGTCGATAACAAACATAAAATCATTTTAACGAAACAAATAAAATACGTAAATGTTTTGAGCCAATAGTTTTCTAACACACTTACGTTTTCACATAAAACACTAAAACAAGTATAAGTGATTTTATGATTTAGTAATACATATGTACAACAACTAGTGTTTACATATTGGGCAAATATATACATAACTAGTATGTATTATAATGGGTAATACAATTGGGTAGAAACTTAAGTATTTGACCCATTGACCAAATACTTTGAATGTAGTTGAGTATAGCCCAAAGTCCATGACCCATATCCATGGAGCTTGACCCATAACCCATTGCATGACATCATGCTTATGTCATATATGGATAATATCCATGACCCATGGTTTTAATCCATAGCCCATAGTTTTAATCCATGAAACATGGACTAGATGTTTGCATCTTATGGATACATTGAATCTACTTGATATCCATGATCCATAACCCATGACCCATGACCCAAAACCAATGGGCAAAAGGGAGCATCCCACAGATCCCAGTTAATACACTGGACGGATCCATCAAGGGAGGGATCCGTGGGATCCGGGGAACAATAACTATTTTTCTCTATAAATAGTGAGCCATTTCTTCCATTTTGGGAGCCACTCCTACACATACTTTCCCCAAGTATTGTAACTCTCTAACCACTGATCCTAAGGGATCTTTCTATGTTGTTTGTCTTTTGTTTTTGTGTGATTCTCTAGGTTCCTCTTAAAGGCGCGATCACCACTTCTTGAAGTCGAGCAAGCTCAAGTCCATGAGTTGCCATGCTTCGTCATCATCAAGACTACTGAGGTTTTCTTGTTGATACCTCTTTCTTCCTCCAAAGAAGTGTTGTGTCCAAGGCATTAGTGAAGGATGCCGAAGGAGTCAAGACGAAAGCATTAGTGAAAGGTGTTTAACGTCCGTGTCAAAAGCATTAGTGAAGAATGCTAAAGGTGTCAAGACGAAGGCATTAGTGAAAGGTGCCAAGCGTTCGTGTCAAGGGCATTAGTGAAAGATGCCTAGGAATGAAATCAAGTGGTATTAGTGAAGAATGCCAAGGTCGTATAATCGATGAGATGCATCGTTATACAAAGTTTCCAAGGATGTTGATATCCTTGATGGTGTTGTAATAAGGAGTGGGTCTCCTTTGGGATTAGGTGTTGTGTAGTGTTGGGTAGTAGTTCCTCTATTGTAATGGAACTCGGTACTTAGCCTAGTACCTGATAAAGGGTAGGCGACATTGTGGTAGGTGTGGTTCACCTTTGTGAAAGAACCCGGTGGTTAGCCTAGTACCGGAAAAAGAGTAGGCGACGTTGTGAAAGCTTCTCCGCCATAAGAAGTTGGTGTCGTGTAGTGATTACGAACTCTCGAGTAGGTGACTCGGGGAGTGGAGTAGGGCAAGGAAGGTGTCCTTGTAGCCGAACCACTATAAATACTCTTGTCGTGGTTATGTGCTTCTTACTCTTTATCTTTCATTACACTTTTATATATCTATCTATCAATGTCCAACATACACATCTAAATAGATTGACATAAGTCAATCTAAATAACTTAAAACGAAGATTTAATTGGTAAAACTATTCAACCCCCCTTCTAGTTTTCCACAGATGTGTTCATAAAACCTTACATGTTATGTGTCTTAGGATTTTATAAGAGGTAACCTTTTTGTGCTGTGGGATAACCAATATGGATACATGGAATATACCTAGCTTCAAATTTGTCTGTGGTATGTTGTTGTACATAGGCTTGACATCCTAGGATCCTCAAGTGGTGTAGTGAAGGTGGTGTTTGGTATAGCATTTCATATGGACTTTTTTTGTTCAGAGGTTTGCAGGGTAGTCTGTTAATGAGATAGGTTGCTGCTAAGAGACATTATCCCCAAAAATATATAGGAAAGTTAGCCTGAAATCTTATAGCTCTTGCAACTTCTAATAGGTGTCTGTATTTTCTTTCTGCCCCTTGCATTTTGTTGTGGGGTGTTTGGACAAGAGGTTTGATGTAGTATACCATTGACTTTGAAAAATTCACTTAGTGACTGATTGATAAACTTTGTCCCATTATCACTCTTAATGGTCTTAAGTGAAGTTTTGAAGTGATTTTGAATGTAAGCTTGAAACATTTTGATATTTGAGATTGTGTGGTGTTTGGTTGGTAACAGGTAAGTCCATATTGCTCTTGAGAAGTCGTCCACTATTTTTAGAAAGTATTTTCATTTATCCACTATGAGGTGTTTGTATGGTCCCAAAACATCAACATGAATTAGTTCAAATAGGGATTTTTCATTTGATTCACTTTGAGGGAAAGGTAAAGCACATTGTTTTGAAAGTGGACAAACATTACAAGTATGTATAGTACAATCCTTTGAAATAGAAATTGACTTTCTTTGTTGTAAAATAGGTAGTGAGGGATGCCCAAGTCTTGACTGCCAAAGATTCATGTTGTTGGTGTTGAATGTGAGGATGGTTGAAGGAGTTGCCTTAGGTTTTGGTTGAATGATGTACAATCCATTATAAAGGTTGCCATGGGAAATTCTCTTGTGGTGGTCCTGGAATTAACAAGCAAATGGTGTGAAGAGATTAGATAGGGGAATGTGTGTTCCTAGTTTACTCACATACAGTAGGTTGTAGGAAAAAGATGGAATGTGTAGTACATTGTGCAGTGTGATGGCTGAGTCAATGTGCACTGATCCAAATTGGGTGACTGTTGTATTTTGGCCATTTGGTAAAGTGACATATATAAGTTGTGTGCAGAGTTGAATAATGTGCATGAGTGTTAGTGAAATGCAAACATGATCTATAGCACCATTGTCTACAACCCATAGATACCTTTTCTTAATTAGGATATATGCAATGATTTTATGAGTTCTAGCAATAATATGAGAAGCAATTAATCTGTATGACATAGTGGTATGAGTAGCAATGAGTTTGGGTATACCTTCTATTGCCAAAAATGGCATACCAGTCATTTAATTCAACTGGTTCTGAAGTTGATCCATTCTAGCACTCATTGCAGCATCATTTTGACATGAACCACTTGCCATGTCTGCATTGACTCCTTGTGCAGTTAACATGTTGACTATTCTGTTCCCTTACTAGTCTGAAGTACCATTTCTGGGTGTTTGGATTGGGGGCTTGAACGTTCCATGCAATGGATGACCAACTGGGTATCCAACCAACTGATAGCACTTTTCCTTTTGATGACCTTCCTTCCCACAATTACCACAGATTACCCCGTTTTTGAAGTTGCTTCTTCTTGGTGCAGGATCTCTTGAGATGTGATTTTTTGTAGATGATTCACCAAAGCTATAGTTTCTCCCATACCTTGTGTTGCCATTGTAAGTGTTCTTTGAGTTGTCAGTGTGGGCTGATAGTGCAACTGAAGGTGGAGCATTGAGAATGTTGCCTTCCCTTTGCTTCTCTTCTTGTCTGGTCATATTGTATGCTTTAGAAACAGTTGGCATAGGATTCATTAGAATAATTTGACCTCTGACATTAGCATAGCATTCATCCAAACCCATTAGAAACTGAATTAACTGTTTCCTTTGATCTCTTTTACCATTGATCCTACCATTTTCACAATTGCAAGCACAAAGACACAAGTATGGTGCTTTCAGTGAGTTATATTCATCCCAAAGACCCTTCAACTTGTGATAGTAAATTTCAATTGCAGTATTACTTTGTTTCAATTGAACCAGATCATTATTAAGTTGATAAACCCTATGACCATCAAGTTGAGAGTAGTGTTCCTGTAGCTCTTTCCAAAGATCACAAGCAGAATTCACGTAGCTCAAAGAATTACTTATCTTTTCATCAATGGTGTTTAAGATCCATGATATAATCATATCATTGGTCATTTCCCAAATTGGCCTGATCTCTGAGTCATTTCTTGGTTCCTCATACTCACCAGTAACAATCTTGAGTTTGTTTCATGCATTTAGGACTATCAGCATGGATCTTTTCCAAGATCAATAGTTATCAGAACCTGTGAGTTTCTTGGAGATAAGAATTAGGCCAGGATGATCATGTTGATGTAAGTATAAAGGATGATTTGGTGAGGTGATGTCATCAATGGTGGTTGTTGTGGTGGTTCAATTTGTGTTGTCTAAAGTACTCATGGTGTTGTGTGGTGATTGATTGATTAAAATATGATATATTGATCAGAAAGTTGATCGGAATCTGTTGAGTTCACCAGAGAAGATGATCAGAATTTGTTAGATTGATTGAAGTTTGTTGTGATTCAGTTGTGGGTTTGTTAGAGCCCATATGGCTCTGATACCATAATGAGAAAATATATATAGAGAGAGAAAGAGAGCAGAGTGAACTAAAAATGGTTATTTCATTACTTGATTCGAAAATTAGGGTCACATCATGTTTTATAAAAGAACAAAAAAGGCGGGAAACCAACTAACTTTTAAACTACAGTTGACTTTCGTTGACTACAAACTAAACTATGTAACTGAATACAGAAAGTAAACTACATGCTATTACAATCAACTAAACACTTATGGTGATGTAGATAGTTGGATGAGATGACTGTGGAGATGATCCTTGCATTGTCACAGCCTTTGATGCCTGTTTGCTTGACTGCACGACTGAATCCTTTGGCTTCTTTCTTAACTGCATTGATAACTCCATTTACAATATACTATTGTTCAACTTCTACTCTATTTAGCTATAGATCATAAATAATAAGCGATCTTCATTTCCTTTAGTTATTCGGAGGACATGCAATTGCAAGAATTCATCTTCATGTTTGAAGTACAAATAGCTCTTGTTCACATTCAAAGATTGTGAACTGCGAATGGGTTAGTTTTCAAAGTTATTACACAAAATTAATAATTTCGAAGACTAAATATTGTTTGAGACGTATTGTTGGTGAGACAATGAAAATGAACATTTATTGTTTATAAGAGCACATGGTACCATAACTCAACTCGTGAGTTATGGCTTAACTTTGTTTGAGTTATGGGAGAGTTACCATACCGTCCTAGTAAGTTATGGGGTGAGTTACCACCATAATGCAACGTTAAGGCTTGTTGATTAAAATAATTACATCTTTGCCCCCTTAAATGGCTAGTTTTTTTTAGAGATAAGGGATAACTTTGTTGAGTTACCACACCGCTGAGTTATGGCATAACTTTGTGTCGCTGATGTGACATAGAGTGTGAGTCCTAAAAATGCTGGATCTACTTAGCTTGTATAAGTATATTGCCTTGAATGATTCCAAAGCAACTGTGAACGAAACAAAGCTTAATGCTATCAAGTATGCGGAATCTACTTGGTAACACTTTAAAGAATAACCAATAGAACAGTAAAGATGTAATGGACAAAGTAATAATCAAAACACTTCAATATTATTAAACAATAATACAGATACTTTAGCTAGTATCAAGGTATACAACCTTGAAGCTTTTTCGCAGAATAATATATATGAATAATCTCACTAATGATATAACCTAGGACCTCCTTTTATAGGATAACGAGTCCTTTACAAGAAAACAATCACTGTATATTCGTATAAGATATACAATATCTATTCTATAAATATAAAACACGTACATATCATCTAAGCAGTACAAACTATATGTATTAGCAGTACTAAGTCAGTTAATACTGCTAGTGAAATCTTCAGTAGTCCAGTCTGTATGCTTGGCAGTACTTAAGATAGTTTGTACTGCTTCGTTTAATTCCCAACAATCGTTCTCTAAACTTATTATTTCTATGCAAATTACTAAGTTTCTTCAATTAAACTTCAACTCTTCTGATGAGGGGGGGGGGATTCTTTCAAACACTACTTTCTTCTTGCAGTCTTCATAGCTTGATCACACTTAATCCTGATCTTCCTTATCAATTCCCTTGCCATCTCTGAGTCTTCATTCACAGTGAGTTTTGATGATAGCATAAACACCAAAATTCCAACTCTTAGAGGGTATTCCTTTTCTACTAGCATAAACACATATGTACCATCAGTTGTAGATACATGATGCATACCGGATGTGTCATACAATCTCCATGTAGTAGCTCTGTCTAGAATATGAAATTTCCAGAGACTGTCAAAAGGACCAGGTTCAAATAATCTAACCAGCTCAGTCCATAGCTCTAGTTCCTTGTTATTTTGAAAGTCTGCATGATTGAACTTTTCTTTGACCAATTCCCACAGCTTTACAAGATCATCTCTATCTAATTCCTTGACTATATCAGAAAAAGCCTTGTATATTTCCACCTTGTTTCCAAATCTGATGATCTTGCAAAATATTCCAAATTTATCTGTGTGAATTTCCCAATTAATAATGGGATATTTTGACTGCAATGGTTCAACAAACACTGCATCTGGAATAGCTATCATCAT
Organism: Chrysanthemum makinoi; assembly: GCA_910596185.1. NCBI lineage: Eukaryota > Viridiplantae > Streptophyta > Magnoliopsida > Asterales > Asteraceae > Chrysanthemum > Chrysanthemum makinoi. The sequence continues at coordinate 237,821,113 of OU343218.1, forward strand.
TTGTTGAAGTTGTTTATCAGTAATTACTTATGGTGTTTCAACCTCTTCAGAAGTATCTTCTTCAACTTTTTGCTTCTTTTCTGATTCTGATTCAAATGATGTTGCTTTCTTTTTAAGACAGCTTTCTTCAGTATCAACCCGGGTTGGATTAGCAGTATGTGGATCACTAGCAGTATCAATTGTAATATCAACAGTACCTTCTTTATTTTGTACTGCTTGTGTAATAGTTCTTCTTGTTGCAACAGTATCAACTGTAACTCCCTTCTGCCTTGCTACCTTTTCCACATTCTTCACAAGCTTTTCAATATCAATTGGGTGCTCTGTGTGCTATGTGTCATGATAAGATTGCTCATCATCTTGTCTTATGTCAGAATCCATCCTCCCCTGAATATCTGCATCAAAGTCTTTTTGAGATTTCCTCTCCTGTTTGGAAGAATCCCATTGCTCCATGTCTTCATTAGAACTTTCTAAGCTTGATGAAACCAGTTTGACTCTCTTTGGTTGTTGAAGTGACTGTACATTGAGCTGCAACATCTTTACTTTGCCAATAAGTTTGGTGTTGACCCTGTTGTGCAAATTTTTAGTATCCTTAAGATTCTGCTCCAAGATAATCACTTTTTCTATCAGTTTGGTACATGTAGCCATCAAATCCTGTATAAATTTCATACTGCCCTCAATACTTCCAGATATGTTAACTTATGGGAGAGGTGGATCACTAGGCATGTTCCCCATGTTATCCATGTGGTTGGGGTTTCCATCACCTGCATATGGTCCCTTAGAACTAAACACACTAGATGTTGACATAGTAGGGGTCTTATTTATGTTACCCCTGACCTGACTAGCTTCTAAGTATGTGTCAGTAGTAGCAGTCCTTCCTATACTGTCAGAGACAACCTCATATGCACCATTGATATTAGTAGAAACTCTGTGCTGAGGAACATTAGAGTCCTGTCTGGTATTACTCTTATTTGGTGATGAAGTTGATTGGGAGTTTGATTGTGAACCAAAATTTATGGGTGTGTGATGGGAGTCAATTGGGATTGTTGATCCTTCACCCTGAATGTGTAACATGTTTTCAAATAGAGGTACTACAAGTCCATTGAACCCCTTAGATGTCATCTTAATGTTGCTAAAAAGTTTTTCTGTGAGGCAAGGAGTTTTGTAAATGTTTTCATGGAACTTGAGTTTAACTTGTTTGGTTTCCAAAACAGTTTGAACAAATCGTGGATACATTAAAAATTTGAACTGGTTGTCCACGTTTTTCACCATAATATCAAAAATCAACTTTGAAAAATTGTAAGTCCAATCTGTTGATAAGCAGATGAGAGCAATAGCAATACTTCTACTGAACTTTTCCCATGAAGTTTTCTTAGAAGTCAAACAATAAAGGATAGTATGGATCAAAAATCTCCATTGTGGGGCAAAACAACCTTTGAGAAAAGACAAGTTTTTAGAGGATGTGTCATACCCTAATTCTGGTTAAGTTTTGAAAGATTTCAGCATTAGGCATATCACTAATACCATATGCATCTCCTAGTTGCATATGCTTTCTAAGACATGCTTCAGTAAGAATGATGATAGTGCCATCAACTTTGGCTTTTATCTGTTTGTTTCCATCTTCAAACATATTGACAGTGGCAGTCTACCAAAACTGCTTGATATGAGAAACATAGACAGTTGGGTTAACTGTAAGAGCATACTTGATGTGAGTAAGATTCAGAAAGTCCACTGTCTCATGGAAGTCGCATGCTTCCCTTTTTTTCTCCAAGAATGCCACCTGATTGTGTTTTGTTGCAAATTCAAGAGGTGCCATTAAAGAGAATTTAGGTTTTAGGGTTAAAAGAATGTTTTGACTGTTGGGTTTAGATCGATATAGAGTGAATGATACTGATTTAGGAGCCAATTGAGTATTTATAGACAAGATTTAGGGTTTCAAGATTAACCGACTCAAATTATTAGAAAACTTAAATGAAAGGTAATATTTTAAAAGATAGAAAGTAAAACTTTCCAAGTTAGAAACCCTCTAAAAATAACAAAAACTCAACGACTATTTTCAAAAAGTAGTTATTCCTGAACAGTACATATACAAATACCCAGTAGTACCAATTTTTGCTAGCAGTATAAATATTTTTTGTAGCAGTACAAACTTTTCCAAAATATTTTCTAAGCAGTATTAACTTAATTTTCTTTCAAAACCAGTGTTGCAAAAATCGGCCGAATCGTCCGATTAATCGCCGATTAATCGGTAATCGGCCATAAACCTTGTAGAATTTAAAAAATCGGTCAAAAAATCGGCCAGGTAAATAAATCGGCAAAAAACGGTCAAAAATCGGACGAATCGGTCAAAAATCGGCCGAATCGGTAATAAATCGGTCGAATCGGTCAAATTTAAAAAAATAATAATTTCACTTATGACGCACAATGGGAATCGTTTATTTCACTTATAACGCACAATGAGCCTCATAATCAGAATTTGAGCCTTTTATTGAGGTTTGGAAACATAGTAGGCTTGAAATCAGTTAAGATCTTTAGTTTGGTCTCCAGAAATACCCAAAACGTGCAAGAAATGCCAATCCGATTAATCACCGATTAATCCCGCCTTGACCGGTTACTCGCTGCAGGGTGCTCGACCACCCGACTACCGATTCACGATTTTTGCAACATTGTTCAAAACAATACTGCGTTGAATTTTGATAAGGGATTAAGTGTAAAGGAAGCCATTTAATCAAAGTCCGGTCTCATATGACCTCTGGTTGTGTGAAAACCAATAGATTCAGTACTTAGTACTGCCTGTGATAGATAGACTTATTCTAAGAGCCTTCTGGACTGGGTTTCCAGCTCGTGACAGTTGTTACCTCTAACACAAAAGTGTTAGATTCACGTTTGCTCGATGTTCTCAATGCCAGAGATCCTTGGAGTAACACACTATCATAATACATAATAGAATGGCAAAGAGTGGGTTAGATCAGAATAAACTGTCTAACTATAACCATCAATTCATGCTCAATGAAGGTCTAGATGCCTCATAATGCTTTGGCATCTTCACAATTATCATATCAAATCCCTATTATGTGGTTGTATACAACAATCAAGGTGAGTCAACCACACCATTACTTGGAACTGACAAGGTCTCACACATCTTCCATTCATAGTGTTGTATCTTACCTGCAAATATTAGTCTAAAACCAAGAAAATACAAAGCTGAGTATTTTCATTATGCCAGAACAAATTATGACTAACATGACAAAAGAAAGGAAATCAGTTTCCCTTGGCCACCCAAACCATCACTGGCTTGGATTTGGTGGTCTTTCTAACCCAAACAGTTGAGGTCTTCACATTATTCCCTATGTTACCCCAAACAACATTGCTTTTAGACCTGAAAGTATTAGTTTTTTGTCTAACAGTATTAAGTTTTGGCCTACCAGTACAAACTGTGGGTCTGGCAGTACTAAACTTTCTTTTGTAAAATTCAACCTATTGATTAAAACTTTGAAAGTTTGATGCTGTTTTTCTTCTAATGGGTCTAAGGTCAGTTGATGGTGCTGATTTAATAAAGAATCTCTTGGGCCTAGCACCAAAAACAGTTGGTTGAGGGTAATCAGTATAATTTGGCCTAGCAGTATTGACAGTTTTAAGGCCAGTTTTCAAAATAACTGCTCTTGGAGTGGAAGAGTTTGAATGAGAACATTTAAAGTTACTAGCAGGGTACCCCGTCCGTTGCGGCAGCGGGTACCCTGAAATAAATTTTTCCGGTGAATCATGTATTTTAGTTTATTATGTTCTTTTTTACAATAAATTTACGGATATAAGAACTTTCATTTAGCCCGTAGGGCTCGAGCCCGTTGGGCCGTGCCCATTCAGGCTCGAGTCCGTTTGGCCCGCGCCTGTTCGAGCTCGAGCCCGTGTGGCTCGTGTCTATTCGGGCTCAAGCTCATTTTTCCCGTTGCCCGTTCGAGCTTTAATATTTGTATAATGTGTTTTATTATTTGTATTAGTGACATTTAATGCAGGGTACCCGCGCGTTGCGGCGACAGGAACCTTGAAATAAAATTTTTAAGTGAATCATGTATTTTAGTTTATTATGTTCTTTTTGACAATAAATTTACGGATTTCAAGAATTTCGTTTAGGTCGTGCCCGTTCGGGCTCGAGCCCGTTTGGCCTGCGCCCGTTCGGGCTCAAGCCCATTTGGCCTGTTGCCAGTTCGGGCTTGAATATTATTTGTATAATATTATTTGTATTAGTGACATTTAATGTAGGAATTGTGTTTTATTTGGTTGTACAAAATGCTTGATAATTTGTATTTATTATGTTAGGGGTGTTTTAATAACTGTATTAATTGTATTTATTGATCAGTTAATTAATTGACTATATTAAATAACATTAATATGGTGTTTTGTTTTTTTAATATGTGCATTAAAGTGGTGTACGCTATGCTTCTTGTCTTGTGTCTGAAAATTATGTGCATTTGTAGGATATTGGATTTCACATACACATCATATCATAACTCAAAGTGGGCGTATAAAGGTGAGTTCTAGAGAGAGAAAGTTAGAGGTTTAGGGAACTTAGTGAGAGAAAGTGAAAGATATTATTATGAGCTCCAACTCTCTACCTTGGGAGGTAGAGAGTATTTATAGTCTTACATAAAACGCCACACAACGGGCTGTGGATCAGGCATACAGTGGGTAAAGACTCGTCCGTCCTCCACGGTGTTACATAACTAAATACTACTTAGCTAGAAATAACTACGACTACGAGCTTTCTAACGATAACATATACATGAGGTGACCGACTCTTTAATACCTGGAATTTCTAATTCCTAACAATCTCCCCCTAAGGGAGGTCACCTCAAACATATACTAAAATTACATTGAATACAAACAGATATTACATTAACAATTGTTCTTGTATTCTTGATGTAGTGCTTTGCTCCGAAGCTCGTAGTCATTGATTCCACTCATTGCATGTTTGGTTAATCTAAGTGGAGGTCTTTTACTGATCCACGTGATAATAACATTATGCCATCTTTTGAGATCATCATAAAAAAAATCTCTGAGACATCCAGTGTGGTGTTGGTATTATGTGATGTTGTGACTTTCGGACCGACATGCTCACATTCTGATCATGATATCTTCTCATCAGAGTAGCGGAAGCTTTCGTTGATTCATGATATTGGCGCAGCGTAGCGAAGCATGGAGTGAAAATATCAGAGTCATTGATGCACTAATCATGATTTCTTTCGATATGAATGTGTTGTGTGAGTATGCGGCTATGGATTGACGCTCCATTCGATCATTTGCAAAAATCGGGTGTACCTGCATAAGACAGTTAGCAATAAAGCGCACGAAAGTGTCTTTGATCACTTTCGTCGAATTGAGGTACACGGCCCACGGTTCCCCGTTGATCAGTACAAGTACTGCCTGTGATCGGGTAGGATTCCTAAGAATCTCCTTGACAAGGTTTCGCAGCTGTTCTAGCCGTTCTCAAACCGGAACGTCTCAAAGACGACAACACGGAGTGAGTGAACCAAAAATGAGATTCAGCGATTGATGAAAAGAGATTTGAAAAACAATCGTGTATTGCTCAATAGAAATTGTTTTTGCAATACAACGAAGGTTTTAATGAAAATCAATTATCAATCATAAACACCTTTTATTTTGAGAAATAAGCACACAGTCGATGTGCTAAAGAAAAGAGTTTTTAAGCACAACGACCGGTTTTCAAAGGTATCCGTCAATCCATAACCTGAACCAAGATTGATTCAAAAGATTGAATCTCTCCATTGTTTCTGTCCAGTTGTCACATGGTTGATCTATTGGATAGATCTCACATGCCACATACCAGGAGCTTGTTTGATGTTGGCTCCAGAAGGCTTTCCATCTTCATTGTGAATATTTTTTATTATATCACTTTCGGATGTTCGGCAATACCACAAGGATAATGCGTAGGACTCAAGATATAATCTTTCTTTCCACATTGTGTGAAACAGAGAGACTTCATTGAAAGTGTCTTAATGAGATTTATAGATGATCTCGTGGCACTAGACTCAATTTGTGCATATTTGGATCCTGTATCGGAGACTAGGGAGAGGGTCTCCTTCTTCAATATCAACAATCTCTAAGAGAAAGTCGATAGATAATGTCGGTTCCCGTGAGAATGAAACAAGTCCTTTTAAGAGGAACTTGAGTGGTTTGAAAAGTTGAAGTGCGGTCGTCCTTTGGGTCCATGACGTCTTGTCTTCAATACCGATGTTACCATCAGTAGCATATGAATTGAACCCGGTTTCTGCCCTAAGGTTGAATAAATGGAGGGCTATTTGTTTTCACCCTTTTCTCATTCAATTCTTTTTAATTCTTCAACCCCTTAAGTGCTTACCGAGACTTCATAGCTAGAACCTTGTTGGGTTTATTCCAGTACTAGCTCAGTCTCAGTCCGCACTCTTCCCATATCTCATTTTTCTCCTTTTATCATCATACCTAAGAACTCTACACTAACTAGTGGATAGTCCCTGGGTAGATCCCTCCGGTTCTGGCGGATCATGGGAACAAATACCTAACCTTATCATCCTTATATCACCGTACATAAAGTAAAGTTGGTCGGTCTATTTGGTATTGTTCATCCGCCATTGGAACCAATTGAAAACCATTTGAAAATCAATCCGGATACTTGTGATATATTATCAAAGCATTTTGTACCTGAATTGTTTTGATATTTTTAGAATAAGAGCTCCCCCTCAACATGTGCATCAAATGTTTGAAATCGTTTTGCACCCGGAGGCAAGAGAAAGAATTAACTTCTTTGATTACCATTTTCTAAAATATCAACATCACTTCCCTAATCGAATCAAGTAGATAAAGCATTTTGCGGAAGGATGAGGTTTTCAAGATTTTGCTCCCCCTCAATTTGTGCCTCGAGGTTTGAACAGAGTATTGCACATACTAGAGGGAACCTACACATTGAGATAAATGATCACGTTTCAAATCATAGGTTTAAGATAGATGCTCCCCTCAACATGTGCATGGAAAATTTGAAATCGTTTGCACATGTGGGAAGGAGAGCTTGTACATCCTTATAAAACCATTTACCGAATTATCAGTTTAAATCCAATTTAAATCACACATTCTCCCCGATCACAATTATCAAATCATTTGAGATTTGTGATCTCTTATAGATTTAAATTGATTTTGAAAGCTTTTGAGGAGAATTGTGACTTGATAATGAAAGCGTTTTAACGATAAGGATCGATTATGAGATTATAAACTCCATTGGTTAAACATGCATGATTATCTTTTGAAAACAATTGAATGCCAAATAACTTTTAATTTAATTGAAATCATTCTCCCCTCAATCAATGACATAGGTTGTTGATTGAGAGATAGATATTTTGACAAATAAGTCCAGATGATTATCAAAAATAGAGACTGAGTTATTTTTCAAAGCAGTTAGTTTTCAGCAGATAAATGTTTATAGAATCAGAGCATGGAATTTCAAAACATGGTAAACCATGGCTCTGTTCTTTCTTTGAATAGCGGGTTACTGCCTAAAATGACAATAAACCATTGTTTCTCTTTCTCCCAAAAATATTTTTTGATTTTTTGATTTTTTTTTTTAAATTCGAACAACATCTAAAGTCCCGTGTCATTCTTTGAATGACAGCACAAAGACCGTAGATATTGTCGAACCGAGAAAAACATGACAAATTGACAATATTTTTTGAAGATTTTTCGATTTTTTTTTTTTTTGTATTTTGTTTTTCGAAAAAAATATTTACAAGAGATAGATGAGCATAGAACTTTACTCCTCGTCTTCCTTCCGAAGACGTTTGAGTGTTTCTGGTTGAAAGCTTTTCAAGCCTAGTCGAGGAAGTATGAACTCAAAGCGTTCTCTTGGAAGAGCTTTGGTGAAGATGTCCGCTAACTGATATTCAGACCTCACAAAATAGAGTTCCACCACACCCTTTTCCACTTGTTCCCTGATGAAATGATGTCGAATGTCGATATGCTTTGCTCTTGAGTGTTGAGCGTTGTTGCATGAGAGAGCAATAGCACTTTTATTATCACAGTACAGAGGGATTTTGTTGAATTCAAAGCCATAGTCGGATAATTGAGATCTCATCCATAAGATTTGAGCACAACAAGATGACATGGCTATGTATTCAACCTCTGTAGAGGAAATAGAAGTACTCATTTGCTTCTTTGAAGACCAGCTCACAAGCTTATCACCCAAAAGCTGAGCACCTCCAGACGTACTTCGACGAGTATCTTGACATCCTGCATGATCAGCATCTGCATAGGTCGTTAGTGACATACCGGTGTCCTTCGGTACCAAAGTCCCATATTGATGGTTCCTTGGAGATACCGAAAGACCCGTTTAACCGCTTCAAGGTGCTTTTTAGTAGGCTTAGCCTGATATCTAGCACACATGCATACAGTGAACAAGATGTCGGTCTACTAGCGGTGAGGTACATCGGGATCCAATCATACTACGATATTTCGTTTGGTCAATCATGATCCCTGAGTGGTCCTCATCTAGTTTGGTTTGATCAATCATGGGAGTGTCAACAGGGTCACTTGAATCAAATCCAAATTTCTTTAAAATCTCAGTTGCATATTTAGATTGATTTATGAAAATGCCTCCGGGACTTTGTGAAATTTGTAATCCCAAGAAAAATGACATTTGTCCCATCATTGACATTTGAAATTTTGAACTCATTTCATTTGAAAACGATCACATTCCATTGGGTCTGTCGAGGCAAAAATAATATCATCAACATAAATTTGAACATAAATTAAATGTTTGCCGACTTTCGGTGAACAATGTAGGATCAACTGCTCCTTTGCTGAATCCGGTAGATAGAAGAAACTTTGACAGCGTATCATACCATGCCCTTGGAGCTTGCTTTAAACCATATAGGGCCTTCTTCAAACGATAAACGTGAGTAGGATGCTCTTGATTCACAAAATCCCTCTGGCTGGGACGTAAACCACTTCTTTAAGATCTCCATTAAGAAATGCGTTTTCACGTCCATCGATAAACTACCATGTTCTTACTAGCGGCATTAGCCAAGAAGATTCGATTGCCTCGATTACGAGCAACTGGGCAAAAGATTCTTCAAAGTCAATACCTTCTTCTTGACGATATCCTTTAGCCACTAACCTAGCCTTATTTTTCAAAACATCACCATGCTCATCAAGTTTCACTTTGAAGATCCATTTTAGAGCAATGATCATAGCACAATCTGAGGCGGTACTAATTCCCATACATCTAATCGATCAAACTCATGAATTTCATCTTGCATGGCATTGAACCAGCTGTCTTCATTCATGGCAGTTTTAACATCTTTGGGTTCGATCTTAGAGAGTACTGAGTTGAAGAAGCACCATAAGGCATCGGTTGCAAGTTGTTTCGGAGTGGATACGGACGAGAAGGATTTCCAATGATGTTGTCTAATGGATGATCGTGAGTCCATTTTCTGAGGTGTTCATGTGGTAGTTGTTGAGGAACTGAAGTAGCAGAGTCGATGTCTCACGAAGAAGATGGTTTTAATGAAGATTCGAGGAGCAAATATGTTTTCAAATGGAGCATCTTCGGGAGTAGCAAAGGGATTAACTTCATCATTGATGCCTGAAACATTTCCATGATGTACATTTGAAGAATGATGATTTGTTGATGAGGCTGAAGGATCAGCAGCAGGCACTTCTTGACTTAATGATATTGAGACTGAGGGATTGACTTCATTCACGGGAATATGAGCACCTCTGTTGTAGGGATCGACACCTCATTAGTACTTGGATCATAAAGTTCATCAAACATAGGATCAAACAATTTCTTTAAATCATCTTCCGATGGAGGTACATATGGAGTTTCTTGAGAAGAGTTTGGAACAAGGGATGAACCAATGGGACTATTTTGAAGTGCGGGTCCTGAACTGGATTGTCCAGAGCCATTTGACCGACGACTCATCAAGCGTAACGTGAATTGTTTCCATGATATTTCGGGTTCTTTTGTTGTAGATTCGGTATCCCTTTTTGTTTGGTGCATACCCTACAAATACTCCAATGTTCGCTTTAGCTCTAAGTTTGCCTAAGTCTTGACCCTCATTAGTTGGATAACACAATGCACCAAACACACGAAGGAAAGAGAGATTAGGTTTTCTTTTGTGGACAAGTTCATATGGAGTTTTTCCATGAACAATGTGAATCAGGGAACGATTTTGTGTGTAGCATGCAGTGGCAATAGCTTCAGCCAGAGAAACATTGGAACCTTTGAGTAAATCAGCATTGTTCTAGCGGCTTCTACAAGAGTTCGATTTCGTCTTTCAACTACACCGTTCTGTTGAGGAGTTCGTGGAACACTTCTTTGATGGCTGATTCCAATGCTTTCATAAAATTCACTGAGTTGTTTGTTGACAAACTCAGTTCCATTGTCTGTTCGGATTATTCTCGACGTTTTGTTAAGTCGAACCTGCAGCTGTTTGATGAGTTTGATGATGATATTCGGAGTTTCATCCTTTGTCCTTAAGAACTTGACCCAGGTGAATCTAGAGTAATCATCAACCACAACTAACACATATTTCTTCCCAAAGATATACTGCACCCTCATTGGTCCACATAAATCCATATGAATCATATGAAGAACTTCTGTGATAGAGTTAGTAGGTTTGGGTTTATGGGCATACTTCTTGCTTTTTTCCCAATTGACATCTTTGAACAAAGATGATCCTTTTCATACTTTAGTCGAGGTAAACCTACAACTAAGTCCTTTCTGGAAAGATCATTGATGGTGCCGAAGTTCAAGTGATTGAGACGACGATGCCATAACCATGACTTTGTTTTGAAGCCTTTGACAACAAGCAAATTGGAGAAGACTTCATCATATCATCGATAGAGATGGTGTAAAGATTTGAACCACGAGTTCCTCTTAAAAGTTCCTTACCATCAAGTTCTCTAACAAAACAAGTATGTTTTCTGAAGGCTACTTCTAGATTAGAATCACAGAATTGACCAACAGAGAACAGATTATGACCAAGACCTTCCACATAGTATACTCTAGAGATAGCACTATCACCAACAACATAATCACCATAACCCATAATTGCACCGAAATGATCATCACCGAATCTACTGTCCCGATGAATTTGCTCACGAAGTTCATGAGCCGTGACCGGTCTCCAGTCATATGCTTGGAATAGCCTGAGTCCAGGTACCACAAAACGATTTGAACGATCTGCAGTTGAACACAGACAAGAATGGATAAGCGGATAATTGGGATCCCCATGCAAGAATGGGTTCCACTTGGTTAGTAACAATAATTGGAACACCCACATCAGAAATAGAAACATCCATATCGAAGTAGAAGCAATGGAATCATTGGGAATAGATGCAATCTGGTGTCGTATTTGACCTATTCAAAGTATGTTCACTTCTTAAGGGAATAGTTCTACCAGTAGGCATCCATTTTCTAGTGGGCATAATCTTAGCAGTTTGAGAGCAAAACTGATTATTCTTATGGCCAAAAGGTATCCAATAATAACCTATCTTTATAAAGTTCTTCCTGTGGGTTTCCACTGTTTTCTAACAATCTTTCGTTTTTGCCTTTTTGCCTTCTTTGCACGATTATTAGCATTAACAATTTTAACGGGCATTTGACAGCATTAGACAAAGCATTCACACCACATTCATGATTAGCAACAGAATTCAAGCGGACATCATTACAAGGTTTGCAAATAGTATCGAATTGAATTAATTACAGATGCGCCTAAGGCTAATACTAGAATCAACACGATTCGTTTTATTCAACTCAAGCTTAAAGTTCCTAGATTGGTCTTCTACTCTCTTCCAATGCACATTTTTAGCTTGCAAGGTCCTATCATTCCTTGTATTGTCTTGAGACTTTGAACTACTCGCTTTAATGTCACCTGATTACTCTGTAGAGGGAATGGGAAAATTAGTTGGTTAATCTAATTTTTGCATTCCTGAACTTGATGTGCAAGGATCTGACCTACTAGAAGGCACATTACTGTTTACTTTCTTAAGACTGTGATTTGAGCTATTTGCCGGCACACTAAAGTTCACTTTCTTAGCACTAACATATCTGGAATCTGAACTACTTGAAGGCACATTAGTGTTTACTTTCTTAAGACTGGGCATAGAACGGATTTCCTGCTTGGCACAAGGCATAGAACAAGGCTTCACAACTTTGCCTTTTTCACCTAAGGATTTTGGACATGTTGCAATTACACATTCAAGCAGCTCTTGAGATCGTTTGGCCTGAGGCAAGCAAACCTAATTTCACTATCAAGAGGTTTGTTAATGAAATCCTCTTCGACAATCTCACGGAGACATTCTAGACTATCCTTAAGGTGAGCACAGTAGTCATGAAAAGCATGTTCATTATTCCTAAGATGAGGAGGAATATATTTAACTGTCACAGTGTATTTGCAATCTAAGGGTGACTTTGAGACAACATTCTTATTGAAAACAAGTGGTAGTTTCCCATTTCCTGACTTCTCAGATTCTCAATTTCCTTTTGTAAAGACGTTATTTTTTTGTTGTTTTGGTCACGGGTGACTTTTGTTGAATCATATAACTCTTTAAAATGTCTTTTAACTTTTTCATTTTCTTCTAGAAAACTCTCGTTTTCCTTTTGTAAGGCATTAACTAAGTTTTGAAGATGAAAAGTTTGAGAATTTCGAGAATCTAAAGGAGGAGGCATTTGGGAGCCTGTCATATTGTTCTTTTGACCCTTTAATTGAGAGATTTGGGCTTTCAACTTTTTGATCGTGTTGCAATGAGCTTGAATCTGTTCATCACGTTTGTTAATTTGAAATACTGCATCAAACTCTGAGCATCTGAGGATGTCTTGATATTTGAAGTTTTGACATTTTCTTTAAGATGTTGATATTTTAGTTGTAAATTAAAATGCTCAACTTCTAGTTTAGACAAATGTTTAACCAAATTGTCATGATCATCCAGTTCAATTTTCTCAGATAGTTTGGAATTAGTTTTTTCAAGCTCAATGACACGATCATGGGAGACTTTCAGGGCAACAGATAATTCATGAAATTGGGAAGCATTAATAGAACAATTTGTAGCAGTGAAAAACACATCTTGAGCAACACATTCAGATATCATATTCTCATTCAGTGTATGCAAGTTCTTCCTTTCAATCTCATTATATTTTAGTGCTCGCTCATAGTCACTAACTTCAACTATCATTGCATCAAATTCTTTTTCCATTCTCTTAATATCAGTTTCTATCCCCTTTTTAAGACTCTCAAAGTGATCTTTTAGAAGTTTAAAGAAAGGCATGACCTCAGTTAAATAACATTCTTTCATTTGCTCAAAACCCCTTTCTCCTTCAGTTATACCAGTGGGTGTGATCCTTTTCTTGCAAGTTTTCTCAAAATCAACAAATAGTTGAAATATAACATATTGGCTAATTAAGGTCTTGCTTTTAGTGGCAATTTTTCTAGGAACAAGATGCATTGGTGTATTGGGAGGATACACAGTTGCTTTAGGCATTTTCCTAAGGGAAGGGTTTGTTTCAACAATATTTTGCTTTCGCTTATCTAAGTCCATTTTCCTGAACACTTGTTCGGGAGTCAACAATGTTTGAGGCTTAAACATGTTCAAGGAGATCCAATTCTCCTTTTTGTAGTCATGGGGAGTGATAATTACTTTCTTCTCTTTGCATTTAGGATCATTTAGTTTCTTATTCATTTTCTCCCTAGTGATTTCATCTAATTTCTTATCTTCCTCTGTGCACTCAAAGCAACTAGGTTTTTGTCTAGGTTTAAGAATCTCATTGCCATCATAGATCACTTTTTGAGCTGCTTTTGCTATCTTCCCGTACTCAGGGTTGGGTTTATCTATAATGGGAACACTATGCTTATCGCTTAGAACTCTATGCTTAGTGATCATGTGAGCAGTCTGAATGGTGTTCCCTTGTATGTACAACTTGTTTTCAAGTTTGTTTTTCAAAGTTTTCAGATTAGAAAAGTCTTTCAAGAGTTTTGATTCCTTTGCATTAAATTCTTGCTTAAGCATTTTCACATTTTCTTGAAGTTCTTGTTTTTGTTTAGCAGTTTTAGAAAGCTTTTCTTGCAAGGAATTTAACTCTTGTTTTAATACTTCTTCTCTAAAATTACTTTTTCTAATGATTGTACGCACTTGGTCATCCATTTCCTGCTCACGAGTGGTCAACTCAAATTTTGCACGTTGTTCATAAATAGCAACACGTTCTTTATAGGCATTTAGTTCAGAACTTACAGAATCATCAGGGGCACATGCAGTGTATTCATCAAAAACATAGTCATTGTTGACTGCAGAAGATGCATCACTTGGTACAACTTCACTTTCACTTTGTTTCACATATTGATCATATGGGACAACATTGATATTACCCATATTTTCAATATTTGATTCAATAGTTTCAGTTGATGGTACTTTGTCATGCATCTTTTGCACATCGGCATCATCGTATAGTTTTAGTACCTCTGAGATGAGTTTGTCTTTGGATGGGCCAGCTTGTGGTGAAGAAGAGACCTTGGGAGAAACCATTGGAGAAATGCTAGCCATAAAAATTGTGTGTGCAGTAGGTCCATCATCCACATCAGAGTCGTATGCATCACAATCAGCGACTTGAAAGGCATTCTGATGATTGTGACCTATCTCCTGAGTAGGCTGCTCATCCACATCTGCATCATAGGTCTTGGCATTGCCCTCAGCAAGAAACAACAATTCCTCCTCATCCAAAGCAACACCATTATCCTGAGCTTGTACAAGCAGCATCTTATCTCTGAAGTAATCAGCATTCTGTGGACGTTTTGGAGATGTGCAGTTCCTTGCAATGTGTCCCTCACCTCCACAGTTATAACATTTGATCGGCTTAGATTGACCTGGATTACCATTCCTTCCTCGATTCTGATTACCAACATAACCTCTACCAGCTCCACCTCTTCCCTGATCATACTGTCTTTCCTGAACTGGTTGCACCACGATCCTCCCATCTTTAATAGTAGCTTGATTGTGTGGGTTAGATGCTGTTCTGAGGTTGTTGTTGGTTTGTGGGAGAGAATTCATGTTTTGACTAATCAGAAGAGCTAGTTGATTAATGATGTTACCCACGTGTGCATCAGCATCAGCTTGTTTGAACATGGGATCAGGAATGAGTTTGTGATTACCATTGCCCATGGGTATGACTTGTGAGGCTTTGGTTGAGATTCCGATGTTTGAGTAGAAGGCAGTTGAGTCATTAGATGAGCTTGTCTCTCCCTGGTTGGTTTTGAACTGATTAAGAATCATTTTTTCAAACATAGCATGTCTCTCATTCTGAAGGAGGAAGGCATAGAGTTGCTCATAGTTTGTATTCTTCAATCCTTTAGTGAGCTTCACAGAGGTGACAAACTTGTGCCATTCGGGGTTCATGTTGTTCACAAATTTTGAGTTCAGCTGAATGTTAGGCATAGTCATTCTGATGTTCCTCATATCATTCACCAACTTATGAAATCTCACATAGTACTCATAGACACTCTCATCTGGTTTCATCTTGAAGTGTTCAAATTCGTCATAGAGTTGTGATTCTCTGTTTTCCATAGTTAATTCAGAACCTGAGAGAAGCATCTTGACATTATCCCATACTGCCTTTGCTTCGGTGTTGTGATTGATCAGCTTGTAGATGTCTTTAGGAAGACCTTGAAGAACAATGTTAGAAGCCCTGATATCAGCATCGAATCTCTTTTTCTCCTTATCATCAAGCTCATCATACATCTTTGGTCTGTCCATTCCGTAAATCAGAGTTCCATCTTCAGCAGTATCAAGTACATCTCTAGTTGTCTCAACTCGATACGGTCCTTCATCAATGGATTTGAGAATGTTGACACCATTTTCCTTTCCAAGACAGTACAATCTGATTCGTTGAGCCCAAGAATCGTAGTCAGTTCTGTCAAGCATGGGTGGACGAGTATCTGAACCAGCTGCTTGAACATCCTCGGCAACAGTGGAGATGATTGTAGAAACGTTGGTAGACATGATGATAAATTACCCGGGATTTTATAGCTCTATGATTAAACCGGGAAATCGATTCTTTCACGGGATTTTACTAAATCAAGAGAAAACCGTAAAGAAATCACTCAAGTCGCTAGAAAATTATGCACCAAGTCGCTATCTTCTAATTCGCTATTCCACTAAGTCGCTAAAGTCCCAAGTCGCTAAACAAAAGACAAGTCGCTAAATAGCAACTCGCTAAGCCTCTAGTCGCTAGCGAAATTTTGGCAGCAATTCGCTAAGATACAAGTCGCTAAGGAATCAAGTCGCTAAATAGCAACTCGCTACTTACCAAGTCGCTAACACCAAGTCGCTACCCGTAGTGGAGAGTCCACTACTTGTACTGTTAGTCGCTAGGCCTAAGTCGCTAGCTCCAATAACTGCAACTCGCTACAAAATTGTAAAGCAAGTCGCTACTAAGAAAAAATCCGTAGGTCAAGTCGCTAGCAAGAAAACTTCACAAAAATCACTTTTCAATCCAAAAACAACCCAACCAAGATGATTCAAGCTTACCAAATGAAAACCTAAACACTTGTGATGATTCTAAACATAAAAGTACAAACAAAATCCAAGCTTTAACACAAGAAATCAACCAAATGATGCACAAACCACAAAAATTTTTCAAACTCAAAAACCACCTAAAAACCACTAGAAATCCAAAGATGTGCAAGATATGATCTAACCATGGCTCTTGATACCAATTGTAGGATATTGGATTTCACATACACGTCATATCATAACTCAAAGTGGGCGTATAAAGGTGAGTTCTAGAGAGAGAAAGTTAGAGGTTTAGGGAACTTAGTGAGAGAAAGTGAAAGATATTATTATGAGCTCCAACTCTCTACCTTGGGAGGTAGAGAGTATTTATAGTCTTACATAAAACGCCACACAACGGGCTGTGGATCAGGCATACAGTGGGTAAAGACCCGTCCGTCCTCCACGGTGTTACATAACTAAATACTACTTAGCTAGAAATAACTACGACTACGAGCTTTCTAACGATAACATATACATGAGGTGACCGACTCTTTAATACCTGGAATTTCTAATTCCTAACAGCATTAATGTGTTGTACATTATGCTTCTTTTCTTAATTATATGAATTACTAATTATAGTAAGAGTAAATTACATGGATGGTCCCTGTGGTATGTCAAAAGTAACAACTTTCGTCTCTGAAAGTTTAAAGTTGCACTGGTAGTCCCTAAGTTGGTAAACAAATAACACCACTGATCCTTTAGTTTAACGGGCGTTAAGTAAGTTAGTTATAATTTACACGTTAGCCCCTTTGGTTAAAGATCGTTGCATCGTATATCCTTAAATTTATTTACATAATTCGTACTTGTGGTTAGGCCGGTCAACGGAAGTCAACACCACGTGTCACCACATGAGTGGTGCCACGTGTCGTCGGGGGTCGGGTCGGTGAACGGGTCGGGTCGGGTTGCCACGTGGACCAATGAGGTGGTGCCACGTGGCATTGGTAAAATATACCATCTTTTGGCTCGAGTGGGATTCGAACCCGGGTTGTTTGTGTGGGAAGTGAACCTATGCCCAGTTGTGCTAAGCATAGTTTCATTAATAATACTCAAAATCAAATACATAACCCTTCCTTATTATTTGGCCCAATTCAATAATAACAAAAGGTTCAATTTAGGTTTTGGCCTATCAATTTATGAGGTTATATGGACTGTCAAAAAATAAATAAATACACCATCGGACTCGTTTTTTCGTAATCTTTCCAATGGTATTCTCGGGGAATTTTTTCGACTTAGTTTGAACCTCGAAAAATGCGAAAATCATCGTTTTTTCTTTGTTTTCGCATTTTTTGAGGTTCGTTTGAAATCAAAAAAATTCCCCGAGCATACCATTGGAAAGAGCACGAAAAAACGAGTCCGACGGTATGCTCGGGGAATTTTTTCGACTTGGTTTGGACCTCGAAAAATGCGAAAACAAAGAAAAAACAATGATTTTCGCATTTTTTGAGGTTCGTTTGAAATCGAAAAAATTCCCCGAGCATACCATTGGAAAGAAAACGAAAAAACGAGTCCGACAGTATGCTCGGGGAATTTTTCCGACTTCGTTAGAACCTCGAAAAATGCAAAAACGTCGTCGAAAAATGCGAAAACATGCTTTTCCGAGGTTCAAAGGAAGTCGAAAAAATTCCCCGAGCATACCATTGGAAAGAGTACGAAAAAAAGAGTCCGACGGTATACTTATATATTTTTTTACAGTCCATATAACCATTTAAATTGATAGGCTAAAAACTAAATGGAACCTTTTTATTGTTATTGAATTGGGCCCTTAAATTTTAGGAAAAGTTATGTAATAGATTTAGGGGAATATTATTGATGCTATGCTTAGCCCAGTTGGGCAAAGCTTTGCTTCCTACACAAACAACCCGGGTTCGAATCCCACTCGAGCCAAAAGATGGTATATTTTACCAATGCCACGTGGCACCACCTCATTGGTCCACGTGGCAACCCGACCCGACCCGACGACATGTGGCACCACTCATGTGGTGACACGTGGCGTTGACTTCCGTTGACCGGCCTAACCACAAGGACGAATTATGTAAATAAATTTAAGGATATACGATGCAACGATCTTTAACCAAAGGGGCTAACGTGTAAATTATAACTAACTTACTTAACGCCTGTTAAACTAAAGGATCAGTGGTGTTATTTGTTTACCAACTTAGGGACTACCAGTGCAACTTTAAACTTTCAGGGACGAAAGTTGTTACTTTTGACATACCACAGGGACCATCCATGTAATTTACTCTTATAGTAACATGTGTAGGCTTATATTTTTAAGACTTCCTTTTATAGGAAGTCCTAAATACATTATAATGTAGTGTAGATTAACCCTAGCAAAACTATTCCCATGAAACATACTACTCCTCTCATGATACTTGCAGTTATTCTACAGATGCTTAAGACTTCCACATACAAAGCATGATTTGTTATACCTAACAAACTCATCTTCTAGATGTTTTGATTTTTTTCTATTCTAATTCCTTTGGTTTCCCCTAGGGGTGGATGATCTTTCTCTAGACCTATACATTTCAGCATACCTGACTGTGTTCCTAGATGGTTTTTCCTTTTGTTTAGGTTGAACAGTCTCTACATGTGGAACATATTTAGTTTTATCACTTTGTAGAAGGTTTGACTTGTGAGGTATCAAAAGTGTCCTTAACCTCACTAGTCACTTCTTTTTCAACCTCTTTAATCTCATACTGCATTTCAGGTTCTTTAAAATCCTCTATTCCTGTGCTATAGAGCTCAAATTTAGGAGGTTTGTATAAACCTGAAGTGGCTGGTGCAACACTATTGTATCCTAAACCCTTTCCTGGTTTAAGAAGACCAGCCTCTATGATCTTATGTGAACAATATTTTGAATATGCATATTTGTCCACACGAGCTTGAATGTTATCCTTTTCTAACTTGATTTTATCTAAGTCAGTTTTAAGCAATGATATTTTAGCATCTTTATATAACACATCCCTCTTAAGAACTGCAACCTGTTCATTCAAAGCTTCTTCATTTTCTCTGTAGTAATCTTACTATTTTTCAACAAAGGCTAATCCTCTCTTATGCTTAGCTAAGTCATACTCAGATTGATTTAACTACATCCTTAATTTATCATACTGAGTTTTCAAAGATTCATAGTTATTCAGACAAGATTTGGTACAAGATTTATCATTATATACCTCAGAGTCTGAAAATGCCATTAGTGCCATGTTGGGAGGAGCTGCTTCTTCATGAGCCATATAGCTCCAGTCATACCCAACTCCATCAATAGCTACCATGGCCTTGGTAGATGAATCTCCCCAATTGGTTGTTCTTCTCCTATTACTTCCTTCATGTGACCTTGGGCTCCTGCATTCCCTAGCAAAGTGTCTTAGCTTCCTGCAGTTGTAGCATTCGACCTTGGACTTGTCAAAGCCAGCAGTTTCATCATTGTGGATGATGATCTTCTTTCCAGTCTCTTATGGAGGAACTTCTTTGCCCTCAAACTCAGGAGTGCTACCTGCCACTTAATGTCCATTTCTTCAAGGTTATCCTCATGTATCTGCTCCAAATCATCATGAATAACCAGAGATCCATTTGGTTGACTAGCTAGAAAAGCATTAATAGTGGCATTACTTAGGCTACCAGAATTATCTTGTGTGCTAGCAGTACCAGTATTTGTACTAGCACTACTAAATCCAAGGACATCATTGGTACTGCTAGTGATTGGTTGAGCCACAAATGCGATATTTGGTGACTCTGAGTTTGCAGTTGGAGTGGATTTCTTAACTTGATGCTCAATAATTTTAAAATTGTTGTATAGATCAACAAGTTTCATTTTTTCAAAGTCTGGCTTGTTGGTCCAGACCACAACATATGTATTCCACTCACTTGGTAGACTTCTCATGTACCTAGAGTTCACATCTTCAATAGAGACATCCACACCCAGAATGGCCAACTTACTAACAATTTTTTGAAGCCTGTTGTATATGGAATTAGAGATTCTGCACTGGTTGCACATAAAATTTCAAAATGTTGTTTTAGTAGAGTCTTCTGGGTCTTTCTGGTGGCTTCATTCCCACCAAAACCATCTTCAATGGCTTCAAACAACTTCTTTGCATCCTGATGCTTGGAGTAGGTCAGTAATAGTTCATTAGGGAGAGACATAAGTAGCAAGCTTCTTGCCTTTAGATCATTCTTTCTTCTGATCTTTTCATCACTGGGTGTTGGCTTTGGAATGGTTGGGGGTTCTCCTTCTTTGCCTGGAATAGGCACTGCAATGAAAGAATTTCCATTCTCAATGATCTCCCAGAGATTGTAATCCAGCATTATAAAATACTGCTCAATCTTGATTCTCCATACATCATATTCACCCTGCTTCACCTTGAGGATCTTTGCAGCAACATGTGATTGGTTGTATTTAGATTCCATTGCTTCTTTGTTGGAATGAACTTCTTCTAATTCTGAATTTTATATACACATGCTCTCATACCACTTGTGAGTCCCAAAACCCTTAGATCTACTTAGCTTGTATAAGTATATTGCCTTGAATGATTCCAAAGCAACTGTGAATGAAACAAATCTTAATGCTATCAAGTATGCGGATTCTACTTGATAACACTTTAAAGAATAACCAATAGAACAGTAAAGATGTAATGGACAAAGTAATAATCAAAACACTTTAATATTATTAAACAATAATACGGATACTTTAGCTAGTATCAGGGTATACAACCTTGAAGTTTTTTCACAGAATAATCTATATGAATAATATCACTAATGATATAACCTAGGACCTCCTTTTATAGGATAAGGAGTCCTTTACAAGAAAACAATCTGATACGCTTATGCAGCGCGTTCGGAGTCAAAGGAACTTCCTTTTTGTCGAGCAAGTTTTATAACACCCTAGGCAGTGAACCTAATCGTTGTAGTGTAGTATTAGGGTAAGCCACGGGTATTGATATCGTTCTCTAGAGGAATAGGAATGCTAGTGAGAAATTACTACGCTAAGGTTGGGGTTGAGGAAGATTATTTTTTATCTTTTTTATGTTTTTTTAGAAAATGAAAAGGTACGAATCTCGGGGTATTGGATTTGGGGGTTTGGTATTTTTACCGATTACTCTACTTATCTAATTATCTAATCTAAGGTGAGTGTAGTCTATTTCTAATTGTTGTGTGCTCTTATGATAGTTAAAAATGTATTTGCTTAGATGTTATTACTCCCTAGTTATCTCCTATTGATGGTTGAATTGTCACGTCCTTATTCTTAACGCGTTGTGTTTCTAAGGTCGTAGGGTATGCGTTTATTCCTAACTCTTTGAAGTTACCTAAGGTTAATGACTACGAAGTCTCTAGGATTCATAAACTTAACGCTAAGGTGATCTTTGGATGTTTAGCCTACAATTCCACTAGTAACTATAATCTAAGGTTCAACAAAGATTAATCAAGCATTAATAACACAACGGATGACCTATCGCAATACTAGGTCAATCACAATTAAGATAAGAGACAACCAATCAATATTCAATAACTAGGTTTCATATATCTAAGCAAATACACAAATAAATTAGCCGGACATGGAGAACATGCAAGCATACACACAAACAATTGAAGACATGATTGAATCAATGAAGTAAAACACTTATTTTGTTGTAAAATAGGGTATGGAACCCTAAGATACTGCCCAAGACAGCCTTGGTTCGGTTTAGGTTTTTACTCCACAAAACTACCTCTCTAAAACTGAAAAATTCGGATTATATATATACTGTTACAAACTGCGACGGCGTCACTCTTTAATTGTGACGCCGTTGGGTCGCCATCATTAGGGTTTCGTCTTGGCCACGTTATCATTGTGACCGCGCCACTTTATGCCTGTGACGCCGTCGCCTTCAGTCTCTGACGCCGTCTGGATCAAAGCTAGGCCATCTGAGCTGAGACGCCCTACTCTTTTAAAACCTGATGCCGTCACTTTTAAAATAGCAATTTGCTCTCTGAGCCGTCACAAAACATGTCTCGATGGCGTCGCACTTAAGCCGTGACGCCGTCCCCTTGTGTTCCACCAGCCTGAGTGTCTCGATTCTTGACTTTGGCCATTTTCTTCGTATATTCGCGCCTTTTCGTCGGAATAAGTGTCATTCCAGCAATTTGCCTTCAAGAGACCTAAAAAGTGAAAAGGAACGAAATTAATTAGTAACGGATACAAAAGTGATCAATTAAGGGCATAAATGACCCCTCAAAAGTGTACCTTTTAAATCCTTATCAAATATCCCTACACTTGGTATTTACTTGTCCTCAAGCAAATGTGCTTTTAGCCAATTAATTTATAAGTTAGGGGTCATGAAGCATTAGTTTAGAACAATTCATAACACATATAAGCCCCGCAAAAGTCCTAACAAGCACGGAAATTACATACTAGCACCTCACAAGGGGTGTTTGGATACTCACATCTCTCGGGTGTATATGAAATATATCAAATTGGAAATGGAAGATAAACACTCATTAACCGGTCCTAGTACATAGATTACCATAGGCTTGAGACTAGATCAAACCTCCATCGCTTTGGCGTAAGCACCTAGGAAAAACTATCCAAGAGGTCTTTTAAAGGGTTGTAACGTTAGGCTTACGGTAGGGAAACAAAGGGTTTGATGTGATAGGCGATTTAGTGGTGGCAAGTCAAGAATCTTTATGTTACAAGCATGATAAGAATGGCGTTGCTAAGCCAAGACTCGACACTCTAAACTCTAGATAAATTGAAACAAACGAACATAAACTTAAAGAAAAATGTAGGATGGTAGCCCGTTTGTTTTTTTTTTCATACACTTTTATTCTACCATCCTCTATGATAACATCACAATAATAGGGATTTACAGGCACTTCCCTACACTTGAGTTTTTATTACTCTAACACTAATTTGACCCGAATTGAAAAGATCAAAACACTTGAAGTACATTATTACGCAAATAAAGGGAATTTGAATTTAACGTTCCCTTCCCGTCATTTCATAAAATTTAACTTTTCCCATGATTCCCAATCGTTCCAAAATTGTGTACAAAGGATATGACTCGACTTAGCAACTTATGCAAGCAACTAGATAATTGAACTAAGGGTTAAGTATGATAACAATAATGCACTAAAAGTGAGTGCATACAAGGTAGGCTAAGGCGATTTGGGTGTACATTTGGGGGTGGATTGTAAACAATGCTCTTCATTGATATTCCGAAAAACCGAAACATCACGAGAACCACGAAAAGGATAGGCTCTGAGGGGTTAACTAGGGGTATCGTGTACTAAAGATGAGTACAACGCAAGGGTGTGGGGGAATTACTCAACCGATGTGGAAGAAGTAATTATATTACGGGTATCAAACAAGGGTTATCCTAATGCCTCTTATCATTTAGTTATTCCTAACTACACAAGTGTAGTCTTACTAGCGATCTCGGAATGCATCACAAAACAAGTTCTAGAATCTATTATACTACCGGTTCACACTCTAAGCATTAAAGATGAATGCTTTAATTCCTACAAATCTAAGGGCGATCCTCACATTTTGGGTGGAATTTAAGTGGTAAAGGGTTTTTGTGCTAGTCATATAACTTCCTATCCATGAGACGCTTTAATAAGACTAATGGCCCACTCCTATCTGTCATGAAAAATTTTAAATTTGGTGCCAAAATTACCCAAACCGATATTTCTCATGGTTTATTACACAAATGCTATTGGACAAGGCAAATAGTCATGGATAAGCATAGTTTCAAAGTTCCCGTTTTATTTTCCCTCCCTACACTTAAAATGAACATTGTCCCCAATGTTCCCCGAAAGTATCAAAGTTATGATAATGGAAGGTAATTAAAAATGAAAGAAACTAATACTCCCCTTGTTAGCTCGGTAGGATCCGTGTGAAGTAGTGGTTAAATATTTCTTCAAGAAGAATGTTATGCGTGAAAAAGCTCCATCCAATCTTTTATTTCATCTTCTTGATAAAATAAAACCTGCACACTTGAAGAAAACAAACAAAACCTTTGCGTAAAATCGGCGGTAACAATATATATAAGACTCTACTAAACTAGGATATAATGCTTGTGGAATGGATGTTTACAGATTTTCGGGAAAATTAAGACCTGGAAAATTCCAAAATTTTATAAGTAGCTCAGAAAACGAGAAAAAGTAGTAAGGTGTTTCTGCTCCTCCTGACGTCGTTAGGTTGCGACCCTGACGCCATCAGGTTATCCTTACAGAAACTGGTCTGCGATTTTCTGGAAAAAATTCTGGAAAATTTTATATCTTTAGAATCTGGAAAAATTCCTGCAAAAACATCCATTATGACTCGATACAAGCATTTGACTCGAACAAACACACATGTATATCTTTTAAATAATTGTAATTCTCATGTTCACGTTTCTTTTGAAAACGTGTGTAATCCTTCATACACTTATCCCTTATGTAAAATACCTTTATATGTAATTAAGACGAGGTTAAAGACAAAATAAAGCATTTTTACAAATTTAAACATGAGAATAAACAATCACTAAAAAGATATACGACACACAAACAATCAAACAATTAAGCATGGGTTGCCTCCCATGAAGCGCTTTTCTTTATTTATGAGTCTTGTAGCTAGACTCGAAGTCGTGCCCCTACGTAGTCTCGTGCACGCTTACGTGCCCGTACCTAAGCCACTCCAATGTTCTTTCACTTTTCTTGTACTCATCTCCTAACTCGAGGCATTGTTTGTAATATCTCTTAGTTTTCTCATATGGGTACCTAAGTCCATTTTGCTTATCCCTTTCACTAAGTAATGAAATAGGAGTCATTCTATTACATGCCTCAATATCCTTGTGTTTAAACCTAGGATGAGCACGTGGCATTTGGTAGACAAAATCTTCAACTTCATCAGAGAACGTAATTAGACCATCAACCATTCGTTCATTCAGCCTAGTCATTCTCTTAAAAGGTTTTCCAAAAATTACTTGGGTGAGGTCCTTATCAATAAATTCTCATAAGTCTTTTAATACCATGAATTCCACCAAATAAGCGAAACTTCCAACAAACACATGCAAATGAGTGACTGCTTCAACAACATTGTTCCCTTGATAAGTTAACTCATTGACCTTAATCTTATTATATAAGTTCCTTGAGATTAAATTTAAAGGCAAGAACGAATTCAAGTAAGCATCAAATCCTTCTAATCCTATTTTGCAAGGGAATTGCATGTTAAAGGGACTATCTTTTTCAATTCTACACCTAGGGTCAAAACATTGGGAGGGGTCCTCTTCCGTTTCAAAATTAACCTCATTGATGACTTCCCCATTATCAAGGGCTTCACCATAGTCAAACTCCTCATCGGAGTCCGAGTCATAGAAGGGACTATGTTGTTGCCAATTTATTTCATTATGCCCTAGGTCATTTCCAAAGTGGTGAACGGGTGAAGGGTTTTGTGGGATTGTGCTCTCAATTTTAGGATTGGGAGGAGGATTGGGGGCGGGTAGTGTGAAGGCTCTACGGCGGAAAATGCGAATCATGGTGAGTGATGGATTTTACGAACAAAGTCACGAAGAAGGGGGATAGACTACGAGGAAGCTAAAAATAAGAAAAAGCTTACTTGATAGGAATCAAGCAAGAAAACCTAAACGAGGTGAACTCCTAACTAGCTATTCTATTCCCCAATAGCGGCGCCAAAAGCTTGATACGCTTACGCAGCGCGTTCGGGGTCAAAGGAACTTCCTTTTCGTCGAGCAAGTTTTATAACACCCTAGGCAGTGAACCTAATCGCTGTAGTGTAGTATTAGGGTAAGCCACGGGTATTGATATCGTTCTCTAGGGGAATAGGAATGCTAGTGAGAAATTACTACGCTAAGGTTGGGGTTGAGGAGGATTATTTTTTATCTTTTTTATGTTTTTTTAGAAAATGAAAAGGTACGAATCTCGGGGTATTGGATTTGGGGGTTTGGTATTTTTACCGATTACTCTACTTATCTAATTATCTAATCTAAGGTGAGTGTAGTCTATTTCTAATTGTTGTGTGCTCTTATGATAGTTAAAAATGTATTTGCTTAGATGTTATTACTCCCTAGTTATCTCCTATTGATTGTTGAATTTTCATGTCCTTATTCTTAACGCGTTGTGTTTTTAAGGTCGTAGGGTATGCGTTTATCCCTAACTCTTTGAAGTTACCTAAGGTTAATGACTACGAAGTCTCTAGGATTCATAAACTTAACGCTAAGGTGATCTTTGGATGTTTAGCCTACAATTCCACTAGTAACTATAAGCTAAGGTTCAACAAAGATTAATCAAGCATTAATAACACAACGGATGACCTATCGCAATACTAGGTCAATCACAATTAAGATAAGAGACAACCAATCAATATTCAATAACTAGGTTTCATATATCTAAGCAAATACACAAATAAATTAGCCGGACATGGAGAACATGCAAGCATACACACAAACAATTGAAGACATGATTGAATCAATGAAGTAAAATACTTATCTTGTTGTAAAATAGGGTATGGAACCCTAAGATACTGCCCAAGACAGCCTTGGTTCGGTTTAGGTTTTTACTCCATAAAACTACCTCTCTAAAACTGAAAAATTCGGATTCTATATATAGTGTTACAAACTGCGACGACGTCACTCTTTAATTGTGACGCCGTCGGGTCGCCGTCATTAGGGTTTAGTCTTGGCCACGTTATCATTGTGACGGCATCACCTTATGCATGTGACGCCGTCGCCTTCAGTCTCTGACGCCGTCTGGATCAAATCTAGGTCGTCTGAGCTGTGACGCCCTACTTTTTTAAAACCTGATGTCGTCACTTGTAAAATAGCAATTTGCTCTCTGAGCCGTCACAAAACATGTCGCGACGGCGTCGCACTTAAGCCGTGATGCCGTCCCCTTGTGTTCCAGCAGCCTGAGTGTCTCGATTTTTGACTTTGGCCATTTTCTTCGTATATTCGCGCCTTTTCGTCCGAATAAGTGTCATTCCAGCAATTTGCCTTCAAGAGACCTAAAAAGTGAAAATGAACGAAATTAAGTAGTAACGGATACAAAAGTGATCAATTAAGGGCTTAAATGACCCCTCAAAAGTGTACCTGTTAAATCCTTATCACAATCACTATATATTCGTATAAGATATACAATATCTATTCTATAAATATAAAACGCGTACATATCATCTAAGCAGTACAAACTATATGTACTAACAATACTAAGTTAGTTAGTACTGCTAGTGAAATCTTCAGCAATCCAGCCTCTATGCTTGACAACACTTAAGACAATTAGTACTGATACGTTTAAATCTCAACATAGACTTAAGCCATAACTCTAGATCATGGTACCGTGTGCTCTAAACCTTTGCTTATTAGCTGAGAGTTATAGTTATAAATAGACTACTAATCAATAAATAATTTATAATATTATTGATCGGTCAACTTTTGTAACATTAATGGATTAATTACTTTATTGTAACTAAAGATAATGAAATTGTGGTCTATAGAAAATACAACATTGCTTGTAGGCCTTTTTAAAAGGAAACGGTTAAGAAAATATCATAATTATTAGACCTGTAGTTATTCACATTACTTACATTACTTACGTCACATTTGAAAGATAGAAAAGATTATAACATAAATATTAGTTTCTTTAGTTACCTAATTTTGTGATGAAAGATATGAAAGAATTATAAAATAGATTAGGGGTGTGCACGGTTAGGTTTTGGTCGGTTTTTGGCTAAAACCGAAACCGAACCGAAATATTCGGTTTTTGTAAAACCTAAAACCGAAACCATCCTGTTTTTGGGGGTTCGGTTTTTTCGGTTTCTTATCGGTTCGGTTTATCGATTTTTTCGGTTTTTAACCATTAATATTTTGGTGTAGCTAATTTATATCAACAAACTTGATTTTCGTAGAAAATTAGTTACTTTTCTTATGTCAACCTAAGCCTAATAGTGTTTATCTCAAAATTCTATAATTAGGTTGTGTTTGGCTAGGGGTTTATGGGGCTTAAAATTTCAAAAGCCCCCTATAAGCCTCGCTTGGCGTAGAGGCTTGTAGGGGGGCTTTTGAAATTATAAGCCCAAGCCCCACCCATAAGCCCTTGCCCAAAAAATGAGGCTAAAGTTTTTATAAGCTCCAAATATAAGCCCCGTTGATACCAAATTACTTAATTACCAACAAAAATATCTAATATATACATATGTTCATTTAATTATATTAGGCAGTACCCGTGCATAGCAACGAAATTTTCTAGCATCAAATATTTATGGTTGCGATATTGTGGTAATTTTTTCGTATAACGTTTAAACATGAACGTGAAAATTCATATTTCAAAAAAATTCAAATTCAGATAAATTTCACAATTTAACAATTCATATATAAAATTTACCAAGAATATGTCTAGCAATTTACGCAAAATTTTACCCGATAATTTACATCATTACAACATTTAACTACACTATACTAATAATATTATAACAAATTTCACCAACAAATAGGTTTACATAAAAAAAAAAAATTGTAACAAAATTTACATAAACTTTATAGCAACAATATACACCAATTTATATAAACTTTATGACTAAATTACAAAAGCTTAGAAAAATTATTACACAACAAACTCAAAAAATATGCACTTTCACCGGTGACAACGACATATTCCGGTAGCGTCGGCGTGGGAAACTCAAGCGACCGTAGCTGCAAATTCCATCAAATTTTACATAATAAATTTAAACCAACAACTTTATAACAAAAATTAAATACCAAAGTTTATAACCAAAATTTATACAATAACAATTATAACAAATATTAACAACTTAAGAATAAAGCATGCTATTTATGGTGATAGCAACGAGACGGCAGTAACAACTCTTTTCGGCGACAGCGGCAGCGACGATTTTTTCCGGCGAAATATCAGCGGCAAGCGGCGGTAAAAGGCGGCATACCAAAAAAAATACCAAAAATGTTAGTATACCTTCAAAAATTAAAAAAAAAAAAAAAAAAAAATCCTACAGACTACAAATAAAATCTATAAATCGATAAATAAAATCTATAGATCTACAAAAAAAATAAAAATAAATAAATAAATAAATAAATAAATAAATAAATAAAAAACCCTTCAAAACTAATAGATCTATTAAACA
Source organism: Chrysanthemum makinoi (assembly GCA_910596185.1). Taxonomy (NCBI): domain Eukaryota; kingdom Viridiplantae; phylum Streptophyta; class Magnoliopsida; order Asterales; family Asteraceae; genus Chrysanthemum; species Chrysanthemum makinoi. The sequence continues at coordinate 237,850,796 of OU343218.1, forward strand.
AACTAAAAAAATACCGTAAAACTTGCAAAACCCTTTTGGTGGTCGTGTGTCTTGATGGTTCCTCTCGGTGGTAGTGATACTGTGGTGGTGAGATGACGGTGGAGATGGATTTCAGTGGTGAGTTGGTTTGTGTAGTGGTGGCGTCCGGTGGTGGTGTGGTGATAGTGGGAGAGATGAGAGGGTTTTTTAGTTGTAAGATGAGATTATTTGTGTGTCTGATTTTTTTAGAGTGTGATTTGATTTTTTAATTCCTACATTTCCTTGATCTCCAGACCAGTTTTGTAAAGTTTTTAAAGTGTTTTAAAGAGTCGGCATATATAGATTCAAAAGTCAGCCGATTTTAAAGAGTTGACAAATATAGATTTTTTAAATTTCAAGAATTCAATACTTTCCTTAATTAAAATTCAGTATTTCACATTGACTAATTTAAATTTCAAGGTGTATTTCAATGTTTGACCAAGATTCAAGATTTCATTTTCAAGTTTGACCATGCACTTATTATATGTAGTTAAGATGTTCTTTTTAGTAATTTTATAATAATAAGCCTCAACTTAAGCTAATTTGTCAAACAAGTTTATGAAAATAAACAATTCAGTTTCGGCTTATAATATAAGCCCCAGCTCCCAGACCCTTGCGCTAAACATACCCTTAGTATGATCATTGTTACATAAGTATTGATATATTGTAAAGTAAACACATGCACACGAAAAACAAACATGTAAACGTTAACATAAATATATTATAATACCTAAAAAATTAATATTAGTTTATAAATTAGATTTGTTTACATTATATTAGTTATGTACTATTATATAGTAAATCGACTCGGTTCAGTTTTTATGGTTTGATTTGTCGACGAAAACCGAAACCGAACTAAAAGTTTCGGTTTTTGAAAAAGTAAAAACCAAATCATCGGTTTTTAGTTGGTCGGTTTTTCAGTTCGATTTTTTTAGTTTTCGATTCGGTTTTTTGTTCACCCCTAAAATAGATTTAAGACCTTATTTATTCACAATACTTGCACCAAAACTCAATTGCAAAATATAAACAATGCCATTAATAAAAGATTAATCCTATTTAATCACATTAAAATGTAAGTTATTAATTACTCCCAAAACTTAATTAACTTTTATATAAACCCAAAACTCAACTTTATACGTAGTATAAAGGTAGTTAGAGTAGTTAGAGGTACTGAAATGGATATCACACATTAGTATTTGCTGAAAACTTATAAATAAATTAGTCATTAATATAACTAAAAGAGAATTAGGTTTTACCATTTCAGTAGAAACAATAAAAATCGTGCTTACATATCCTTCATCAATACACTAGTTATAATACCCATGCATGCACGAGGTTTTGACAAAAAATTTATCATGTATTAATACCGAATATTGTATTTTTAAAGGTAATTGCATATAATTATATAGGTATAAGTTTCGTGCAGGTACGAAGTTTACACATAAATCAAATTTATTTTAACATTTTAGTTCAGTATATAGACATATAAGAATTTGCCCATGAAAATTATTATATAAGTACAACTAATACTTATGCACGAGTTTTTCATTATGCATTAATATACATTAGAATTTGGTAAAATATTTGTAAAAATTTCTGTTAGGTAACTCATGATTTAATTTTATTTAGCTGACAAAGATGTTGATGTTGTACACATGATGCAAGTTTAATAACACATAATAAGCGTTGATAAAGTTAAAGTATACTTCTTAAAGTTTTTTAAAAATGTTTTTCTAGATATCCTTATATAAATAAATAAGAATTACATGAATCATTTTTATAAGTACAATCGCGTATATTTATTTTTAAATTAAAGTAACTCATGTTTACAATTTGATAATTATATTACCGTTTTCAGTAATTTAGCAGTATTTAAAATGTAAACTCGTGTCCACATAGGTTAAACTTTTAAAAATGAAATAAATGAGCCCTTGTTGAACGTATATAGTCAAAAAGTTGATACTTATAATCTTATGCAAATTTAAATGTTGGTATTTTAAAACAACATATGCATTGTATTTTTAAGATATTAAGTATAAGGGGTTATTTGTTAATAATCCAAAGTTATTAAAAAATATGAAGGTTTATAATATTGCACTTAACTCTATATAATTTTTAAAAATTCAACAACTAAAGTTTTATCAATTACCTCATTTTTTTTTAGTTTTTGTTTTCACAAATTTGACACATATATTTTTATGTGTTTTTTTATCAACTAAATTTCTCCATCAAAATTTTTAAAGTTTGACCAAAATCAATTTAATTTTTACTTTTATTAACAAATTATATCACACGATTTTGCGTACATGACGAAATTGAGCTCTTCTATTGGCCCAATTGTTTTTTCAATAAGAATGAATTGACAAAATCACTCCGAAATGATGTAAATACTTTATTATATAAAAGATGTCGACACTTTCATCACATCAATCATTAATATGTTCCTTCAATTGGTGAAAAAAAATAGTACATGCTTTGTTACAATTGACCATGTCTCATGATTTATACCAATTTGAAGATTCAACACTCTTTGCAATTTATCAGTTGTAGAAGAAAACTATATGCTATTTATAGATTTTAATTTGTATATGCGTAACTCTTCAAGATAAGTGAAGAGACTCATTTACTTAGTTACTTTAATCAAAATGACTTACAATGATTGCAAAGACAATTAATTAAAGATGAGTAGTGATATGTGGGCCTAATAAATGGACCTAAAGATGGACCTAATGCTTAAATGACTTGTACAATTGCATAATTGTACAAGTCATTTAAGCATTAGATCCATCTTTAGGTCCATTTTTAGGCCTATCTATCATTTTTCTTAATTAAATATAACCTTAACTCTCTAAGATAACAACACTCGGTGGTGCGTAAATTAGGCACTTTGTATAGTTATATAACTCCTTACTCTCGGGTTTTATCGGGGTTGTGGTATAATTTGTCCACATTTTACCTCTTTGTACTTTGCTTCACCGAGATTGGAATTGTTGTTGTTGTAAGAAGTTATATTAGCATATCTTCACATCTCCATACCTCATACCACATTTTGTTTTAAATTAAGCTCTTTTAATTTGTACAATGTTATATGATCATAAACTTGTCTACGCATATTACTTTATATCGCATAAGATTTGTTACGATTGTGATGGCATGTCTAGTGCTCGTGAGAGTCGCAAATTATTCAGATTTTAGGCATTGATTTTTACGGCTTCCAGCGAGAACAACTCCTTTGATATAGTATGCAATGAATGTTATTTGGATATAGAAGTTTGTATGAAAATATAACTTTACTGAAATAAATGATATGTTTAAATGTAAAGAGCTTTTAGATAAGTTGCAATGTCAATAGGCACTGTGTAAGAAATTTTTAATTTTGTATTGTATCATTCAAGTAAGACTGATCTCATAAATGTGTAGACTGACGACAACAAACATATTTTTAATTTTGTCCGAATAGGATAACATTATTTTTTGAACTAAAACTGCAGGTTAATCGATACCAGTGTAAATAAAACCTCAATATATTTATACACTTGTCCAAGGCCCAACTTACACCACAGAGAATAGGGCCCTCACAATATTGACCTACTGCAATTCATTATGCATGTCAATCTAACGAAATACTAGTAATAAATTGCTAGAGGAAAAAAGAATCAAGTTGTCCAAATCTATCAATGTGAGAAACTAATAATATTCTAGCTCATCAAATGAAATGCAGTCTTATCTTTTATACAAATTTAGAAGTTGAAATTGTTAAAGCATATGGGTGAACAAATATATATTCACATTAAGGCATGAGGGAGTGGTACCCTAGTACCCTAATACCCTGGAGTGCCACATCACCTCTATCCAATAAAAACCTTCCAACTCAAAACTACCCCAATTCTACCATAACACTACCCTAAAGTGGAAGGAGTGGTACCCTAGTACCCGATTTTTTTTTTTTTAATACATAAAAACCCTCCATCCCACCTGTCGTCTTCCTCCTTCCCACCTGCAAAACAACACAAACGAAAAACACACACACACACATCACACTATCAACATCCACATTTCTCTCTTAATCTTAAATCTCAATCTCAACCCAACAAACTATTCCACTTTTAAATCCCATCAACTTCACATAATTTATATAAAATCCAAAACACTTTGTTTGTTACGTGAATCATTTGGATCGAAACAGGTAATTTCATCTTGATCTTTCTTAAAAAATGGTGTTGCTACTCCCCCCAACGGTCACCATCTTGATCTTTCTTAAAAAAAAATACAAACACAACACGGGTTCACCATCGGGCTTGGAACTCGATTTTGCTACTCGATCAAGGTACCCGATTTGCTGGGGGCGGTGTACCCGCTCGGGTTCACCAACTCGATGGACTACCCGAGCTCCACTCCGTCCTCCCTAAGATTTCATGTCCTACTCTTTTAACATCACAACTACAACAATAACGATACTCAATCCCGCATGAGCAAGGTATTGAGGAGGTAAAATATAGACAGATCATACCTTTACCCATGTCTTACTCTTTTTAGCAAAGAACCAGAAAAGTTTAATACTTGACAATTTGACATTGATAAATTTTGATTTTCATTTTAATCTCTTTCCATTTGACAATTTTCAGTTATCACATTAATAAGTGTAGTAAACATAATTATACATTTTCAATTAGAACACCATGAAGTTCTCATGATTCAGTTATATTTTCATATCGACCCGAATTGCACAATCAGATGAAAATTTATTTCGCATAAATATATATGTTTAAAACCTTTCCGCTGTTAGACAATGAAAAACCCCGTGGTTAATACTTTTTATTGATTCGATATATATAGATGCAATACATAATGAAACCCTAATGTACCCAACCCCACATACCAGGCTTGGCCTTATTTATCATCTAATACTCACCCGCAGTCTGAGCGGACGAAATCGCAAAAACTCGGACTGGAGTAGTAAACTAGAAAAGAAAAGAAAAACAAAACATTAACGTAATGAAAGCATAACTTTAGTCGACTCGTAACAAAATCGTACCAACGGCCGACTTTAGTAGACTGGTACCAACGGTCGGTAAGTCGACTGGTACAAACGGTCGATTTTATGGACTGATACCAACGGTCAACTTTAGTTGACTGGTAACAAAGTCGTACGAACAATCGATTATCAAATAAACAATAAAACAACTGTAAATTAAAGTAAACTTGATAACTAAAAAACAAAACAAGATCCAACTTCTTCTACTAGTCTTGATCATCCTATCTTTCCCTAGTACCTAGCTACAGGACCATTTATTATGAATCGATTCAATCATCGACAAATCAGGTAATCCCAAGGCTCATTCTTACAAACATCAATCTCACGAATACACGTAACCTCATCATGATGTCCATTAATCTTCAACCATAAAGAATGATTAATCAGTTCTTCATCAGTTGGTCTAAACCGATACCCCTCAAAAAGAACAGGTAAAACATCGATTCTTTAATAATGGCCACTCTTTAAAATTAAGGATCAACAATAATGTTTAAACCTAGGATACATCAACAGAAAAGAAAAAACAAAAAACAAAGTGAAACAGAAGTGATGGCTTGTTTAATTTGTATGATTAGGGTTTGACGGGACGGCCTATTGGAAGCGGCTCAACATAGCCATCTAGGTCATAGGATCATACATGCTCCGATACCATGTTAGACAATAAAAAACCCCGTGGTTAATACCTTTTATTGATTCAATATGTATAGATGCAATACATAATAAAACCCTAATGTACCCAACCCCACATACCGGGCTTGGGTCTTATTTATCATCTAATATCCGCGACTCGCATGGCTACATGTAAGTTTGCATCCTGATCCTGGTATAATTGGAATATTTAACATATTCTTGATAAATAGTTTAGTAGCAGTATGTAATATCAGCCATGGTCTGCGGAATGCTTATCTTAAAACTTGATACTAGCTAGTTTGTATAATTTGTTTAATTAAGAGTAAATTGCAAAAATCGTCTTTGTGGTTTGGTCAAATTGCATGTTTCGTCCTTGTAAATCAATAAGTGCAAATATCGTCCTTATTTTGTACTGTTACATGCACTTTTGGTCATTCAACAGTGAAATTTAGCAAACCACAAGGACGGTTTTTGCAATGATGGAGGACCAAAAGTGAACGTAACAGTGTCAAATCCGGACGATTTTTGCACTTAATGAACCACAAGGACGAAACGTGCAATTTGGCCAAACCACAAAGACGATTTTCGCAATTTACTCTTTAATTAATGAGATAGAAGAAGCTAGAATAATAAATTATAACGTGGTCCAGGGGTTCAGATTCCGTTACCTACACAAATATTCCTGACTCTTTTTTTTAGACAACGTGTCTCGACTATTCAAATTTCCAAAGGGTGCGGTTTGTGGAGGGACACGATCGATATATGTTATCACCTTATTACTATTTTATTTGTTTTTAAACTCACTATTTAAAAATAATCTAAAACATGCCCACACTTTTGCAAATTATATGTTGGTGAGTAACATACAAGCTTCATTGTGGTATTTTGAATACATGTTACTTCATGAAAATAGCTATCATGCATGCTATATATATAGATTAAGTGCATGCATGCATGCATGTAACACATTTGCATGTTATTGTTGAGTCATGTTTATACTTTATAGGATAGCAATATGGGATTAGTAGAACATCGTTAATGGGTTCTTTAATTTAGCTAACATGAGCTCAAATGTGTAGTCTGTATAGTGATGGAAGTTTGAGGTTCTTTAATGAAGGTCTCAAGGCCGTTGAATCTTACATGCAGACGACAACTTTGGGGCCGGGCTATTCAGGTGCCTAGCTAGCTAGCTATCACCCAACTCAAATGTGTTGGAATTATATAACATGACTAATCATAAATATAAACAATAAACATCAAAGTAAGTGCTGAAGCGTATAGGAACATATAATGAATAATTAATTAACATAAACATAAAGTATGCGTACCTTACTTGATTCTAGCCGAACAAGAATCAAATCCACAAACTAGCAATTAGGATGAACCCTAATTAGGGTTTATAGGATTATAAGAATTACCCCTTACCGTTTTGTAATTCAATCCAAGATACAATCAATAGTGTGATTGTACCACGTTCTTGTACACACGTACTATAACAAATTAAAGTAATGATAGTTTTAATTAAACAAAATAATTATGTTTTGGAAAAGATGTGGATCGACACCCATAAGGGTTGTACGACCGGATTATGCAAAAACACACACAAAACTATTTAGGTTTTAGCATAATGAGTACAAGAGATGCAAAACAAACACCCTTGGTTTTGTATTTATACCCAAACTAACTTGGTGAACAAGTTTGAGTTGTAGAGGAATTGGGTTTCCTTTTCTTGTGGCCGATCGGTTCTAACCATCCCACAAGGATTCCGGAACCTTCCCAATATTTACAACATAGTCCTTTTCCAAATACATTTAACGACCGTTAGTCCATTACACTAATTACTTAACGTCCATTATGTTATTTCATTTAATTAATAAATAAATATAACATTTACATTTAATTATTAACTTTAATTCTCATACGTAAAGTGTGCAATCCCGTGGTCTCGAGTTCGATCCTAACACACGTATATTAATTTATTGTCCATAAAACCAACAGCTCCCACTTGGATATATCTTAATAGAGTGATCACATCGGTTAGCGTCTAGCAACACTTCGATGCCTCTAGTACAACTCGAGCAAGGTCTCCTGGAAAAACCTTTTAATGATTTCTCATTATTATTATCCTTTTGTTTCTAATACCATGTTAAATAAAGATATGGAATTAAGTCATTCTTTATTCAACTATTCTGTTTCTCGTTATTAGTGATTGAACAAGATTACCAAATCTTCTAAACATATTTAGGGGAGATTTTGGGTGTGGCCACACAAACATCTTGTCAACCCTACGAGGAGCCCATCAGTATTAAACTCCAAAATAAATTTGAAGGAACAAATTCTATCTTGACTACGAGAATAACCCACAAACTTTGCAACACTTCAGGAAACAACCCTTATGACTACCAGTTACGTATAGCGTTAAGTTGTTCCACCGAAGTGCACTACATTCATGACACTTATCTGGTATCTCAAGTCTGAGGATAACTATTCGTAATTTACTTATAACAATATCCACAAAGTAAATTATGTAGTTGGGATAAGTCCTATATTCAATTCATTGAATATCATCTAAAATTGGTATGCATTCTCATCAATATACTTTCAAGTATATTCTACCATATCTCTCAGATTTGTCTTAGTTTAATGATACTCCCATATCATTAATTGACAACGGACGATTTAGAATAAATAAATTTATTCACGGATTAAACATGCAAATATAGGATACAATATATTATAAAATCAATCATACCAAATATTTGATTTATTATAACAATTGTTTAACATCCCTTATCCAAATACCAAATAGATCAATGCATGAAAATTCCAGTTGATGAATTATGCCTCAAGTAATGACAATCATACTTGTTGACAAGGCATAAATCAACCAACTTGATCTATTGTAATTTTGAGAATACTTATTTCAAGAATTCAATTAATGAAGTCCTTGTATGTGTGCATTCACCAATCCACATAGTAATTCATAAAGTGTGTGACATCCTCTATCACCAATTTATGACAATTTAAACTTTCAAACATTTTAAAGTTTAAAGTATTCTTATTCTTTTAATGTATAATGCAACTGCGCTCTAAGTAGCACAACTAGTTCAAATGTCCATTAACAAGGATGAAATCCTACCATGACTAGTATTGAGTGTCATCTCAATTAAACCAAATCATTGTATACAAACAACAATATGCTCATTAAAATTCTGTAAACTTTAATATCTTATTGTGTAATGTTTTATGCTTTCCAAACTTTCAAGTTTAAAGCTGATGACAATTTGCACAACAATTGACATATCGTTCATCCATAAAATCTAGGAGCAGTTCCAGGATAAGGATGTAATTCTTTTAGAATATTCATTACACAAGTTATCTAATAACTTTTAGTTAGATATCAATGTTGTCAAATCACTTCTTATTCAAGAATGATACAACAATTTTAATACACAACATGATGTACATGATGAATCTACAGGTCAACCTTAGAATTCATTCACGTTCTATCTTGTCAAAAGATATTTACCCATTTTCCAAATGATATATCATGTTTTATTAGAATCATTTATTTTACTGCACATGTTTATTAACAATAAACATATATTCCAAGGTTATATGTTTTAATTCTTAAATCTTACAAGTGAAGTTTCATTCCAATCTAAGACTTAACATTTACCTTACAAGGAATGTTACTTCCTATATGTTATACAACATATAAGATTTAAAACCTTAACATAATACTCCCACTAGCTTTTAGGAATACTTAAAATTTATCTTATTTTAATTATAAATCAAAACTAGGATTTAATAATTAAACATAAGAATAATTTCATAGATGCATGCATTTAATCATTCATGAATTATTGCACTTCGTACACTTCAAAAGATTATATGAATTTAAAAAACCTTTCAATTACTTACCGTCCTCGCTCAAGTAATTTCTCAAGAAAAAGTTTTGATATTCCATTGTCATATTTCATATTAATGAAATCCAGTATGACAATTATCATCTTTATATATTTAATGTGTCTTGAAAAGAATATTCAATCATAATTAATTGCTTAAATATGATTAATAATCTTGTCATAAAACATGCATTAAATATGTGTACAATATTGTCCATATGATTTCTACATAGAAATTCAAACCACTAGGGTTTTTCATCTCTTTGAAGAAACTCATTTCCATTCTCTAGTCTAACTATTAAGATAAACCAAATTTCCAAAATTGATTATCTTTATGGACAGCATCTTTAACATTCATAGTATGAGTAATTTACCCAATTCAATATTTGATAATCCATCATAATGATTATCAGGCTTACTATAATCCTGTAACTCATGTTCTTCTCAGCATATAAATCAAATATCTGAGATATCCTTGCAGATCTATGAATGAAAATTCCATCATCATGAGGTCTATCAATTTACATTTCTAACCTCATCATGATACTTACTAGTGTGTTTTAGAAGATTATGTATCTTGTAATTTTATCTTTCAAGATAGAAAAACTCCCACTTGCCATTTGTAATATATATACTATCTATATATACTTAGCAATTAGAGCAAAACTACATTGTTCTCTTTTTGGGACATTACAAATACACATTGATAATTCTTGACGTTAGTTTGTTAATAACCTATTCATAAGTAGTTTAACAAATTCAGAATCTTCAACTTTAAAACTTATGTGATTCATCACATTCCATAATGAAATGGTGTTTTATTAATCTTCTAGGTTGGAGTCATATTGAGTATATTCAATCCATACTCAATATTCTAACCTTGTTACTTTTTAAGAAAGAAGTTATGATTATCTTGAATCAAACCAATCAACTAGAGTTTGATTCTCCTAACTGAACATGGTATTCATTAGAATTAATATTGTAAGACAATCTAACAATATATAAGATAAACATATTCCTTTTGGCTTACCTATTTACCAACTAAGTCAACTTAATGGTATAATAGACTTTTCAAGCCAATTACATGCTTTATAACACAAGTACCTTTTAACCAAGTCACTTCATATCCATGTCTCAACAAGAAACATAAACTGTTATAATCCCATTATACGTTATAAATCATTGATCAACTCAATGACTTCTTGTATATGTCTTAATTAAAAAACATAACAAGCTAACGTCTTACTTTATTATAAGTCTTAAAAGACTTTATGTTTATGTCTTTACAATGAATCATAAACATGTTTAACTAAAGTAATTATGAACACAACTCTTGGTTTCAATTAGTAATTTCAAGTTAATTTACTTCACAATAATGTAGGACTACATTATTTATTCATTTATTTATGTCATTCCAAAAATTCATAAATATACAGATTAAAGTAGTATTAGATTACTTCATTTATTTATGTCATTCTAGTAATACATAAATATTTAATTTGAAGTAGTCTTATATATCATTTTTGACACATGTTCTAAATACTTGTCTAATTTAAAAACTGCAAATATGTCCATGCAAGGTCTGACTTCACATAGAGATTTACTTTGTTGTTGCAATCTCGCCAAGTTCTCAGATGACGTAAATTGCAACACCAAGTGTTTCTTAAATTAGATATGTACAAGTTATATTAGAATGTTAGTCTCTTACCTTGTAGTCAAGAGAATCCTTTAAATCATATACCTATATGTTGTACCTTGCACACAATATAGATTTCTCCCACTTGTGCATGGAACAACATCATGTAGCAGATAAACAACACGACATATGTTTGTTTATGTGACTAATATGATTGTGTCATTGATATTAGCATAACTAGTAGATGTAGAACCACTTCATTGTCTAATAAGGAAACGTACATGACTATCCTTGAAAACATAAGTGTCTACAAGTGGAAAGTAATTATCTTAAGACATTCTAGAGATAATATAGGTTACTACCAAGATGACAAAGCTTGTAGCTCCTACTGAATAAGAGATCATTACATTAATTCCTTATTCAGTAATAAGAACACAACACTCCCACTGGATTTGACAACATTGTAAGTGTTTCATTAACCAGTGAAAGAAAGTAGTGTATTATTTACTTCCTACACCTTTGAGAAAGTCCATACATAACAATTACTTATGTACTTAAAAGAATGTATTCTACTATGTAGATGATGAATTATTCATCAATGCTATTAACTTGAAATAATTGAGCATGCAATTTCTTTCTTAATAGTTCTACTGTTCCAACAATTGTAAGTAGTACTTTTAAATGGTCAAAACAAAACAACTAGATAAAATATGCTAGTTTATATTTTACCAATTATACAGTAATTAGTCTAGCTTCTAATTTAATAACTCAGAACATATGCAATTTTCTTAACTATTAAAATATGCTTACGAGTTATGTATTTAGAATTTAGACAATTCTAATTGTCCTATCATACCTTTCTTCATTCATGAAAAGGAATAGGATTGAATCTCACTCTTTCGCGTGAAAAGAGGACTAGGTTTATTCTTTTAGTAACGTTGACTCTACTAAAACCCTTACAGGTGTAGATTAATTTTACCAATACAGGAATAACCTACGTTTACGGTTTAATGTTGCATTAATACATTTAAAGAATTAGCAAAATTCAATTTTAGTATTTTCGATAATTAAACTTTTCAAGAAAATAAAATACCCAAGGTAATATTCATATAACCATAGAATTTTCTCGAAAACTAGGATCCAAATTATCGTAGTTCCATTACATCAGTTGATCTGCTAGTAACGAAAGCACATAATAGGGTAATCTGTCGAACAATAATTGGCAAACAATTTCCAATTCCTAGATCATTATGGGATTTATATTTTCCAACGCTATTGCAAATATAAACATGTTTCATCCCATCTTATGCCATTGAGTCCAAGTCTCACTTCCTACTCAACTTAAGTGTCTAACTTAAAGAACTGCAAATATGTCCATGTAATGTCTCACTTTACATAGAGATTTACCTCTCCATCACAATCTAGCCAAGTACTCTCATGACATAAATTGCAACTTCAAGTGTTCCTTTTAATTAGATGGCATATAACTTAATTTAAAAGGGTACTAGTTTTGATTTTATGTGGTCAAATCAAATATGTACAAAGATGTCATGCATTCATCTTGTAGCATAAATTTAATAAAAAACTTTTTATTATCAATTCATAAAGATCAAATTATCAAAGTTTTGATTGAGGTATTGGGTTCACCAATCAAGGAATTTCGTGTTAATTATCGTCCATTATACCGTACTTTTGCATAAGTGTAAACACGTAGTGTTTCGGATAATTACCACCGAAGTAGCTCCATTCGAACTTACATTAAATGGCTTACTAAGTAGCTCCATTCGAACTTACAGAAGGCAGAGGACCAGGTAAGCGCAAACGCATAACCTTAGACATCCATTCAGTGTGACTGTGCGCACTTCTTAAATAACCCCTTTATAGTTCATTCGAATGGGTGAGCCGTTCAGTCATTGTACCAAAGTCACCAATCAATTAAACTATTGAAAACTTAACTCTTCCAAAACAAATCAAATTTCGCCATTGTTTAGTCCGTATTATTTTTCTATTCAAAATTACCATTTGCTTAAACTGTCGCACATAATAAACAAACAAGTAATACCAATAAAAAATAAACTACTAAAAAACAATGCGCACATAATAAACAATTTATACGTGTAAACAAGTAGCCACATGCAACTTATTCGATAAAACCCTATTAATAATCAATGTCTAGATTAAATTAACGTATATATTAATTAGGGCTTTCACCCTCTCAATTGAAAGTGAGCCACATACATCGACGAATCGATTGCGTAAACCCATAATTAATGATATACCAAATTGCACATAATTGATTCATTAATGTATATAATTGGAGTTTTCCCCAATTCAAGATTTATCATAAATATACATGTGTATAAAACTTAACAATTAATATCGCATAACCAATCTTAACAATTAAATATTCAAAGCAACTTATCCATGACTAACATGCATGTATAATCATGGATACATCATAACAATTATACAAATAGTCACAAGATCGCATACAATTCCATGTCACATAACACTTTATTCATGAATTTATCACGTAACAAATATATTAAATCTAGGTTTCGATATAGATAACATAACAATTAATATAAACCCTAAAAAAAATTTAAGGAAATCGATTAAAAAAAAATTTAGGGTTTCCACCCATAAAAAATTTTCAATCCATAATAGATTTTTAAAACCAAATTAGAGCAAAAGCCCTAACCCTAAAATTAGGGTTTATATAATCATAACCAAAACCCTAGAATAATCATATCTAACACAATACAATATCCGTTTTTTACGTGTTTAGTAATTAATTACTCATTAAAACCAATGGCTCGTGATGCAACTGTTGGAATTATATAACATGACTAATCATAAATATAAACAATAAACATCAAAGTAAGTGCGGAAGCGTATAGGAACATATAATGAATAATTAATTAACATAAACATAAAGTATGCGTACCTTACTTGATTCTAGCCGAACAAGAATCAAATCCACAAACTAGCAATTAGGATGAACCCTAATTAGGGTTTATAGGATTATAAGAATTACCCCTTACCGTTTTGTAATTCAATCCAAGATACAATCAATAGTGTGATTGTACCACGTTCTTGTACACACTTACTATAACAAATTAAAGTAATGCTAGTTTTAATTAAACAAAATAATTATGTTTTGGAAAAGATGTGGATCGACACCCATAAGGGTTGTACGATCGGATTATGCAAAAACACACACAAAACTATTTAGGTTTTAGCATAATGAGTACAAGAGATGCAAAACAAACACCATTGGTTTTGTATTTATACCCAAACTAACTTGGTGAACAAGTTTGAGTTGTAGAGGAATTGGGTTTCCTTTTCTTGTGGCCGATCGGTTCTAACCATCCCACAAGGATTCCGGAACCTTCCCAATATTTACAACATAGTCCTTTTCCAAATACATTTAACGACCGTTAGTCCATTACACTAATTACTTAACGTCTATTATGTTATTTCATTTAATTAATAAATAAATATAACATTTACATTTAATTATTAACTTTAATTCTCATACGTAAAGTGTGCAATCCCGTGGTCTCGAGTTCGATCCTAACACACGTCTATTAATTTATTGTCCATAAAACCAACAAAATGTTCTTTGGGGAAGTGTACGTTGCATCGGGTCCAAAAGGATCTATGATTGCCTGTTTAAATTTGAGGGAGTAGCGGGATTCATTTAAATTAATACAGTATGGGGTATGGTTACAGGTTGGTCATGTCATATGTGGGTATGATACAGTATGAAGTTGGTTTTTGTATGGTTCGAATAAAACGAAAACCATGTTAACGAAACTACTGCAGATCGAAGAAGAGGAGCGTTCTTGTCTCCAACATTTACATGTGCTTTCTTTCACTCTTTCTTGTCGTATTTTCATTTGTGTTCCTTCCTCGCATATGCTCTCTTCGATCATTTTTAAGGTAATTATATACCTGCCAAGATGAGCATATTTATTTATACAAGTACAAAGGAAAAAATAAAATACTATCAAACAATGATAGGATATCCTTTCTAATCAAAATTTGAGTAGAAAATTAAACTAAATCTTGTGTTTTTTTTTAACATCTCACAAACTCATACTCATGAAGTACTTCATCTGTCTTTAAATAATTGTCCAAAGACAAAAAAACACAAAGT
This sequence comes from Chrysanthemum makinoi, assembly GCA_910596185.1. Lineage (NCBI taxonomy): Eukaryota > Viridiplantae > Streptophyta > Magnoliopsida > Asterales > Asteraceae > Chrysanthemum > Chrysanthemum makinoi. Next base: position 237,866,185 of record OU343218.1, read on the forward strand.
TTAAGAAAACATCATCATTACAGCTTTTTTTTTTTTTACTTTTTGCATAAAAGATAGTTTTACCCTTGACCAATTACTATAACTTATTTAAAGTTTGTAATAATAACCTCAAGTAAGATTAATATGCTAAATTTGATCTATATTCTCTATCTATTTTTGGAAAGGACAATTAACTTGGGACAACCAAAAATGGAAATATGGACTATAAATATAGGACATAGTGAGTATTCAACATAGAGTTTTGTTATATCCTCCTCACGGACGAAGTTTGAAACTGTTTATTAGGAAGGCCAGGCTGTAACTTATTAATTTTAGAGGGGCCAAATTGTTATATACTTATATATATTTTTAAACTAGCACAATGCATAAATTACACCAAAGACATAAAAGTTTCGGGGAGCCAGGGCCCACCCCTGTCCTAATGAAGCTCCGTCCTTGATCCCCCTACTTGATATTCCTATTTATCCTCTTATACATTTAAAAATTTAACATGTGTAATCCACTAATTATCTCTTTTTCATCTAAACCGTCAGCTCCGTGCCTGTGAGTAGAATGATTAGTAGGAACACAATATAGGAAGAAAAATCATTTCTCTTCAACATATGAATGTAAAATAAGAAAATGATGTATCCTCATTTATTTATTTTTCTATATATCATTCTACTCATATGGTTGGTGTATTTGAAAAAGTGAATGGATGATATGATAAAAGAGAAAAAGTGAATTTGATTTGTGATTTTCATGTGTGAGTAGAAAGATAAATAGAAAGAAATTGTCTAAAGTTACAATGATGCTCATGCTCATGTACAATCAGGGACAGAGCCAGGACCAAATAAAACCGGGTGCACAAATTTTTTTGAACCGTAATATAGAAACACATTTCGATGGAACGGGGTCATTTAAGATACATTTGAGAAAAATCGATGTTTTCTTATAAACTTAACACTGCATCGAAAAAATCCATAGGTGTCCCGGGCACCCACGGGACCCCCTGGCTCCGTCCCTGTGTACAATAATAATAGTCCTCTTGTAGTCTTGTGTTAATTAGCGTTATTTCTTATGATCCGATATTTTGTGGCCATATTTTTAGATGTCCTTCAAAGTTTTTTTCTTACTCCAAACACTATGGTACTTTTAATCGTTGTATGTTTTCTACTTGTCTGGCCAAATTGACGATGATGAGGTCCAACCACTTCAAGGACGAAGGACATTATCTTTTATTTTACTCTCGTACATTATATCTAGGAGAAAAGGACGGTTTTAGTCACAGCTTTCAAATCCACACGTGGAACATAAAATGATACGATCTAAAGTTCTAAAAATGAACATATAACTCAATAGATATACGAAATACATAAAACCCCTTGCACGGTGGTTTGTTAGTAGAAAGATAATTAATGTTAAGAGCCAGCTTTATTGGTATCCTAGTTAAGCTAATTTCGGGACAAAATATCCTTGAATTTGTATATGTCTCACATTAGACAATGACATAAATCTAAGCTAGGTTAGTTTTATGTTAAATAAATAAAACTACGGAGTATTAAATTATAAAATGACTATACTAGTAGATTGTTAAATGCAACTGCGCACAGCAGAGCTAGATACGAGTGAGTGCGCTCAAAATATGTATATCTTTATATATTTTGAGGTTTCAAAATTTGACTTCCAACATCAAAATGTTAACGATATATGAAATTATGTTGATGAAGAATTTAAAAAAAAAAAAAAAAGCTAGATGGACACAAATATATCTTTATGTATGATATAAACTTTTGTACAGGGTCTCTACTCTCTAGTAACTTAGCTACGGCACTGCAAGCTAGCTAGTGTGTACGTTAAGTCTCGGTTTAATCTTATTCGTGCAATCTAATTGAACGTGAGACAATGCAAAGTTTCATCCCCACAATAAAATTTCTAGACTCGTCCCTGCAATACGAATTAATATAACTCGGGGTCAACGATGTTGATTGAACCTTGTTTGTGTTTGAAACAATCAAATCAAATCAAATCTCTCATGCATTCTTTGAACATGTTTTTTCGTTTGAAGAAAATAAAGTTCAATTTTAAGATATAAACTAAAAGTTTGAAAATATTGGGCTTTGTTGAGCCCATTGGTCTATTGACCCGTTTTTCTTTAATAGCCCAGAACTCGGGTCAACGATGTAATAATCAGCTGAACCGGGTTCAGTAGAGAGAAGGTTTATAAACCATCATAACTAACATTCAGTTGATGAAGAGGAGGAAAATGGGGGATCGAAAAAAAGATAGGAAAAAAAATTGGCCAGTGATTAAACCCAAATCTAATCTACGTGTCACTCGCCTCAAAGATTTCGATCTTTTTACTGTAAGCTCTTCATTTCTTATTATAGTTTTTCTTTGTTAGTATATAATTTCATTTGATTAGATGGTTTTATGTGAACTGAATTGATAAATTTGTTTAAATCTAATACGCAGATGAACTGACACCAACAGCTAAATGAACTGATTTCCGTGTTCGTGTTGGTTTCATAACCTTGTTTAAGCTTATTTGGCTGGCTTATTGAACTTTTGATAAGGTCAAACTTTTTAGCTTATGAACTTCAATAAGCTAGGCCCTGTTTGGCTAAGCTTATTTAACATAAGACAATTTGGGCTTATTTTTTATAAGCTCTGATTTTGTGGCTTATTTTGAGACTTGTCGGCTTATATAAGTTTATTATGATATGATGATAAACTTATAAAAGCCGACAAGTCTCAAAATAAGCCGTAAAATTGGGGCTTATAAAAAATAAGCCCAAATCGGCTTATGTTAAATAAGCTTAGCCAAACAAGGCCCTAATAAGCCCATAATTTGGGCTTATGAGGTTTCCAAAAGTTCAATAAGTCCATAAGCCGGCCAAACAAGCTTAAACAAACACCCCCTAACAAGCTAAATGAACAAACATGTAATATTACATCAAGTGTTAAGCCATAAATAAGGAACATACGCAAACTAAAAGGATCATTGAATGTTCACCAACGTAATTGCACGACCGATACTTTTGTTCATGTTTGTTCATCTATATAAACGAACTTTCTGCCAAATGGTTCACTTTTTGCCAAACACTCAGAATATGTGTTTATGGGTTGTTTCAGGTGAAGAATTGTTTAACGCCTGCTGAATCAAATGCTTTTGTAAAAGCTGCCGAAACAATTGGTTTTGTTCATCAAGGGAGTCTTGGCCCAACAATGGGTGAAGCTTATAGAGATAATGATCGTATTGCTGTAGATGATCCTGTTCTTGCTGATACGTTATGGGAATCTGGACTAAATAAGCTGTTTACTGATCTTACTATTCGGGGTACAGTTGCTGTTGGGTTAAACCCGAATATCAGACTTTACAGGTTTGTACGAACTTGTCACAGTAGTTGCGAGTTTAGCACAGTATTTTTCCTGGTCTCATTTAAGTTAATTTGTATTCAGGTACAAGGTTGGTCAACGTTTTGGAAGACATATTGATGAAAGTGTCGATATTGGTGAAGGAAAACGTACTCATTACACTCTGCTAATATATTTAAATGGGGGTGAGTCCAAAGCTAAATCTGATGTGAAGGGTTCACATGACTCCTCTGAACCTTTAGTTGGAGGTGAAACCGTCTTTTATGGTTCACGAAATAGCCTTGTCGCTGAGGTATATTTCCTTTTGCTTCCTCTTAGCTGTCTTGTGTTCATTTTTTCTATCGTCATCATCATTAACGGACTTGCGGTTTTTCAGGTTAGTCCCACTCAAGGAATGGCCCTCTTTCATCTCCATGGAGCCAAGTGTATGTTACATGAATCGCGCAATGTTGCAAAAGGTGTCAAGTATATTTTAAGGTCGGATGTAATTTTTGCATGATGACCACAGGATGTTAACGTCGCATGTCTTCTGTTCATTTGAGCATATCTTACAAGCCTATTTAAAGGTCGGTCAATCATCTTTTGTGTTATCTATAATTGTGGTTTAGAATATTACTGATGTATTTGACATTGCTAGTTTGTATATCATATTCATGATATTAATATTCTTATTATCTATATGCTATTCGTTTGCCAGTCCTGTGTCTTTATTTGTGTACAATGTGTTATATGTGCATAAATTTTTGTGATGAAAAGTCTTTAAATAAAATTTTATTTAGCTGATTAATTCTATATGCATCACCAATCCCCGATTATATTATTCGAAGATGTAGAATTTGAATCATGATAGTTTAGTTTGGACAAGCTGTCAGGCACCATAGTTAACGCATCAAAAGCTACCAATAGCTCAGATTTTATTTGTCTTATGTAATACAATAATGTCAAAGGAACAAATTGTTATGTAAGAATTGTGAAAAACTTTAGTCTTTCCCTTCCTCTTCCATACATCTCTCTCACGCATCAATTCACGATGCTACATTTCACTCTAATTTCGCCATCTTCTATGACACCTAGGTTTCCAAGTTTGACCATTGAAGCTGCAAATTCTGCGAAGAACAGTTTCTCATCCTTGGCATATGAATCCACAATGGATTTAGTCCTATCATCTCCATACAGTGCTTGGTCTGACCCAAACACTCCCTTACCCATAGTAATCCTTTTGTAATAGTCATTATCAAACTTTGCAGACGTTGAGTCTAAGAATTCTCCTGCATTACGATCCTTGTTATGTACGGGGCATTTCTTTCTCAGGCTCATGGCAAACTCACTGTTAATGCTAGTATCAGTGGAGTTTTGTAACCGGGCGCTAAAAGATGAACAATGTGAAAACCCTAGAGTGTGTCCACCAGAAAGTGTGACCAAATCTTTGACATTTAATCCTCTTTTAGCAAAACTTTGAATAAGGGTTGTGGTATTGGAAAAGGGCGATGGCAAGTTTATAGTTTCGTTAGCTTTTGATACTTGCCCATCTTTCCTTCCCTTTAGTACATGCCACCATGGACCTCGAGACTGTATAATTGTACGCCGATTAAGAATTTACAAAAAAGAAAAAATGTTACTTTTAAATTAAAAGAATAATAAGAATAAAGTTACCATTGCTACTACATCTCTTGCAGCAATCGCTAGTACATCAGAACAGGAAACTGTACGAGGGCATGCTTTTTCAAGCTTTGTCTTGGCATCATCAATTACATAAAATGATCGAACTGAGACATTTGGAGGTCCATCTTTTTCTGCCTTATTTCCAGGAGTTGAGTCAAGCAACAATGATGCATCGCATCCCTGTTTGATCATAAATGCAAAACGCTATTAGATTATGATGAGCTAGGTATATATCTGTGTGTGTCAGCGAATGAGTGAAAGTTACAACATACCCTTATGAAACAGTCATGGAAGAACATCCTTAAAAGGCGGGCCGGGACTTTAGGGTCGTAGATAGAAGCATTGCGAATTGTTTGGAAAATAATACTTTCTGCCTGCGGACATGTTTGATCGTAGTAATGTGCATTAAGTGCTGCTCTTGAAAATGGAACCACAGTTAGCATAAGAAGAAATGCCACAACTGCCGAAATAGTGATTTTAGCCATTTCTTAAAATTGGAGATGTTGGTGTAACAGTTGGGGATGATGAACTCCATTGAACTGTTACAGTATATATAGGACTTGTCGAAAGTAGATGGATATGCATGCAGATGAGGATTGTAATGTACTTTCAAGTTACTCAAATGGGGGTCTAACAGCTTTGTTGGGCTTCTAAACAAAGAAATAATGGTGGAATATACAATTAGAGGAAATTTGTTTAATGGAAATAAGAATGGAGAATGATAGAATAAGGGAGTTGCAGGTGTGAAACTGTGGAGTAAGAATGGTTAGAATGTAGCAATCAGTTTCAAGGTCAAATAAAACAGTTGGTAGAAGATGAAGTACTTGTACGTTTAGTACTTTTCGGGTTTCTATATTTGGAAAAGAATAGGAAATGAACTTAAAAGGGATTGCCTTGCAGTTGGTTTTGTTTTGTTTAAGCAACATATCTAACATGACCACACCTGTTCATGTTAATTAAATTGAAAATCATTTGACACCTCAAGACTAAACTATTGTTTTGCTGAAAAAGTATGAATAGAATATGTGTGCAGATTTTGTTTTTTTTTTGGTAGAAGCAAATTTTGTTTTTAAGTTAAGGTATAGTAGTCATTCTGTGATCTCCTCTTTTTACATGTATCTTACACAATTGTGCAATTGCAGCTATCTTTTTGGGTTTAGGTTAAGGTATAGATATAGTGATGGAACGTATTTTCACTCTCAAAAAATCGATGAGTTCATAACAAAATCTTGTTATTAAGGAAAAGTGCATGTAAATAACCTTACAAATGTAAGTAATCTTAATGGATTTCAGTCTAGCTAAATAACCTCCACTCAATGTGTCTTACGGTTGGCCTTGTGGTTAGTCACACTGATATTTTTATAAGTTTTAGGTTTTCGAATTTCACTAGAGATGTGGGAGAATAGGAGTGGTCAGACTAAGGGTCGAAAACGGTCATGAAATACATCAGTTAGGCCGCATACACGAGTCAAATATCTGCTTCCCCCGAATAACTTGAACATGAAAACACAACATTCATTTTATTTCCTTTTTTATCTATCAATCTTGCCTATATCATAAAACTGGCCTGCACTATGCCACTGAAGAGATTTATTAATGAATGGTTCATGATACCAAATGATGCATAGACTTTGTATAAACTTGATTCTGAATAGAAATAACCCCATTGATCAGTGTTATGAGTGTTATTCATGTGTTGATTGCCATATACTAATTAATTGGAAACTTTGGAAATTAAATGAATTTATTTAAATCTAATTGGATTATTATTTTTTTATATTTTTGTTATTTTCATATAATTAATTGGAAACTGGCAATATTAATCAAAGACAAAAGAAACAAAGGCAGTGGGGTAAAATGAAAGGGCGCTGAATGGTCCAGCACAAAAGGAAGCGCTCCGAGACACCTTTTTCTCTACCAAACACACAGTTAGCTGATCGATTCAGCATGAACCTCTGAATGGTCCGGTTCAGCAGTTGATTATATATGCAAAGACCACAACCGAGTTTAACGGAGAACTGGTCACGTTTCACCTAACCATGGTCAGGTCATGGGGGTCCACCCACCCAATATTAGCCCCACATGTGCATGCTTTCTGAGGGCCCACCTGATGGACCACAATTGCCAATGGGAACCCACTTGGATGACCCCACTTTGCACGTGTCATTGCCTAACCCCTCACGTGCTTCCCTCACCCAACCCCAGATACCACCCCCACCTTTTTCTTATCTAACTTTTCACCAATTATTTCATTTTTTGTAACATACACAAAAAGGACAAGCATAATAGAAAAAGATCTTATAAATTATGAAATTAACTGAAACTAAAATTCTGTGTTATTCATGACAAAATTTATCTAAGATGAAAGCTTTGGAGAGGGGTTTTGATCCTTTGAGGAACCAACCATGAATTCAAGTTCTCTTTTCTCGTATATCTTCAACCAAAAATCCTTAGGCGCTTGACTTGAATTTGAACTTGAACTCGGTGCCGATTTTGTCAAAACTTTCCCTGACTTGTCTTCGCTTTCGCTACTGTTAGATATTGAACCTGACGATGCTTGCACACCCTCTACACCACTAGCACCTGAGTGATCGCTCGCTTGCATTGCCGACATATAACTAGACATGGGCACGTTAAAAACCGGTGTTGCACCGGCCGGTATGGCCCACAACTGTGGTATGTGGGCCGAGGATGGTGCGCCACTCGGTGGAATCATGAAGAAAGTTCCACCTTGTGGCGCACCGATAGTCCACACGGGCATAATACCCTGTGGCACAACTGGTGCCACAGGGGCAAAACCGGAATCATTCACATCATAAAACTCACTATGACCCCCTCTTTTCCGTTTCCTACCCTCACCCTCTTCACCATTACTCGAAGTAGTAGTAGGAATCTTTAACGTCCCATTAACATTAACCGCGATAGCAGGCACAGTCCCAGTACCCGTAGCTCGAATAATAGCCTCTTCAGCATGCTCCAACAGCCACCTAATAGTCTCACCATCAGACTTATGACCAAGTTCACGAGTCAGCTGAAATATCCTAGCTGCACAAGTTGCAGGCATACGTATCCTTCGACCACGACCTTCAACTTTCGTATGACGGTCCTTAGTACTCTTACGAGGTAGTACTTGTGTAACCATTGGTTTTGTTTCATTGTTTTCCATCATTGGTTCTTCCTTAAAGAAAGTTATTTCCACTGGACCTTCAACTTCTTTTTCTTCAGATTCCATATTCGTGTTGTTATCATTAACTGATGCCATAGACTAGAAAAAAAGGTGTAGGTGAAAAAATGGACAAGAGGGTGATTTAGTTGACTGGTTTTCAAGCTAATTCATGTGTCATAAATATGGAGTGTAACAGAAATGAAGTAACTTGTTATGACAAAAAATAAATACAACAAAAAGTATACAAAAAGGTGAACATGAAAGGAAGCAAACTAAAAAAAACCCTACTGGAGGAGACCCACTTATCCTTTTTGCTAGAAAAGAGAGGGACCCTCTAGAAAAGTGTTTCTTTTTTGTAAGGCAAGTCAACGGTTCAGATTTAAGTTGTAGTTGGTTGCTCTAAGATTGTGACACGTGGTGTTATTTTGGTGTATCATTTTTGGGTGGTTTGATCGGGTAGGTAACGTCACAATAGACTTTGAGTATGAGTGGGAAATTCGTGACCTTTGTATTGTTTTTAAGTAGCTTGGGCTTGATTGAACCTAGTCCATCTAAAGAAATGGGCTAATGGGATAGTGTTTTGGTCCGTGTCTGGACGCATTGAAGTGGCCCATGTCTAAAATATGAAAAAGTCAAAAAACAAATTTAGAATGGTAAAGATAGATGGAAGAAAATATTTGAAACTTAAGATCATAAGAGCAAGAGCATCGGGTACAGTGTGATGCCATGGCCAGGTGCCGTGAAAAAGTGATGTCACTTCATCACTTTCTTTTTATAACACAATAATCTATTACTTAGCACAAAACATTTTTTTTTAATATAAAATGGTGTCATGTGTCTACACATAACTCAATAAAACACAAGTACAACATCAAATAAAAGAAAAAACTGACGATGTGAGCTGATGATAATTCATATTTTTTCGAGAATTGGGAAGAGACGGTATGGTTTCTGGCGCCATAGGTAATCTATTACTAGCGCCTTCCTCTGTCGCAATATAAATCGAGAATTGAGGTGACTTCTCCGCAACAAAAGTGAAGCAAGCCGCGTTAGCCTATTCTGTTTTTCAGCTGCATCGTACCGGGAGGGGAAAGCCACCGGCCAACTGTACCTTGGCCTCTAAAAATCTAAGGTGTGCTTGAAAATATATGTGGTAGTCTAATCTATAAATGATTTGGCTTATACTAGTCCGATGAGCACTAAAAGAAAAGAAACAAAAAGAAGAATCAAAAAGGCGAAAATATAGCTATGTATTCTAGTAACACATTAATAAACCACAAAGAAATAAGCAAAAGATATATACAAGTCTTACAACACAAAAGCTATATACATGTCCATACATGACTCAATAAAACACAAATATAACACAAAAAAAGGAAAAAACTAGCGGCGTGAGCTGATGATTCATATTTTTTCGAGAATTGAGAAGAGACGGTATGGTTTCTGGCTCCATAGGTACTTTATTACTAGCGCCTCCCTCGATCGCAATATAAATCGAGAATAGAGGTGACTTCTCCGCAACAAAAGTGAAGCAAGCCGCGTTAGCATATTCTGTTTTTCAGCTGCATCGTACCGGGAGGGGAAAGCCACCGGCCAACTGTACCTTGGCCTCTAAAAATCTTAGGCATGCCTGAAAGTATATGTGGTAGTCTAATCTATAAACGATTTGGCTTATACTAGTCCGATGAGCACTAAAAGAAAAAAAACAAATAGAAGAATCAAAAAGGCGAAAATATAGCTATGTATTCTAGTAACACATTAATAAACCACAAAGAAATAAGCAAAAGATATATACAAGTCTTACTATTATCGTGTTGTAAATAAGAAAAGCACGATCACGATTATTACACATTAGAATAAGCAATAAGCAGTTACAGGGCAACTCTCCTTTGGCATATCATAATCCAATGAGTCACATGATTAACGGCTCATGCAACCTATGAATTTTGTTACAATGTACATGCCAATAGAGGGTCGCCCTTTAACTGGTCTCGCTTGAGGAGGTCCATCGTTCTCGTCATCTCAGTCTATGGTTTTGTGGCTCAATCATGTAACTATCTTTTGTTTCCTTTTATACAGATTTAGGTGATCCAATAAAATAGTGAGGACTTGGCATATGCCGAAGAAGCTGCTTGTGCCTTTATTAAAGTGCTTTTCATATGTTCTTGTCATACTTTATACATTCTTCCTTAGAGCACTTACAATCATAACGCCGGAACCGGCGTTATTGCCGCGTTACCCGGCGTTATTTGATGTTATGGTTGGAAGTCCGGCGTTATTTGGGTGTTAAAGGGGCGGCGTTACTGCCCCAACGCCCGTTATTTGCATTTTTTTTTTTTTTTTCCTTTTTTTTTTTCATTTATGCCCCTAAATGAGGAATTGTTTTTGTAAATTGTTGGGAATGTTATTGATGTTATTGGGATGTTATGGTTGTGGGTGTTTTTTTGGGATGTTAATGTTAAATGTTAAAGCTGATGTGGCGCTGACGTGGACGGTGTTATTGGTGTTATGGTGTTATGGTTGAGAGTGCTCTTAGTTTTATTACAAAACTATTAGGAAAAATTATGCAGAAATTTGATTTCACAAAGGATGATTTCCTAGTAAAATCATCTTGCAAATGACATATGCAAATCAAAAGCATATTTCATAGAGTAATTTATGAGAATAACATGTAAATTTTTATTTGGAAGTAGAAAAAAAAAGGCCTATAAATGGTCAGCGTATGCATTTGCATCAAAAGGAACATGTAGGGGTGTTGATCGGTTCGGTTATCGGTTTGTTCGGTTCTGTTAATTCGGTTAAAATTTTTTTTTAGGTCGACCCGAGAACCGAATCGAATCAAATTCTAACTCGGTTTTCAGTTCGGTTCAGTTGAATTCTAATTCGGTTCGGTTTTCGGATTGACCCGAATAAACCGAATTTCACTATTTTTTAAGAACAAATTACATAAATATTTAGCAAAAAAATATATTTCAAGCATAAAAAGTGTTTTATTATATTATGATAACCTTTTAATAGTATTTATTTATATATAAATATACATAAAAATATATAAATATATATATAAATATATAAAATATATATATATATATATATAGAGGCACTTTATATTCAGAACCTACTTTAAGTGCGAGAACTGCGAGAACCACATTTTTACAACTAGTAATACACAATGTACATCATTTAATGCTCCATAGCATTTTGTTATTTTTATTTAATTCAAAAAGGTATAATAGTAAAAGACATTTTCATATTATTTTTGTTTTTTTTATAATTCCTGCTTTTTATAAATCTTAAAATTCGGATTTTTTTTATGCTAACATGTTTTTTTATACATAATCATTATTTTTTTAAGTCTCAAGGAGCATGCATGTTTTATCTTTTTTTTTCTTTTTTATTAAATAGGCAAAGGTGCATACATGTTTTTTTTCCCAAATAGTCAAGGTACATACATGTTTTCAATTAGTCAAAGTGCATACATGTTTTTTTTAGTTAACACTTTTTTTTTTATCAACCTATCAATATTTTTACATGATCATTATTTTTTTTTGAAAGTTTGAAACACAAATTAAAGAACATAAATCATTATAAAAAGAAAAACAAGATTAGTATACTTAAATGTTACATTTCACTTGATTATAAGTACAAAAACACATGCAATAATCATATATCTTCAAAAGTCGCAAATTATCTTTATATATAATCGCGTTCATCCACTTCCCGGTCTTAAATGATATCATCATCTTTATCATCAATCTGAAACAAGGATGCACGGAAACAATTAAACCACAAACAAAGAAGAAACGAAAATTAATCACAACAACTAGCATAACGCATATGCACAATCTTGTGTATATTAAAGCAATGATGTAAACATGTTTTTTAATCATAAACACAAAACATATATGTTTTATAATCCAAAACACAAAACATATATGTTTTATACGTAAACATACATGTATCTTTCCAAAACATATATGTTTTATACAATAATCCAAACACAAAACATATATGTTTTTTTTAACGAAACACACAACTACCGATATAGATTAAACCCACAATTAATTGTAAGCTATAAAGATTCAATTTTGAAACAAACCCACAACTACCGGTATAGATTAAACCACCTGTATAGATTAAACCATAGAAAAGATAATGGTAGTAAATTGCCTACCTCTCACATTACTAACCTTCCACGCTAATACGCTATCTTTCGAATGTCTTTTTTTGCTCAAGAACCATTCCACTCTTAAATTTACAATCTCCTTTCACATAATATTCGATTATTTAACTAAAATATTAAATTAGTTGCATCAATAACTTTTTCTAAATGTAACATAACTTACCGTATTCGTACCCGGTGAGTGGAGAGATCTTTGTGGTTCCGGTCGTACCCACAACAACAGTATCCTCAGCCATATTATTATTTCTATCATATTTAACTATTACTTCAATTACTATTATGTCAACAGTCTTAAACCAATTCCTATGCTATTATTTCAACATTATGAGAATACAACAGTATCTTTCAACATTAATAATAGTAATAATAGTATTATTTCAATTAATATTATTTCAACAGTACCTTCGTGGTTCCCTCGTATTGTTTTCAACAGTATCTTCACATAATGTCTCAACACAGTGGTAGCATCGATCTTCGTCGATCTACAATTATTTCCATGGGGTTTTTTTTTGGATCTACATTTTACAACGGATCACCAATGACAAAAAAAAAATAAAAAATAAGAAAAAAAACTGCCACTACCGGAAAAAAAAAGGCGGTTTGGGGTGTATGATGACGATGAGAATGGTCGAAGAAGATGGTTGTGGTAGTCGTTGATTAGGATGACGATGGTTGAAGGATTTCAATGGCGGCTAGGTTTTCTAAGAGAAAGAGAGATAAATATGATTATTGTAACTGATTTTTTTGTCAAAAACTACATTTACAGAGAGCTGACACTTTTTTAGGGTTAATACACAATACCTAAATTACCCTTTCAGGTTTTTAAATAATGGCATAATCTTTTAGTTTTTTACATTAATGGCACAACTAATTATAACCATTGATCAATTAATCTAAAGGTTAAAAAGTGGTTCTCGCAGTTCTCGCATTTAAAGTAGGTTCTGAAAATAAAGTTTCACTATATATATATATATATATTTATATATGAATTCGGTTTTCGGTTGAAACTGCCAAACCCATAACCAACTCGAGAACCGAATTAGTAGTTCGGTTCGGTTTGATTATTAGTTCGATTCGGTTGTTTTCGGTTCAGTTCGGTATGATTATTAGTTCGATTCGATTGTTTTCGGTTCAGTTCGGTTTCGGTTTTCGGTTTATTCGGTCTTTTCGTTCATCCCTAGGAACATGACTTTCTACCTTTCTAGTTGTTACTAACTTATTGCATTCAAAGTGAATTTGATTCCTTCCAAAGTTGGTTTTATACCACAAATATTCTTTTTAGTTGATTTTGGTTCTATAATAGTCAAGGTATAATGTCAAGTACCTATTGAAGAAAATCTTTTGAGATTTGGGGATGGGTTTATAAGGGCATATCCTATGGTTATTCGGCATTTCTTTTTCTCATGAACTTTGTTACTTGAGAGACAATAGGCGACATCTCGATCCACTATGTTCTTGATATTATTTAGACTAAAATACACCGTTGGTCCCTAAACTTAGCAAAACGAATCGCGATGGGACAAAACTCGGCCTTTTCATCGCTAGAGGTCCAAACCTTGGCCTTTAAATGACAAACTCGTCCCTTGATCAAATTTCCGTTAGTCAACGTCCCGTTATATGTTGTTAAATCCCGTTATTCTAGTTAAATGACCATTTTGCCCATTTATATATAAAAACCCCAAACAAATCATCATTTCATCACCCTCCAGCCTTCACCTTCACCCTAACCCTAACCATAAATCCCCTCTGTATCCCGTGCACAACCACTCCGCCTGCCGCCCACCGCTACCGACCTATCACCGTCATCGTCACCGTCACCGTCAACTAACAAAGCAGCTGATTCACTCTAGGTTTGTCTAAATCCGCCATCACATTGCCACCGTCGTCGTCGCCAGGGGCGGATCTAGGTGTTGGCTACATGTGGCACGTGCCACACATGGTTTTAGCTCACGAAGTGTGATATTTGTTTGAGGTTCCTGGTTTTCTGAAAGTGCTACATGTAGTTTGAAGCTAGATTTGCACAAAATAAACAAAAAGCCTTGAGGAAAGACTCGGTTCATGAGTTTCGAAGAAGAAAAAGAAAGAAAACAATAAGGTGGAAGAAGATGAATAGGGATGTTCAGTATTTTTATCTTTTTATATAGTTGGTTTTCGTGCAGTGTGTTCTTTTTTACTGCAAAGCAAACTACTCTATAAAGGTAATAGGAGTAGCTTTATACTTTTGAATTTATTATGGAGTACTATATTTTAAAAGACATATGAACAAAGAATCTTAGTTTAGTCACATAAGTTGAAACACTTTTGAATTCATTAAAAAGAATAATTGCAGAGTTAAGTACAAACAACCAACTTAGTTTAGTCACATTATTGCTTTATAGAATGTAAACATGAAAATCGAATCAATCGTGAATAACTTGAACCCGCAAACCAAAACCGCAAAAAGCAAAATTTATAAACTTGCATATTTTGTACAAGTCTGAAAATATGTGATCTAGAGAAAAACTGAAGGTAAGAACTATCCGCGAAACCAAGTGACCCAAATTCGTGCCACACACGGTTTAAAATTCTGGATCCGCCACTGGTCGTCGCCGTCGTGACCTGCTACCGTCCGTCCACCATCGCCTATAAAAAACTAATTCCAACTACCGTCGCCGATCACATTGCCACCATCCGCCGTCGTTCAACTTCCGTTCATCGTCCGCCACTCCTGAACTGCTACGTCGTCGTTCGAATTTCCACCGTCCGCCGCTGTTCAAATTCCGATCACCATCGGTCATCAAGGTTAAATTTCTGATTTGTTGATTAGTTGCTGGTGGTTGAATTGAAGCTTTAATTTGTACAAATTCTGTTTAGTTAAGTGTTGGCTAATTCTGCCCTAAAATCTGACCTGATATTGACTAATAGTTGAAATTAGTTTTCATGAAATTAGTATCAGTAGAAATTGATGTTAGAGCCATAGATGGATGTCCAGAGTTGTAACACCCCCAAATTTTGTTTAGCGGAAGCATACGTGTTATCTGGGAGCGTTACGAAATTGGTGAATCACAACGCAAGTAATACAGAACGGAACACATAGTCCGTTTAATTTTCATAAATTAGTTTTAAAACATTGTCTTTCAACATTGTTTAGATAAATGGACACATCCCAAAATTTTTGTGGTCCCAATATAAAAACATCGTTTTTATATAACACGCTTCTTTAGAAATTTCTACGACCATCTATCCGCCTCTTGCCTTGCATCCATGTTCACAACTAAGCACCTGAGAAAATATGCTAAAAGGTCAGCTATAAGCTGGTGAGTTCATAGGTTTAGATTAAAATAGTAGGTTTGGACCTTAAGCAAAGGCATATAATCATTATCAAGAGTATAATGATATATGGATGAAAGTCTATTACGTTAGCTCTAAGTTCATGCAACTGATACTACGACAGTTCTGTATGCTAAAAGATGTCATACAATAAAGGGGCCCGTAGCAAGTGTTTTGTCCCTCAACACTTGGTTCCGACATGGTATACGTTTCGCTTTGGCCTAAGCATGGCCAACCGAACGGAGGAGTCACCCTCAATAGATCTATTTATAACATTCGCGTTTCCCAATGGGGAATTGACGGTTCATGAAAAAGGGCATTCTCTAGGGACATAAGGGCTTAGGCTAAACCACGTAATAGTAATCATGTAATAGTTTTGGTCCATGAAATGTTTTGCATATTTCTCACCCCAAAATGTATAAAACAATTTAACAAGTAAAAGTGGGGCTATGAAACTCACCTTAGCAAGTGTGCAAATCCGAGAGCGGGATTTAGTGATTGTTGTGAAGCGGCACCGACACGCGACCTAGATAAGGAGGGCAATGTTTTAGTTCATCATTTTTAAGTATTGCTTACTTAAAAATATTTTAATTGTTTTTATAGTTGTATTGAAAACTATACTTTAGTTTGTAAAAATAATTGAAAGGTTTTTCTAGTAAGTATATGAAGGTTTATATATACTTTTCTTTGTTGACATTAATATGGTTTTTTTTTTTATCTCCGAAGTTTGATATTATATCATTCCGCTAGTAAGTATATAAATGAGTATATACTTAGTTAAGTTGACGCAAAATGGTTTTGTCAAAATTATATGTATATAATTGATTTATTTTCTAATTGTATTAAGAAAATGTTTAAGTTAAGTTTTGAAGACTTTCAAATTTAATATATGCTAAAATGACATAGTGGTATTTAGTTATTTACCACAACTTGTTCTTAATATGTTTATAGTTCTAGATGAAAATTTTACTTGACATGCATTCGTTTACATATTGGCGTTAAACGTTGATGTAAGCAACCTTAAGAAAATCATGTTTTGAAGTAATTGTTGTCGCATAAAATAAACTTTGTACTTGTTTACTTGTTAAGCTCGTATGTGTATATTTTTAAGTAAGAGATTTCGGATACGTGGTAAATGAGTTTAGTTTTATAATTGACTATAAATCATACGCCTCGGGTTTTATTTGACGACCCGACTAAATACTGCCCGAACATTTATGACACGGATGGGCTGTGGCCCGGCAGAAAAAGTTATACGTTGGGTTCGGGTCCAAAGTGGTATAAAATGAGAAATGGGCTTCGGCCCAAAGGTGAAATAGGAACTCCCTGGGAAGGTTATCCTTGTTTGCGGCCCAATGCCATACAAGAGCAGGTTTGCACAATTTTGATTTAACACTTTACACTTCATAATTTATATATTAGTGTACCCATTTTGACGCTAAGGGGAAAGTGGCTGAATACTACAAGTATTATGCCGTTAATTCGGAGTCATGCTCGAACCAAAGGTGTTGTGACTGATGTGCTCGACACACAACTCGACCACCTGCTTAGGCTATACCAATCCAAATGATTCTCGAGGTTAATAGGTTAATCTCAACACGTTAGAACAAGGAAAACGATACGACTATACCCTAGTTGAGTACTACTCAACCCGGTTTCATCTCGACATCTACCTGTATTCTAATGATTCATGACTCATTTTTATGTTAACTATATTTGCTCATATTCCATTTTCACTTATCTTTTGGTGTCGAAACAATAGCTAACAACAGGACTTTAAGAAAGGAGTTCACTTAGACTTATAAATTTGTCGACGGACAAATTCATGTCATGAACGTCATTTAGTGTGAGCACCAGGGGGTTCACAGTCGAGTCCAATAATGACTCGATATCGACTAAGCTAATAATCCTTATAACCGAAAGTCATGAATTTAAATTGACCAAAGACATTAAGATAATCATTCCTACGCAAGTTTTGAGTACTTAAACAAGGTGTCACCACTAACCATAGTTTTCCAGATTTAATACCAAATGTCCCTAGTGAGTTTTATAAAACTTGACTTTTCCAAATTCTTGGTTTTATATTCTCGGCAGAAAACGGTTGCAAACAAGAGAAACATATTCTCATATTAATATTCCAATTATCAAGACTTAGTTTAATATTTAAAGAAACTTCTTGATTAAGCAAGTTATGACTTTTTACAAAGTATAGAATCATGGACCAACAATATAAACACGGACTGATGGATGCCTCGAGTACCCGTGTGGGTTCTCATCGAAGCTATACTCGACAAAAAAATATATTTAAAGGAAGGTGATGATTTACATAACCGAATGTGTAACAATTTTTGATACAAGATACAAATTTAATATCCCTTTATTTATGTTCATAACACAACATTTACAACAAGGGAAGATTAATAACCTTAACTCGAAAGGTGAAGATGTAGAGGATGGAGGTTGCTTCGCGGGTTTCCAACCAAACGAGACTTGAATTAGCTTCTCCACACCTCCAATTTCAAAACCCCCAAATCAATTTTTGAAAACCCTAACTTGTGTAAACCCTAGTTTTTGGTAAAACTTGAAGAAAATTGAGTTTGGGGTCTTTGAAATCCGACTAGAGATATAGGAGTGGATTGAGGATGTGTTTGGTTCACTCTCTTCTCTTGGGTCTTTGGATTGAAGCCATATTTAGTTAACTTCCAAATCCTAGCATATCTTGGATTTTCCCCAAGGTAGATTGAAGTGAAGATATGACTCCATTGGGTGATTTTATCTTGTTCCCTCTTGGCTTATTCGAATTACATTTGGCGCATCAAGGAGGAGATTTTAAGGACAAAACTTACTTGGTTTTGGTAATAAGGAGGAAGATATGATGGGATTATATGTTGGGTTTTCCCTTTTGAGAAGATTCGATCTAGTTGATGCATAGGGGTAGAGGTAGAATGAGATTGAAGATGAAGATCTTGTAAATCTTATTTCTTCTGTTTTCTTCTTTCCTTTGTCGTGAGTGGGAAGACAAAAGACAAAAGGACCTCATTTTTATTTTATTACTTGCATTCATTTGTTTATTATGTAACAAAAGTTAGATGTATTTACTTATTGTGTAAAGTTGGGAAGGTAAGCATATACTTTTGTTCTTACATATAATAAGTTGCTTTTGAGTCTTATGAAGGTTGTTGCTCAAGTGAAAGTGTGTTAAACTCTTTGTGTCCCGCGATATTGAATTGTGATCGAAGCCTCATCGTGTGATAACTTTTATAGCGTAGTATCTTATGGTTACGTATCGGAGATATTATTTCTGTAATATTTTTCATTACGGAAGTTTGTCACTTGTTTTATCCGATCCTTATCTTAGTGTCGGTACGCGTGCAGTATCGGTCATTGGGGTAAATGAGATAACCTCTCGTCTTACCGATTAAATCATAAGACAAAATGAAATATTCACAACATGATATGAAGGCAACAGTGATGCAATGGTCTACAGTATGCGAGTTAACTATTCAAATGGTCGGGTAAAGCTTATGCATGCTTAATGACTTATGCTTAGTAATAATGAATTACTAATTATCAGTTAAATTTTGGTGAAAATTTACCGTGTATCACATCCTCCCCGCCTTAGAAGAGAAAACCGTCCTCGGTTTTCAGTTAGAATTATTTGATGAAGTGGAGAAAATGTGTGGGTATCTACGCTTGAACTGGTCTTCGCGTTCTCACGTGTATTTTTGGACTTCTTGGAGAATTCCAACAGATCTTAACGATAGTAGTGCGGCTTTGTATAAGCCGTTTGATTTCTCGACCCAATATTTCGATTGGGTTTCTTGACAAAATTTAGATCTTTTGTCGGTTTGAATTCCTTTTGTTGAAACGACGAGAGTTTCGTTGTAAGGCAATTCTTCGAGTTTCACATGTGGAACATGTTATGCAAAGAGTTGAGTTTTTTGTGGACATTTCGGGTTGGTAGGTTACCGGTCCTATTTTTGCGAAAATTTTGAAAGGTCCAATGTAACGAAGATTCTTTTTCCACCTTTTTCCAAAACGGACTTTGCCTTTCCGTGGCAAAAATCTTATCATGACTCTATCTCCCACTTGAAACTCAAGTGGCTTTAGTCTTCAGTCCGCGTATCCCTTTTAACGATTACGTGTTGTTTGTAGATGGTTCTGGGTTAGCACAATTTTCTCAGTAGTTTCTTGAATTAGTCCTGGGCCAGTGAGTTGGCTTTCTAGAAATTGAGCGTTCTGGAATGTGTGAGCACAACGTATAGTCCTAATGGAAATCCGAGTTGGTAACTACCAGCTTGGTCTTGGAGAGGATCCGATAAATCTTACGAAACAAGGTATAGCCTTTTGTGTTTGGTCAAAATGGTTTACGCTCTTCTGAGTCGACATCTCAATCCTTTTCGTCGACTCAAACCTTATGTGTCTTTTAGTCCTATTTTTATTGACTTTGATTATCAGAGTCGCTTGTACTCAACCTCTGATGCGCATACTATTATCAATGATCCTTGGTAGAAGCTTGGAGCCATTGGACTGGCTCCTTGCTAGTCTCAATCCTGAACACGATTGATTTGCGCTCTAGACCCTATGGTGTCTTAGGAGGTGGTCTTTCGTTGCAAAGGGATTTGGTGAAGGAAATTTCCCTGCTCCATTCATTTCTCAAACAAGTCACTCATGTACGAAGTATAGTTTCTATAGATTGAATGGTACTTTCATTCAGCCTAGTGGTCGAAAGACGATAGGTGGTACTTATTTTGAGATAACTTCTCAAGAACTTTTGGAGTGGTCTTCGAAAGTTTGATGTGACTGGTTGTCGCTATTTGGGATGAAGAGAATTGAAATGCTATGACTTGTAGCGCTTTGCTTTGAGCAATCCTTGCAAGTTTGTTCATGTTGTTGTTCTCTTTGTTTGGTAGGGATAGGTGAATTTGAGGGGATGATCAATTTGTACCCACATAGAGTCAAAATCGTTAAGCATTCTTGGTGTCTTGGGTCTAGAATTTATTGTTATGCATTCCCATTTCTATCTGAAATCTCCGGCTTGTACAGGTAGGTTTGATGATTCCTGATTGTTTTTGGATTCTCCCTCTCGAACATGCTAAGTATTGTTTGACTTAGGTCAATTACTAGCCTTCTTGTCCGATACTCATAATGGCTTTCTGGTTCAGGGTGCATCTTTTCCGGACACTAGATGGGTAAGATTCCTGGCTTTAATGAGGTTCCCACATAATGAGATTACAATCCTATCATGACGTGGGTCTCAACGTTGGCCCTTGGGGATAAGATTCCTTCGTCTTTTACAAGTTCCATTTCGCCTTCAGTTATGTCGTAAGGGTTTTATTTTGTCGGTTCTTTCGTTGAGTGATACTACTTGAAGTGATATGGCTTTAAAAGGTTTTGTCTGCTAGATGTTGCTTGAAGTATATGTGGTTACGATGGTCTTGCCTTGCGCGAGTACGAACGTTGTAATTGAACTCACGTTGCGACTACAATTGTTGGTGTCGTCACATGGTCAACTTCCCTTTTCGTTTCCGTACACTCCGTAAGACATCGTGGTCGGTGTACACTGTACTCCCTTGTGTAGTGGAGATAATATTTCTAGTTTTTTTCCTAGTGTGATCATGTTAGATTTCGATTCTAATTTGTACACTGCGTTGTGTTCCACATGGACCTTTGGGATGTCGAGTATTCTGTACCATTATTTTCCTCCTTGAATCAGGATAGCTTTCAGCTCTGGTGTAAAGTGTCCCCTATAAGTGGTAGAGTCTCTTTCATACTCAGGTATGTCTAAAACAGATACACCACACGATTTCCTTGCGTGGTGTGAGTAGGTGCTTGTTGGGTTGATCTAGTGTGTATGATGATCTATTCCTTTCTTGGTTGGTGGCAAAACACTATGTATGAACCGGTATATCCGGGGCGTCAGTCTCTGCGTCCAGTGTTCTATAGGGTGCTAATTTATTGTCGAGGGTTCCGACATTTCATATTTGTTTCCTTCATAGAAGATTTCTCCTCTCAGGTGGCACGGTTTATTCTATCCCCGTGTAGTGTGAAGTGTATGGCATTTTAAGGTAGGATGTCGACGTGGGATATAGGCACGAATCTTCCTATTTTGTGATAGAGAGTTAAACACTTCCTTTAACATGACCGGGTAAGAATTTTCAAGAATTTAGCCATGTCCTGTGCACGTTACCCCTCCCGAATTATACATAGGTGATCAGGCTATGTATAATTGGGGACCGGTGACGTGTTGTTCGGTATAATCCAAATCTTGGTGTACTTATTCTTTGGTCAGCGGAAATGTTGTAAAAGTTCATGTGCGAAGTTTTGGTAAGATAGTTTATAAGATTTGCTAGGCCGACCAATGTCGTCAGTGTGGCCTATAGTTCGTTTGACCAAGATGTGTGAAATAATGACAATTTAGTTAGAAATGGAATGTTGGATTCGTGATTTTTGGCGAGGCAATATTTTGAGCTGGTATTGTCGGTATTGGGGATAATACCTTAGCAGTTTTTGGAATGTGGATTATTTTAAAACAACCCGTTGGGTGATACTAATTTGGCACAGAGACCAGTCGAACATCCAAGATGATGTTCTCTTGTCTTTGGAGGAATCTTTTCATTGAGACAAGATAGTTAGAGTCCTTAATGATATGGTGAAAACGGTCATGGAGATGACATATATCGAGATAACACGATAACAACAACAGATACATTATTAGGGGGAAAGGTTTCAAGACATTAAGATTTCCTAGAGAAGTACTTTAGAGTAGGCTGTAACTTGGAAGTTAAACTAAGCTTTATTACAACTAGCATCTCTAGCTAAATTAGTTTCTTCCATGGTGTCCGTTGGGAGTCTGAACCATTCTTCACATTTTCTTCAGGAAAGTGTTTTGGCAGTTGCTGCCTGCATGCTGACCCTTCCTATCCGGGCACATGCTTTTGATGTGGTCTTTCTTTCCACATCCATGACATGTCATTGTTTCCCTATAGAGTTGCTTACAATCTTCTATCTCATGTCCAACTCTTTTACAAATCCCACAAGGTATAGGGCATTTTCCATAGTGGTAATATGGGCATATATTACACTTGGGTTTTGTCCCGGCATACCTTACTTCCCGCTTGTGTTTAGTACCCTTAGCCTCAGCTGTCCCTTGACGTTTGCTTGATTGTTGCATTTGATCTTCCTCACCATCATAATTCCAGTTTCTCTTGCTACCACAGTACCCCATTGTCTTGTCTTGAGGCAGTGACCTTGTCAATCCAAGGGTCGCACCAGTAGCTTCTTGAGTGACGGTGGGCGCGTATGCAACAACGTTCTTTGAGTTTCGAGGACATCCCCAAGAGTATGTCTCGAGTCTCTTTTCCTCGTGTCCTATCATATTAGGACATACTTGAGCTAATTCGCGAAAGCGATTTGTGTACCCCTCGAGGTCATTCCCTATCATAGTTAGCTCACAGAGTTCTCTTTCCATCGTCCGCAGTTCATTTCTTGAACAAGATTCTGCAACCATCATTTTCTTCGTGGTGTCCCACTGAAGTGAGTAAGCAGCGTCTATTCCCACTAATCGGACATAAATGTCCCACCATGTGAGGGCTTGGTGTCGAAAGGTGCAAGTAGCATACTTGACCTTACAATTGTCCGCGCAACTCTGTTCACGGAAAATTGTCTCTATCCTTTCTAGCCATTTTGCCAAACTTCTAGCTCCTTCAGTTCCCTCAAATGCTGGTGGGTTACAGCTTCTGAATTCTTGGTAAGATAAATTTCGTGATGTGAGCGTCTTACCAGCCTCTTCTTCCCTATTTCCCTGGATAAGGTTGTTGATGTTGTGATTGATTTGATAGTTAGCAATTCTTGCAGCAACTCGTTCGCTAACAGATTTCTCAGTGGTGGTTGCGTTCATGTTCTGCTTTACTGGAAACATTTTCCTTCAACCACGAGAAATGACAACAATGAGTTTTCTATGAGTGTGAGGGCCATGGTGGAGATTCATAAGGTTACAACGTATACTATATCTCAATCAAGTATTTTCCAGGTTGTATTGACTGAATATAACGTAGTCTTAGTCTATCAAGATGGCATTAAGAAAGCGGAGACTGATTGAAGC
Organism: Chrysanthemum makinoi; assembly: GCA_910596185.1. Lineage (NCBI taxonomy): Eukaryota > Viridiplantae > Streptophyta > Magnoliopsida > Asterales > Asteraceae > Chrysanthemum > Chrysanthemum makinoi. The sequence continues at coordinate 237,889,966 of OU343218.1, forward strand.
AAGTTTAACAGAAGGTTATAGTACACAAGTCGTTGTTTATTATGCATAGTTTTTCGTCACAATAAACTTGATTTCATTCTAAGAAGATTCATGGCTCATAGGGCCGATACATAGCATGCGTTTATTGACTCGCTCTAGTTTGTCATACAACAAAACTACTACAAGCGTTTTTATTGGAGCCACTCATCACAACGTCTAACACGATTGCAAAGTGAATTTTAAGCATTTCCCGATGTTGTCCCGAATTGACTTTGTTGAGTTTTCTTCCATTCTTCTAATTCCCTGAGTTGGGCCTCCATTCGGGCAAATTTGTCGTTGACCTCATTTGTCCTACTCTCCATAGTACGTCTTTGAAATTCTACGGCACCCTCCAGGTATCCTGTCTCAGTTAATGCTATTGTAGTAACGGTCTCCAACCGCGTTAACCTACTTTCAATCTCTGTGAGACGTTCCTGGGTGTCTCCTGGAGTTTGCAGAGCACACCTTTCAATGTGGTCTTCGAGACGGGCAATTACTTCGTTTAACTTCTCACGGGTTCCTTCTATTACTGTCCCAACATCGTTGTAGCATTCCTTGAGTGTTTCGCCAAGTGCTTGTAGTTCTCCCACTACTTCTTCGATTCCTCCAATCCTTTCTTCTGGTAGTATCCCCAGATGATCCGACATCTCTTCTATTTGTTCCTCATGGCGTGTTATACGTGCCATAACTGTGTCGAGAGTTGGTGGTCTAGCAGTGGCTGCTCCTGAAGTTTCCCCAACTTCGAACAAACTAGGAGGTGGTATATCAGAAGATGATGGTGATGATGCAGAGAGACAGATTCTCTTGCTAGCAGGTATTTCCCAACTGAGAAGTGGATCTCTTTGGTGTCTTGGTGAGAGTGTAGGAGTAGTGGAACTGGTAGGTATAGTACTGACGGAACAAGATAAAATCAGAGTTACCATTCGATTAATGAAATCAGAGTTACAAACAATGAGGTCCCAAAGTATAGTACATAAATGTTTACAAAATGTTTCGAATGGTAAATACGAATGCATAAAGTCTTCAAAATATGTCGTGCGACTCTATGCTTCAAACTCTAGCTATCGCCTTAAGACCTGAGATAAACATGCTAAAAAGTGTCAACACAATGGTTGGTGAGTTCATAGAGTTTGTTTAACATGTAAAGCCTTTAAAGAATGTTCACACAACAAAGGCATTGTAAATCCACTCAGTTCCAACTTCCACCCATAGAAAACTTGCAACCTGTGTGTTCACAACCCACTGCCAAAATATAGTTTGCACAATCATATATGTATGTATCATAGTAGTAAAAATTATAAATGTTACCACAAGGGTCTTCCAACAACTTAATTTGGGATGTATCTAATTTAATAGCCTTCCAACAACTTAATTTGGAGCCACTGAATTGCACGTACTGGGAGCCTCTTCCCAAAGATTAATAGTCATCCAACAACTTAATTTGGAGCCACTAAGTTAATGGTCATCCAACAACTTAATTTGGAGCCACTAAGTTGAATAACGCAATTAAGTATAATGCACTCAAGAATAACGCAAATAAGTTAAACACAATCATGTATAACGCAATCAAGTACAATGCAATCATGTATAATGCAATCAAGTATAATGCAATCAAGTATAATGTTTTGAGTATTTGTAAAAGTAAAAGAAAATAGTTGAGCATGTATCTCCCCCAAAGAGTTTGTAAAACAAGTATTAAAAGAGTAGGGGCTATGACTCACGGTAATCAGTAAAAGTTTAGAGTACTTATAAAAGTAAATGAAAATAGTTGAGCATGTATCTCCCCCAAAGAGTTTGTAAAACAATTAAGCGAGTAAAAGTGGGGCTACGAACTCACCTTAAAATGATATCACAACGTATAACGGAGTTGATGGATAAGCCTGGAAGTCTCTACGTATAACCTAGAATATGATGTCAACTCTTAGGTTCGATATAATGCCTAAGAAAACATGAACGAGCTTATATATGCCATTATATTGATCATGACGTAGTAGTTTGTATATCTCGTACTACCGTTCGGGCCATCATAATTCAGAGGTCATGCAGTAAACGTTCGAGGAGCTAGTACACTTTAAATCGTAAATCCAACAACTCGTCGATCCGCTTACCCAAATGAACCCCTCACATGAAGTTCCCTAGTGTTGTAGTTCTCAATACGTAAAACATGTATTTTAATTATTTGATTATATGCTATATCAAGAGTTTATAAATACAATAAATAAACTAACAAAGTTTATAAGTATTTAAATAAGTTTGAGTTATATATACTTACCTTAAAATAGAATGCTTGAGTATTATGGAAAAATAAATATTAACGGAGCTTCGACGTAGAATTTGCAATCTTTGAAAACCCACGGCTATTAGAAGATTATAACAACGCCTTCTTGAGAACTCGAAGAAGAAAAGAAGATTATAATGATGTCTTTTTGGAGACTTGAAGATATTTGAAGATTATAACGACTCTTTCTTGAAAACTTCCAAGAACGAAGATCAAACGCTAGTTTTTCTTCAAGAACACATGAATGTTCTTACAAGATCTATGAGAAATGCCTTAGGTTTAGGACTTTAGATGATAAGAAGGGGTGGTGCAAGAATAAATGAAGGTTTATGCTTGGTATTTATAGGCTAGAGATTTTAGTTAACTATATATTGGGTTAAAAACTAACCATGGTTAAATTTACACATGTAAATGATCTAAAGGAAGAATGCTTAGGATTTTGACACCAAGGTGATGACTCCCCCCCTAATTTCGTTCATGATAAGATAGGATGGCTTTGGTGGATAGTTTTGGTGTTATCTTGGTTACGGAGTGAGTTTTGGTTCCGTTAAATGCTAACCGAAGCCATAAAAGGTAAAACCGGGTATCGTAAAAATATGAAACTTGCAGGAATGATGAAACTCATCATTATACTCCATCTAAAAATATAAAATGGGTGATAAGTTTTATTGGGTGAAAAAACGCTGCTTAAAACTGGAAATACGGGTAAAAAACGCGTAATTCGCAGTTTATCGGAAAAGAACGAAATTTCAGGGAAACGACCGTGAATTTATTTAGAGTAGACTAAAATTAGTCTAAAAGTGATATGAGATGTTAAAATGTGATTTTCATCATACGCGGGATAACTTAAGAGTTATTTGTGAAGTTTAAAAGTTACGCGATTTAAGCAAAAATGTAGAACGTACAAGGTTGATTCCTTTATGGTCAAAAGAGGAGGGAAATATGTTTTACTTTTCCAAAAATGTAAAAGTTTCAAGTCATCTAAGGAAATACAGTGCATGAATCGTTAAGTCAGGATGTAAGTAGAATTGTTTAAAACGTAAGTTTAGTTTTGTTCTGCGCTGGGCTTATTTGTTAACATAAAAATAATAAATCTTAAAAATTCTCAAATTAATCATGAGTGATCTAAAAATTTATCTGATGCGGGGAAAATTGTCAGAGACGGTTTTCGTTATGCGCGGGATGTTTAAACGGTGGACCGTCCAAAACGAAACTTTAAAACGATGTTTTCTTAATAACTTTTGCGAAAATGATCTAACGATTGTCGAACTCTCAAGTCATTACTAAAATAATTTATCCTACAATAATGTGAAATAAAAATTTTATGGGATGAATAGTGAAAGTGAATAGTAACAGTGAATAGTAAAAATGAATAGTGACAGAAAATGCGAATTGTTACACTTTATTAGGTACTAGGCTAAGTACCTAGTTCCATTGCAATGGAGGAACTACTACCACACTACACCAACGACTAATCACAAAGGAGATCTACTCCTTTACAACATCATCAAGGATATCAATATCCTTGGATCTAAAACTAGTCTATCTTGTACATCGAAACACGCCATATCGAATGTACATCTAAGGCACCTTTCACTAATGCCTTTGACTAGATCTACAAGACACCTTTCACTAATGTCTTGTGTCTTGACTTCTAAGCATCTTTCACCAATGCTTCTAGTCTTGACTTCTAAGCACCTTTCACTAATGCTTCTAAGCACCTACCACAAGTGCTTATGGTATAGACGATAGATACCCTTCACTGATATCTTCGTCTTGACTCTTGAGACATCTTTCACTAATGTCTTCAACACTACACTTCTTTGAAGAAAGAAAGGAATCATCAACAAAAAGACTTCAGTAGCCTTGATGATGAGGAAGCATGGCAACTCATGGACTTGAGCTTGCTCGACCTCAAAGGTGATGATCTTGCCTTTAAGAGGAACCTAAAAGATCACACAAAAACAAAACTACAAACATAGATCTCTTGGATCTGAGGTTAGTGAGTTTTACACTTAGAGAGAAAGTGTTAGAAAGGGGTTTAAAGATAATGAAGAAATAGCTCACTATTTATAGAAGAAAAAATCTGCTGTTCCCCAGATCCCACGGATCCCTTCCACAAGGGATCCGTCTAGCGTTAAGCTAGGGATCCGTGGGACGCTCCCTTTTACCCATGGGTATTTTGGTTATGGGTCATGGGTTGAACCATGAATCTTTAGCTAGATACAATGTATCTTTAAGTGCAATGCACTTGGTCACTTGGGTATGGGTTGATCCATGGGTTATGGATATTATCCATGTACGATATAAGCATGATGTCATGCAATGGGTTATGGGTCAAGCTCCATGGGTCATGGGCTTTGGGTTGTACCCAACTACATTCAATGTATTTGCCCAATGGGTTGTGATACTCAAGTTTCTACCCATTTATATTCCCCAATATACTACATACTAGTTATGTGTATATTATACCCAAATATGTAAACACTAGTTGTTGTACATATGTATTTACTAAATCATAAAATCACTTATACTTGTTTTAGTGTTTTATGTGAAAATGTGAATATTTTAGAAACTATTAGTTCAAACCATTTACGTATTTTATTTGTTTCGTTAACATGATTTTACGTTCGTTATCGACAAAACATTAGAAGATCGTAAAATATAAATAAACGTTTTTACGGCCTATTTGTATTAACAATCTCCCCCTTTTTGTTGATGATAAAACATAAAATTATTTTAAGGAAAATCTAAAATTCGTAAAAGTTTGAATTTGTAGTTTTACTTTCTTCTCCCCCTTTTTGTCGAAACAAAAAGAGCTTTGAAAGAAAGCAACACATTATTTTTAAGAAAAACATGTGAAAGAAATAAAAAGAAAATAGAGAGCAAGTAACGGGAAATGATCTCGTCTTTACTCCCCCTTGACGAGTCCATTCCTATGTAAGGGCGTCAAGTAAGTAATACTAATTTAGTTTGTTTGCAAATAAGTTTGTAAAAGATTTCTTCTAAGTGACGAATGTTCTCCCCCTTGATGATTGCAATTTTGCAAGTGGATGTCATGAAATGTAAACCTAATATTGCAAGTAATTTGCAATGTATTGCTTTGACATAAAGCTCCCTTAGCTTTAGGATGTCAAAGTCTTCATGTGTAAATTGAATAACTACAAAACAAAGGTTAGATAACAAGTACAATTCACAATTTCCTGCAAATGTGGTCCAAGTTAGTAGAAAATAGTTTTCTGTCACACGGATCCCACAGTTCCCTCCTAGTAGGGATCTTCCTAGGCAATTATGAGGGATCCGTATTAGTTGATGATCAATTTCAGCAAAGGTGATATAACAAGTAATGTTATCACAAAAATGAGATATGAATACAATGTAATCATATTCTCAGAAATATAACAAGTAGCATGTACTTTCATTTAATAAAACTAGAGTTATGATATACATGACTCTAAAAAAATAAGAAAATACATGACTAGGAATTTCTAAACCAACTATCGCTTGATGCTAGGACACCACTAAAATCTTCTAGCTCAAGTTTTGTTTAGGTTTAATCTCGTCGAAACGTTCGAGGAGATGATAGAACATGAAACGTTGGCCTTCTCGTACTTCATGTATCAAACTTTCAACATGTTGATAATGATAGCAATCTTTGTCATGGCTAGGTAGTGGTGGTGGAAGAAATGAAATGGCTTGATGCGAAGGATCAAGTGAAGTGGCTTGTGGAGCTTCAAACGTTGGAGGGATTGGTGGTGGCGCATTTGAGAATGGCTCGACCAAGAAGGATGGTGGTGGTAGAGAAGTGTCAACTTCCATATGGTCGGGTGGTTGACTTTGATGATTTCTCATAATCCAAATGGGATTATATGATGGAAACGGCAAAAAAGAAGCCGGAGCAAGTGTTGACTCAACACCTTGATTTTGTACCATTATTCCTTCTAATGAGGAGAATGTTGTCGGCGGAGGCGGATGAGACGGCCTAGGAGGTAAATCCTATAAATTGTAGAGGTGTGGTGATGATAGTGGGGATGTAAAAGAGATAGCTCTAGGAACTTATGGTGATGGTTTAGTGGAGATGATATTGTTTGGCCTAGGAGGTATGGTGGTGTTTGGCATAGGTAGTTTTGTGGGTACTATCCTTTTAGGAATTGGTTTGATTGGTTGAGTAAATATCCTATCATTTGTTGGCTTGACCGGAGATGATTCGGTTGAGGAAATTTCGTGTATAACACGAGCCTTTTTCTTGGGTGGTTCTTTGGTGGATAGGTTACAACTTAGGGTTTTGCTCATGATGAGATGATTTCAAGAGGTTTGTAAAGATTTCTAAAATGCTGAAAGTTAGGATGAAGGTGATGACTATGGAGGTCCTAACAAAGTGGTTTATAAACCAAGAGATTTGGCAAGTGCATTTAAGCCTTAAGCCACTAGGATTCTTTGGAATGTGATGATTAACATGCACAAGAGTCAACTTCAGAGTTTGTACTGATCTAGGAACTCATTTAAGATGAGATGGAGTGCTTGAGTTAGAGAGATGAGTTGAAATGATTGTTTTAGCAAGATTTGGCATAAACTGTCATCTGGATCCCACGGTTCCCACCTCAGAGGGATCCGGCTCTCAGCAGCTATGAAAGAGTGGAAATGATGTTTCTAAGATCTAATATCTATATCATATTGAGTGTTTCAGTCCTCCTAAGTGTCTTAAATGAAGGGGTGCTTAAATAATTGAAGGTAATGAGTGATGTAGCTAATGATTGTCTTTTATGGAAGGATTTGGAACTTTCATGAGTACCAATGGATGAGCAAGGATGACACTAAAGATGAGAGTGTCAATTGAAGCTAAATGATCCTAGAGATCAGGTTTGTGACTTAGGATAGTGTTTTGGAAAATATCCTAGGAGCTTTGAGATGGGAAAACTAGAATTTGATCAAGTTTGATCAATTTTGAGGTGAGGATGATTTATGATCAATTTTGCCATAATCGAAAAGATTTCTAAGACTAGAAGTGAGGGATCAAGTGAAAAATGAAGTGTAAGTTTAAGAGCGGAAGAGTAATGGATAAAAAATGAAATGATAGATCTACAAGCGTCTTAGAGTGTGATCTTGGTGAGTTGTGTGTGAGTAGGAAGGGTCTACCTATCTTTGATAAGGACTTAATTTGCCTTCAAGACACTATGTTTAGCTTAGTGTGAGGTGTTCTAAGGACATGTTTGAAATACAATGCTTGCAATTGCATTTTCTGTTTCCCGGATCCCACGGTTCCTTAAGTGTAGGGATCCGTCTAGCACAATCATTGGGATCCGTCCATCTGCTCAGCAGAACCTTTACTAAAGGTATGCAATGATCTTGACAATGCATTATATTCCAAGGTTAGTTTAAAGGGGTTCTAACACTAAGATATCAAATGTAAGATGTTTTATTTCATGAAGGAAATGGGATTACATTGATAAAGCACGAGTACAAGAGGATTGATCCTATTTGAAATACTACTACGTTCCTTGAGTGTTTTCGCTAGGAGGATCATTACGTGATTTATGAGTGTTGGTGGAATCAAGAATGAAGAAAGTCTTCATGAGAGATATGTTTAGCGGTTCCATCATCTTGTTCACAAGCACGTACAACGGAATTTGAAATTGAGGATGGAAGTGCATAACATTGTGATAGAGGCCCGTCAAGAACATTCCATAAGGGATGAGTTTATTCTTGGAGCCTTGAAAATTTGCAATTCGCCTTGCAAAGAAGTATGCGAGATTGTATGGTTGTTGTGTTAGCAAACAGTACAACATGTGAGCACAACAAGCGGGAAGGATTTCTCGATTTCCCCTAAGACTCCAAACATTCTCACGTAGGATGAGTGCAAGAGGCTTGTACTCTTCTCGGATGTCCCGTGTGAAGATAATGTTTGGATCGGAGTAATATTGTCGAGGTTTGCATATTATGCGATTTAAATCTTCCGGGGAGGGTATGTGTGAACAATATGGACTATTTTCTTCACGAAAGTTGAAGAGAGAATCAAGAGACCAATATTCGGTGAAGGCACATTGTCCATGATTTGGAATCCGGAGGATGTGAGCAAAATGCCCAAGGGTTAAAGTAAACTTTTGGTTTTTGATATAAAACCAAAGAGATAGAGATCGATCATCGTTACGAACGAGTTCAACTTGACGGAAGAATTCCATTATGAACCTTGGACATATCTTCTCGTTGATTTCAAGAAGACATTCTAGTCCGATGGCTCGGAAGGAAGTATTGATACCTTCTTCGAATTGTAGAGAGGTGTCTACAATACGTCCTTCGTGGAAGTGACGGTTTTCGAGATTATTGAACCCACGGACATGGTTGCCAGGTGTGTTGGGTTCAAGGGAGATGTTTGGAGTGTAGACGCTAGTGAGTGAAAAATCAAACTCATATTCATGCGTCATAGTTGAACCTATAGAAAACATGAGTTAATAGAAAGGTATGTTTGTGATCAACCTATGATTATCTAATGTTTTTACTAGATTTTTATTAACAATGGTTTTTAACAACAATGACATTTAACTTACTTATGGTTTTGATATTTCTAGTGGAGTATTACTTTTTTAGAAGAAAAGTGATTTTTAATTTGCATGAAAAACTGTTTTCCAGTAGGACGGATCCCACGGTTCCTTTACCAAAGGGATCCGGCTAGTATAACTTCCGGGATCCGTAGATCTGTAATCACAGAAACATATTTTATGAAAAACATAGGTTTTTAGATCTCATAGTTTTTATACCAAGATATGTGTTTTAACCTACATTTTCTTTTAACATGCATACATGACTTTTAATGTATCACGAAAGAAAGACATAACACTAAAATGATAAACACATAATAACCTAGATAACTAGACTATTAGTAATATTTCATTTCAATACTAAGAATGATACAAATGATTGAGTATATAACCCCAATGTAGATTAACAACACAAAGTAAATGTCTCCGTATGTGAACTTCATCATAGGGAACACAAGTGCGATGAGTGTTAAGGCGATGAGCACGAGGGCGATGTAAACCATGTTGAAGATGATCCTTCTTGGTTTTGGTTGAGACAAAAATGGAGAGGAAGATCAAGTTTTGAATGAGAGAAATTTTTGAAATTGGAAGATTTGAAAAAGTGAGGATAGAGTGAATGACGGTAGGAGTATTTATGGGGAAGGAGGAATTTTTGAAATTCGTGTTTTGTTTAATTATTGGATTAAAAGAAATAAAACATAAGTTTTATATACCACGACTTTAGACGATAAGACTAACACGTGTGTGAGAAAAAGACTTCCTAATGAAGCTTCATGTTAATACATGTATAACCACAAAGGATAATCATATAAATACCTAAATAGGCATATTTAATTATCAAGCAAAATAAGAAAGAAAATCATACCTCTAGCGTACTTAGGAATGTCTTTACAAATGACATAACAAATGTCACTTAGACGATTCCCGCTCCTTTGCGTTTAAGATACCTTCTTAAGGAAGGTATTCTTGTTACCAAGCGATTCCTATAGCTTGGCGGGTATGAGCTATGACTAATCAATATGACAAAGAAGATTAGTGCAATTAAATGAAAAAGTAAATAATAAAAAAATGTTGTTATCAAATCAACATCCAAACATATAGTTTAAAAAAAAACATTGTGTTTTGTTTTTATGAAAATCCCTCTTTGTAGTTTTCAATTAACTATGGATCGTATCAAGCTTTTAAAGTACAATATACTTCAAGAAACTTGGTAACGAAGCTCTGATGCCAATTGTGGAAAACTAGAAGGGGGGGTTGAATAGTTTTACCAATTAAAACTTCCTTTTAATCTATTTAGATCGACTTATGTCAATCTATTTGGATGTGTGTGTTGGATGTTGATAAACAAGCATATAAAGGTAAGTAATGAAAAGATAAGAGTAAGAAGCACAAAACCACAACGCAAGTATTTATAGTGGTTCGGCTACAAGGACACCTTCCTTGCCCTACTCCACTCCCCGAGTCACCTACTCGAGAGTTCGTAATCACTACACCAATCTCCTTATGGCGGAGAAGCCTTCACAACGTCGCCTACCCTTTTTTCGGTGCTAGCACCGGGTTCTTTCACTCCAAGGTGAACCACACCTACACAACGTCGCCTACCCTTTATGAGGTACTAGGCTAAGTACCTAGTTCTTTCACTCCAAGGCGAACTACACCTTCACAACGTCGCCTACCCTTTATTAGGTACTAGGCTAAGCACCTAGTTCCATTGCAATGGAGGAACTACTACCACACTACACCAACGACTAATCCCAAAGGAGATCTACTCCTTTACAACATCATCAAGGATATCAATATCCTTGGATCTAAAACTAGTCTATCTTGTACATCGAAACACACCATATCGAATGTACATCTAAGGCACCTTTCACTAATGCCTTTGACTAGATCTACAAGACACCTTTTACTAATGTCTTGTGTCTTGACTTCTAAGCATCTTTCATCAATGCTTCTAGTCTTGACTTCTAAGCACCTTTCACTAATGCTTCTAATCTTGGCTTCTAAGCACCTACCACAAGTGCTTATGGTATAGACGATAGATACCCTTCACTAATATCTTCGTCTTGACTCTTGAGACATCTTTCACTAATGTCTTCAACACTACACTTCTTTGAAGAAAGAAAGGAATCATCAACAAAAAGACTTCAGTAGCCTTGATGATGAGGAAGCATGGCAACTCATGGACTTGAGCTTGCTCGACCTCAAAGGTGATGATCTTGCCTTTAAGAAGAACCTAAAAGATCACACAAAAACAAAACTACAAACATAGATCTCTTGGATCTGAGGTTAGTGAGTTTTACACTTAGAGAGAAAGTGTGTTAGAAAGGGGTTTAAAGATAATGAAGAAATAGCTCATTATTTATAGAAGAAAAAATCTGCTGTTCCCCGGATCCCACGGATCCCTTCCACAAGGGATCCGTCTAGCGTTAAGCTAGGGATCCGTGGGACGCTCCCTTTTACCCATGGGTATTTTGGTTATGGGTCATGGGTCATGGGTTGAACCATGGATCTTTAGCTAGATACAATGTATCTTTAAGTGCAATGCACTTGATCACTTGGGTATGGGTTGATCCATGGGTTATGGATATTATCCATGTATGATATAAGCATGATGTCATGCAATGGGTTATGGGTCAAGCTCCATGGGTCATGGGCTTTGGGTTGTACCCAACTACATTCAATGTATTTGCCCAATGGGTTGTGATACTCAAGTTTCTACCCATTTATATTCCCCAATATACTACATACTAGTTATGTGTATATTATACCCAAATATGTAAACACTAGTTGTTGTACATATGTATTTACTAAATCATAAAATCACTTATACTTGTTTTAGTGTTTTATGTGAAAATGTGAATATGTTAGAAACTATTAGTTCAAACCATTTACGTATTTTATTTGTTTCGTTAACATGATTTTACGTTTGTTATCGACAAAACATTAGAAGATCGTAAAATATAAATAAACGTTTTTACGGCTTATTTATATTAACAACGACGATGAATAACGTCAAATAATTATAATTGCGAAATTGTGATTTTGGTTTGACCTTTTATTCCAAACTTGCAGGTTCAATTTGTAGTTATTGCGAGGAAAAAGTTGATGGGCTAGAAACAAAAATAATAATTATTTTCGGTTTTGCTGAGGTAGTCAGTTCGGTTTTCGGTTTTGTATAATTATTTTGGTTTTACTCGGTTCGGTTCGGGTCAAAACATACTTATTCGGTTCGAAACAGTGTTGTAAATATCGGTCTTGGCGGCCGATATATCAGTGATATATCGCTTATCGGCGGTCCACCGATACGATATTTCACTTATCGGTCAAATTTATCGGTTGGTCAATATCGGTCAAATATCGGTCAATATCGGTTATATCGGTCATATCGGTCAAATATCGGTTAAATATCGGTTAAATATCGGTCAAATATCGGTCAAATATCGGTCAAATATCGGTTATATCGGTCATATCGGTAAAATATCGGTTAAGAGTGGGAAATACATAACTAAATGCATATACAATGTAAAATTTGTAATATTTATATAAAATATATAATTAAAAATATTAAATATAACATTAAAACTAATAAATATTTATAAATATGTATATAAAATATATAAATACCTATAAAAAAATTAATTTCTTTATAATTTAAGGTCTCCGTTATATCACTGATATATCGCCGCCAAGACCGATATGGCGCTTGGCGGTGGTCGACCGCCGAGGGACCGCCAAGCGATATTTACAACACTGGTTCGAAATAGCTAAACCGGCCTGAACCGACCTTATTCTGTTTGGTTTCGGTATTGATAGCTTTTACTCAGTTTGATTCTCGGTTCACGTTTTACCTTTAGTCGGTTCTCGAGTCGGGTCTAACCGGTTTCTCAGCATACCCTTAAACCAAACACCAACTTAAACCCTTCAAAAATGAAAGATACCCATAAAAAGTGATAAAACAAACACATTCTTCGTTTTATGGAAAGAAAATACTAGGTTGTTTTCCAAGAGTTTGTAACAGCATCTTCAGTCCTAACTAAGGTACCCAAAGTGCTTATTATTATTATTCTGTTTCATTTGAAGGTTCATGTTATGTCATAGGATTAGTGTAGTGTTCTCATTTCATTCAGCTGTTTGTTTATGGGGTGTTTGGATTAGCTTATTCAAAAAGCCAATATGCCCACTTTTCCTAGCTTATCATGGCTTATTTAATAAGCCATAAATCCCCTTAGTTGAATTAGTATTATCTTTTGCCAAAATTTTTTTTGTGTTTATTAGTATATATTTGTGGAATAAGGTATAATTTGAGTCTGCCTTGCAGCATTGGGCTTCGATAAAGCATCGGCAACCTGTGAAAGATTTGGACTCACCACATGTCTTTCTCCAAAACTCTAAAGTGTTACTTTGCTGCACTTTGGCCATTCGGTAAAAAAAATGTCAAACCACCCACGAGGAGGAACGATACCTCTGTCCCAGAGGTACTACTTTAAACACCTTTTTTACATGTTGAAAGTGTTAAATGTTGGATTTAATGTAGCACTAATTTAAACTCAACCCATGTTGAATGGGTCTGTTTTACACCTGTTTTGAAGTCGATGTTTCTGCTTTGATGATAGTTTGATGCTTATTTGGTTTTATTTGACAGAGATCTCCCATGATATCCAGAAGTTCGTCTAAACTTCCTCCATGTTCGGAGGTAGATAATGGTACTGGAGACGATAACCTCCCTTTATCCGTAATTACAGTTTTGTCAAATGACGACCTATTGATGGCAATATTACTTCGATTACCTGTTGTCTCACTTCATCTCTTTAAATCCGTATCCAAACACTGGTTATCTCTCATTACATCCCAAAATTTCACTCTTACCCGTAACCAAATCCCAAATGTAGATCCTTGTCTTGGTTTTTTTACCTGGCGAGATTATTTTTGTTACGCACGGGAAACGTTTATTTATGATTTCGTGTTGTTTGATATCCGAATCCCATCCAAAAGATCAGTCATCGTTACTTTGGGCTCCGAGGCACCACCTGGTTCTGTTGAGATTAAGCAGTCCTGCAATGGTTTGTTTTTATGTAGTGTCAAACAACACAACTCTTACTTATTCAAGTATTACGTATACAATCCAACCACTAAACTGTTTAAGATGCTACCTATAGAATCACGTATGCGTAGTGTGAAAATGGCTTTTGATCCTACAAAATCACCTCACTACAAAGTCATCCATGTTCGTCCCGGTCATTCCAATCAAATTGAGACTTACTGTTCACAAACAGGCCATTTGAGTGTTTGCGGTGATAGGTTTCACGGCGATTATTTTAACCGTTTTGAGGATGGAATATATTGGAATGATGCCATTCATTGGTTAGAAAGTGGTTATCATTGGTTAGAAAATTATCGTTGGTCTTTGCATTGCAAGTTAGAGATTGTGAATGAACATGTGATTTTAACAAAATTACAGCTCCCTGTAACCTTCAATGGGAAGTTGCATGTTCATTTCAAGTTGTTTGAGTCTCGTGGTAGTCTGCTTCTTCTTTACATGGATGATATTGATTCCCGACATTTGACTACTTTTGAGATGAGGAATGGTTATTCTGAATGGTCGGTAAAGTACATTGTTAATCTAAATGACTTATCAATGCCATTTTCCAGCATATGGAGGATTTGGACTATAGTTTTGGGAGAAAAAGATGAGGATTCTTTTTTCATTATTGACTTATCAAGTAAGGTTGTACACTACAATCCCGTGCTAAATACCGTCTCTGATTTGAAATTTGGAGTATCACTTACTGTTCCTAATTCTCACCGTTTCCAGTTCATTGCGTCTTTTGCTGGGGTTTGATTCCGCAATCTGTTTCAGGTACGATTTTGAAACTTAATAGTTTGAATCAAGTGATGTTTTGCGTTTTGTTATTCAGAATCAATTTGGATAACAACTCCAAATTAATCCGTTGCTCTGTTTCCATCAGTAACCCCTAGTCGCTTATGCCCTGAACAACTACGATAACACCTCCCAAATCGATATATAAGAATGGTCAAATCTTATTAGCAACCAATCATTCCAATGACATTATAGAGTTCAGAATTAGCAGAAAATAATGAATAAGGAACACATTTTCTCGGCCAAAAAGTTATTGTTAAATGAGTTGGCACAAGCCCAAATTAAAAATGGTTAACTGAACCGAAAACTAAAATGAGTTACAATTGCAATGAAGAAAATATTTTTGTTACTGAAGTAGAGACATGTGTAAGAATTGTTTGATATTTAATCAGCTACTCGGACTATGCTAAATAATTCCACATTTGTAGACACGATGTAGGTAAGCAATAAGCAGTTACAGGGCAACTCTCCTTTGGCATGTCGTATAAGAACAATGAGGCAGATGATTAAGAACATCATGCACCCACATATTACATTTGAAATTCACATGCCAATAGAGGGTAGCCCTTTAACTGATTTAGCTTGATGAGTAATGCATAAACTGCAACAAGCCAACAACTCTTTGAATTTTCAGCTAGAGCTTGCAGTGACTTGGTTGGTTTGACAGTCTTAGATTTTATTTATATGGGCTTGAGAGAAGGGATAAACCATTGAAGAATCGGCATATGCCTGTATAAAAGGGAATGCTTATGCCTTTAAAAATGCCTTTTTTTCTTGTTCCCTGTCATATTTGTTATTTTGTCTGTTGGGGAGCACAAAATTACATTACCTAATATAAGACCTTTTGTGAGAGTTCTTTGGATTCTAAGTATTTAATTAAGTAATCTTAGTTTGAAAAGCACCAGGAGAATTAGAGAATTCATTTGAAAAAAAGGCATCCAGGAATCTATACAAAGAATCATACCATGTAGTCATGCATCGTAATTTTCTGTATCTATTATTATTAGTAAGAATTGAAAATGATGGTATGGTAAAATTTATGGGAGGAATTTCAGGTTGCATATTTTCACTAGATCCTGACTTTGACTTTTGTACATATATGTGTCATTATTAATCTTAATAGCCTTGTAACTGTCTCTCATGGTTCTCGAAATAGCCTTGTTACCAGAGGTATATTTCGTGTTACTCTCTTTTATAGCATGCGTACATTTTATGTTTCTCTCTTCATTCTCATTGATGGATCTATGATTATTTAGGCGAGTCCCACTCAAGGAATGGCGCGCTTTCATCTTCATGGAGCCAAGCATATGCTACATGAATCACACAATGTTGGAGAAGGTGTCAAGTATATATTAAGGTCAGATGTAGTTTTTGCATGATGCCCACAAGATTTTAAGCTCACGCGTGATCTGTTCATTTGAGTATATCAGAAAAGCATATTCAAAGGTTGGTTGGTTATCTTGTTATGTTATCTGTAGTTTTGGTTCAGAATATGACTGATGTCTTTAACATTGCTAGCTTGTATATCGTGATTCTTGACATTACTATTACCATTATCTAGATGCTTTTCGTTTGCCAACCATGTGACTTTATCTGTGTTACAGTGTGTTATATGTGCATAAGTTTTTGTGATAAAAAATCTACCACGAAAAATGTACTCATCAATCAACGATGTAGAGGTTAAATCATGATAGTTTCTTGGACAAGCTTGTAATGTTCATTGTAAGTCTTTAGGCTAGCCCCAATGAGGGCCAATCCCCATCGATCGAGAGGTGAGGGCGATCGAGTGCATGTCGATCGTCTTTCTGTGGACCAAATCGATCGCCTCACATTTTAGCCAATTCAATCGCTTCCCCGATCGACTCATGTTAACGTTTAAAAATGTTTACGTTGCAATCCAAAAAAAAAAAAAAAAAAACATTACCCTATAAATAGAACTAAAATCTCATCACAAATCTCACAACATATTTACACACTAAAACTCAAAAATCTCACAATCCTCTATATCAAAAATCTCACAATCCTCTTTATAAAAAATGTCTAAGAAAACACCACCAACCAAAGGCCGAAAATCCCGTTTGTCACAAAACGTCCCGCATATTTTAACACCGGATCCGAATTTCCGGTTAACCGGTGTCTTACCAATAATCAATTTCCAACCCCCTGCTTTCGAATATCAATCCCAACAAGCTCCACAACAACACCCTAACAATCTATTTAGTATGAATCGTCCATTTGTTCCACCGCAACAAAACATCCACTACCAACAACAACAACAAAGCTACTCCCGTCGAAGCAACCAATCTATGTATGGGTCACACGAATCTGTGTACCGTCCAACAATGGATTCATCAACGTCTTCATATTCAAATTATCAAGAATATTCTCCGGTTAACCGTATCAATCTTGAGGGTTTTGATTTCGACGACCAATTGTACAACAATCCTAATTTTTATGCTGGAACCGGATCGGGTTATCCGGCTCAAGAGTATCACGGTTCGGCTCATGGATCGTATCACGATTCGGTCAACCTTGATGACGTAGAAGAAGAAGAATGTCGAGAAGAGACATCACCGGTCAAACCAAAGAAACGAGCTACTAAGGCGAAGAAGAAGGTAGTCGAGAAAGAAGGCAAGAATGATTCGGCGCTTTGGTCAAAAGAAGAAGAGATCGCCTTGTGCAACGCTTGGTGTGATATATCCGAGAATAGTGTATCGAAACAACCAAAATGCTAAAGGATTTTGGCAGAAAGTCATTACATACTTTGAGAAGGAGGTTCTGTAGAAAGAACGCATAACTCTATCATTACAAAGTGGAAAAATAGGATTCGTCCTAGAGTTGGTCAATTTTGTGCCATTTACAACAATGCTGTCAGGAATTACGGAAGTGGTGAGAATGACCTCACCATTTATACACGAGCGTGTGATGAATACCAACTAGTGTGTGGTCATCCGTTTGTTTTGGAGCATTGTTGGCAGATTTTGAGGACCATTCTGCTTGGAAGGATAATGAGATGCCGGCTTTTTTAAGTCAAGATGAGGGTCGCAAAAAAGCAAGGACTTCAACCGACTCGGATGTGCACTCGGATGTGCCTGCTAAACCAGTTGGTCGTGATGCCGCAAAGAAGAATAAAAAGAAATCTTCGGAGTCTTCGAAAGCTATGATTATGGAAGGTGTTGCCGAGAAATGGGGCAAGATCAAGTCCGCGGCATTCGGGCAGAAGAAGGAGCTGGCAGACCTGCACTATGGTTTGAAGAAGAAAGAGTTGGAACAACGGCAAATCGAGTTGGAGATACAGCAAAAGAGAGAAGCAAGGGAAGACAAAAAATTGGCACTAGAAGAACGAAAAGTTGAATTAGAGGCTCAAAAGAAATATGATGCAGATCTCATGTTCTATTGCACGCCAATCGACGAATCTTTGCCCCCAGTACAACAACAAACAATGCAGAAACTCAAAGAGGCGATCAAGGCACGCCACAACCTAGATTTTTAATAAGTGTTGTAATGTTTTAATAAGTTTCGTAATGTTTTAATTTTATTTGAATTATTATGTAACGTTTTAATTATTAATGAAATTTTATTTTGTGTTAAAAATGTAAAAAAAAAAAAAAAAAAAAAAATTGAACTTGGTCGCCCTTACTGGGGCACCTAATCGCCTGAAGGTCGCCGGAGAGAGAAAGCTGACATGGCAGGGAAAATGAGGGGGATTGAATCCCCTCATTGGGGCTAGCCTTAGACAATCAGTTACACTTACGCACTAATTGGTAACGCATCAAAAGCTACCAATAGCTCACGCCATTAATTCACGATGTTACATTTTACGCTAATTTCGCCATCTTCTTTGACACCTGCATTTCCAAGTTTGACCATTAAAGCTGCAAATCCGGTATAGAAGTATAGAACAGTTTCAAATCGTTGGCATATATGAATCCACAATCAGTTTAGTCCTGTAATCTCCATACAGTGCTGGGTGTGTCCTAACCACTCCCTTACCCATAGGCCATAGTAATCCTTTTGTAATAGTCATTATCGAACTTTGCAGACATTGAGTTTAAGAACTTTGCGTTATGTCCTGGTTATGTATGGGACATTTCTTTCTCAGGCTCATAGCAAACTCACTGTTAAATGTTAATGCTAGGATCAGTGGAGTTTTGTAGCCGAGCACTAAAACACGAACAATGTGAAACCCCTAGAGGTGGCATAGAGCGTGTCCACCTGAAAGTGTGACCAAATCTGACATTTAATCCTCTTTTAGCAAAACGTTGAATAAGTGTCGTGGTATTGGAAAATGGACATGGTAAATTTATAGTTTTCTTGGCTTTTGACACTCGCCCATCTTTCCTTCCTCCAAGTATATGCGACCATGGACCTCGAGACTGTATAATTGGAGACCGATTAAGAATTTGCATAAAAAATGACCCTTCTGAAGAAGAAAGAATAAAACTGAAAAAGTTACCACTGCCATGACATCTTTTGCTGCATTGCTATTACATCAGCTCAGGAAATTGTACGAGGACATGCCTTTTCATGCTTAGTTTTGGCATCAACAATTACATAAAATGATCGAACTGAAATATTTGGTGGTCCCATCTTTTTTCGCCTTACTTCCAGGAGTTGAGTCAAGCAACAACGATGCATCACATCCCTATTTGTTCATAAACAAAACACACGATTAGATAAAGATGAAATAGGTATAACCAAAGGCCTTTGGCCTAGCGGTATGTGAGTGGCCCATCAAGCAAGAGGTTGTGGGTTCAACTCTCATTGGAGACATAGGTGAGATATTATTTGAAAATGGAACTACAGTTAGTATAAGAAGTGATGCCACAACTGCTGAAATAGTGATTTTAGCCATTTCTTAAAACTGGAGATAATGTTATATCAGTTGGGGATGATGAACTCCATTGAAATGCTACAGTATACATAGGAATTGTTGAAAGTAGATTGATATGCATGTAGATTGTTGAGGAACTTGGTTAATGAGCATTAGTATGGAAATATGGTAAAAATAAGGGATTTGCGGTTGTGAGACTGTGGTGAAAGAATGATTAATTAAACAGTTGGTCAAGGATGGAGTCTTTGTACGTCTTGTACTTTGACGGCTTCTATTTCTGGAAAAAAAGAAAAGGAAATGAACTTAAATGGGTACTTTTATTTAAGCAATGTCTATCTTATGGGATACACTATTGGAAACCTCCCTATGGAGTCACATTCATAGGGAATATTCCTTTTGTCCCCCCATTTTTTCAGTACAATGCAGTTTTTTGTCAGTTTCTATTCCGTATTTCTGACAATTTTAAACGTTTGGCTTATTAAACTTTATATTTACAGTTCCGCATTTTCAGGTTTATACCTTTTTGATATAAACAAAATTATAAAAATATAAAAAAATATAAAAAAAAATAAAAAAAAATAAAAAAAAAACAAAAAAACTAGGGAGGGTCCCAATAAAAAACTAGGTACCGTCCCAATAACCCACCCCTATCTTATATGACCATATAAAAGCTGTATAGTGTGCTATATTTGTTTTCAAGTTAAAGGTATTGTGGTAATTCTGTGCCTATAGAATATGACCATAACAAGTAAAAGTCCTATAAAACTTAATGTAATAGGACTTTATTATCAAATGTCCTATTTAGTTTTATTGTAATAGGACCTCTACAAGCAACCGTCCTATAAAACTAGATGTAATAGGACATACATGTGAAGTGTTCTAATAGGGTCTATCATAATAAAACCCTAGCAAATAAGGGTCCTAAACGTATGTTGTAATAGGACCAATTTATCAAGTGTATTATTAGTTTGATCATTAAACGACTAAAAAACCAACTTGTCCTTAAAAATATATTATTAGGACCCCATGTAAGAAAGGGTCTCATGGGAAGGTCCTAACAGCCCAGTTTTTTTTGTAGTGGTTGATTTTGAGATGACCTATAATTTCTTAAGATTACAAATTCAATGTTTCGTTATTTTGTATCAAAATGTAACACTTCTTTTGTTTTTGAAAGGTATCAATATATGGAACCACAAAAGAAACGATATAAACAAACGACATTCTTTTTCTCCAAACAAGACGATTAAAGAGAGAGGAACATGAACAAGAACAACACATTGTCGCGTTCCCCTGGGCGAAAGAGAAATAGTTGTTTACCAAGACAAACCGTAGCGGGATGTATGAGAACTTAAATGAACGCCATGGGGAGCTACACCTGCGCTTAGGAGAAGAATCCTGTGACCCTCCCATGATTGAATGACTGAGCTATGCCATGGGGGAAGTCTTTCTAAAAGAAACTACAACAAAAAATGAATTGACATTACAGATAAACCAAACCAAACAGCCCTATAATAAAACAAAGGAAAATGGAAACAGGGTCCACAAAGCCAAACTAACCAAAACAAACTAAACCCATACCCCAAATGACTTATGGCAGACGACAATAAACCACCGGAGAAAGAGCAATCTGCTTGGAGCCAGAGAAAATACTTATGGGACCCAATTCAAACCTGAAGTTGTCACAATATCAAAACCACTTAAAAAATGCGACACTTCATTAGGTATGAATGAAAACCGGACCTGTCGGTCGGACCAATCTAACCTGCAACAGGAGGTGTCGTCAGTTCGGTTGGTTAGGGTAAACCGGTGAACTCAAACCCGGTGCCGACCGGAAAAACCGACAAAAACCAGACAACCAGCCAAGAAACCAGTGAAGCTAAAAGCGATAGATATGCATACTGTCTCTCAACGAAGAAACCGAACAACCGACCAAAAAGCCGGACAACCGATTATTTTTGCTTTTTATTTATTTATTTAATTATATTTTCATTTTTTTAAATTATTGATATTTTTGTACAAGTGGTGTGACTTTCAATAGCTTATACACTATGTGACTACAAATTACTCATTCGATTTTGAAAACGGGTGAGCCAATCGAACCAGTGAACCGATAAGGAAGTCGGTTTGATCTCCGGTATGAATATGAAAACGGCAGGGTATTGGTGGTCACCCGTATGGCCAACAAACATGCACATCGGAAAAAAAAAAGTAATGTTATACATACCAAACCCTTTATAGACATATATCCTAATCAAAGATCTAACCTAATCCAACGCGTATAAAAGGTGTTTAGGAATTACTTATTTGATCATGTAGTAACTTAAGCTCCAAGAACTTCTTGACTTGCACGGAATTGCCTTCTTCTTGATCTTGATGCTTCAGTCAAACAATTAGGGTTTCTTGGGGGAGAATCACCATGTGAGCTCCGTCAGGTATCCACCGGTACTGCACATATAGAACTAATTCAACCAAGCACAATTGAAATTGGTATCACTAATTCAAACACGACGTTTGGATTGGTTTGTTTGGTAAGGATTTGGATTTGAGTTAGTAATCAATAAAATAAGCAATATCACAAGGATCACTTTCAACAATGTTTCCTACAAGCTGAAGTTGTAAAAATTGAGGTGAAATTGTAAAAGTTATTGCAATGTCGTGATAATTTTGATAGAAAAAATGAATGTTGTGCCTAATAATCATGTCTACTTATATACATGATAATTTGATTGAATGATTTGAAAAACTGATTGGTGAAAAAATTAATACATAATATATACTTATACAAGTAATTTATGCATTAAACATGTATTTTAGGTATAAATGACACTACTCATTTAAATATGCATTCTAAATTAAATTACCAAGCTTGTAAAAATTAAAGTGAAAAAATTCTTCCACCATAGTTTTGAATTAAATTGCCGCATGCATCATTGACCGAAAAATGAACGAAAATGATGACAACAAAGGCACGTATGCTACTTAACGTTTATAGTTATTATTCTGTTTCATTTGAAGGTTCATATTATGTCATAGGATTAGTGTAGTGTTGTCATTTCATTCAGCTGTTTGTTTATGGGGTGTTTGGATTAGCTTATTTTCCTAGCTTATCATGGCTTATTTAATAAGCCATAAACCCCCTTAGTTGAATCAGGTCATGTTGTCTTAAACTCATGTAATCTTGCTAAATTGCTCCATCTTAATATATTAGTATTATCTTTTGCCAAAAAAAAAAAAAATTGTGTTTATTAGTCTATATTTGTGGAATAAGGTATAATTTGAGTCTGCCTTGCACCTTTGGGCTTCGATAAAGCATCGGCAAGCTGTGAAAGATTTGGACTCACCACATGTCTTTCTCCAAAACTCTAAAGCGTTACTTTGCCCTGCACTTTGGCCATTTGGTAAAAAAAATGTCAAACCACCCACGAGGAGGAAAGATACCTCTGTCCAAGAGGTACTACTTTAAACGCCTTTTATACGTGTTGAAAGTGTTAGTTGTTGGATTTAATGTAGCAGAGCTAATTTAAACTCAACCCATGTTGAATGAGTCTGTTTTGCACCTGTTTTGAAGTCGATGTTTCTGCTTTGATGATAGTTTGATGCTTATTTGGTTTTATTTGACAGAGATCTCCCATGATATCCGGAAGTTCGTCTAAATTTCCTCCATGTTCGGAGGTAGATAATGGTACTGGAGACGATAACCTCCCTTTATCCGTTATTACAGTTTTGTCAAATGACGACCTATTGACGGCAATATTACTTCGATTACCTGTTGTCTCACTTCATCTCTTTAAATCCGTATCCAAACACTGGTTATCTCTCATTACATCCCAAAATTTCACTCTTACCCGTAATCAAATCCCAAATGTAGATCCTTGTCTTGGTTTTTTTACCTTGCGAGATTATTCCTGTTACGCAGGGGAAACGTTTATTTATGATTTCGTGTCGTTTGATATCCGAATCCCATCCAAAAGATCAGTCATCGTTACTTTGGGCTCCGAGGCACCACCTAATTCTGTTGAGATTAAGCAGTCCTGCAATGGTTTGTTTTTATGTAGTGTCAAACAACACAACTCTTACTTATTCAAGTATTACGTATACAATCCAACCACTAAACTGTTTAAGATGCTACCTATAGAATCAAGTATGCGTAGTGTGAAAATGGCTTTTGATCCTACAAAATCACCTCACTACAAAGTCATCCATGTTCGTCCCTATCATTCCAATCAAATTGTGACTTACTGTCCTCAAACAGGCCATTTGAGTGTGTGCGGTGATAGGTTTCACGGCGATTATTTTAACCGTTTTGAGGATGGAATATATTGGAATGATGCCATTCATTGGTTAGAAAGTGGTTAGCATTGGTTAGAAAGTTATCGTTGGTCTTTGCATTGCAAGTTAGAGATTGTGAATGAACATGTGGTTTTAACAAAAATACAGCTCCCTGCAACCTTCGATGGGAAGTTGCATGTTGAATCCAAGTTGTTTGAGTCTCGTGGTAGTTTGCTTCTTCTTTGCATGGATGATTTTGGTTCCCGACATTTGACTACTTTTGAGATGAGGAAAGGTTATTCTGAATGGTTGGTAAAGTACATTGTTAATCTAAATGACTTATCAATGCCATTTTCCAGCGTATGGAGGATTTGGTCTATAGTTTTGGGAGAAAAAGATGAGGATTCTTTTTTCATTATTGACTTAATAAGTAAGGTTGTACACTACAATCCCGTGTTAAAGACCGACTCTGATTTGAAATTTGGAGTATCACTTAGTTCTCCTAATTCTCACCGTTTCCAGTTCATTGCTTCTTTTGCTGGGGTTTGATTCCGCAATCTGTTTCAGGTACGATTTTGAAACTTAATAGTTTAAATCTAGTGATGTTTTGCGTTTTGTTATTCAGAATCAATTTGGATAACAACTCCAAATTAATCCGTTGCTCTGTTTCCATCAGTATATAAGAATGGTCAAATCTTATTAGCAACCAGTCATTCCAATGACTTTATAGAGTTCAGAATTAGCAGAAAATAATAATTAAGGAACACATTTTCTCAGCCAAAAAGTTATTGGTTGGCCGAGTTGGCACAAGCCCAAATTAAAAATGGTTAACTGAACGGAAAACTAAAATGAGTTACAATTGCAATGAAGAAAATATTTTTGTTACTGAAGTAGAGACATGTGTAAGAATTGTTTGATATTTAATCAGCTACTCGGACTATGCTAAATAATTCCACATTTGTAGACACGATGTAGGTAAGCAATAAGCAGTTACAGGGCAACTCTCCTTTGGCATGTCGTATAAGAACAATGAGGCAGATGATTAAGAACATCATGCACCCACATATTACATTTGAAATTCACATGCCAATAGAGGGTAGCCCTTTAACTGATTTAGCTTGATGAGTAATGCATAAACTGCAACAAGCCAACAACTCTTTGAATTTTCAGCTAGAGCTTGCAGTTTTAAAAATGCCTTTTTTTCTTGTTCCCTGTCATATTTGTTATTTTGTCTGTTGGGGAGCACAAAATTACATTACCTAATATAAGACCTTTTGTGAGAGTTCTTTGGATTCTAAGTATTTAATTAAGTAATCTTAGTTTGAAAAGCACCAGGAGAATTAGAGAATCCATTTGAAAAAAAACGGGTCCGGTATCTATACAAAGAATCATACCATGTAGTCATGCATTGTAATTTTCTGTATACATTATTATTAGTAAGAATTGAAAATGATGGTATGGTAAAATTTATGGTAGGAATTTCAGGTTGCATATTTTCACTAGATCCTGACTTTGACTTTTGTACATATATGTGTCATTATTAATCTTAATAGCCTTGTAACTGTCTCTCATGGTTCTCGAAATAGCCTTGTTACCAGAGGTATATTTCGTGTTACTCTCTTTTATAGCATGCGTACATTTTATGTTTCTCTCTTCATTCTCATTGATGGATCTATGATTATTTAGGCGAGTCCCACTCAAGGAATGGATCGCTTTCATCTTCATGGAGCCAAGCATATGCTACATGAATCACACAATGTTGGAGAAGGTGTCAAGTATATATTAAGGTCAGATGTAGTTTTTGCATGATGCCCACAAGATTTTAAGCTCACGCGTGATTTGTTCATTTGAGTATATCAGAAAAGCATATTCAAAGGTTGGTTGGTTATCTTGTTATGTTATCTGTAGTTTTGGTTCAGAATATGACTGATGTCTTTAACATTGCTAGCTTGTATATCGTGATTCTTGACATTACTATTACCATTATCTAGATGCTTTTCGTTTGCCAACCATGTGACTTTATCTGTGTTACAGTGTGTTATATGTGCATAAGTTTTTGTGATAAAAAATCTACCACGAAAAATGTACTCATCAATCAACGATGTAGAAGTTAAATCATGATAGTTTCTTGGACAAGCTTGTAATGTTCATTGTAAGTCTTTAGACAATCAGTTACACTTACGCACTAATTGGTAACGCATCAAAAGCTACCAATAGCTCACGCCATTAATTCACGATGTTACATTTTACGCTAATTTCGCCATCTTCTTTGACACCTGCATTTCCAAGTTTGACCATTAAAGCTGCAAATCCGGTATAGAAGTATAGAACAGTTTCAAATCGTTGGCATATATGAATCCACAATCAGTTTAGTCCTGTAATCTCCATACAGTGCTTGGTGTGTCCTAACCACTCCCTTACCCATAGGCCATAGTAATCCTTTTGTAATAGTCATTATCGAACTTTGCAGACATTGAGTTTAAGAACTTTGCGTTATTTCCTGGTTATGTATGGGACATTTCTTTCTCAGGCTCATAGCAAACTCACTGTTAAATGTTAATGCTAGGATCAGTGGAGTTTTGTAGCCGAGCACTAAAACACGAACAATGTGAAACCCCTAGAGGTGGCATAGAGCGTGTCCACCTGAAAGTGTGACCAAATCTGACATTTAATCCTCTTTTAGCAAAACGTTGAATAAGTGTCGTGGTATTGGAAAATGGACATGGTAAATTTATAGTTTTCTTGGCTTTTGACACTCGCCCATCTTTCCTTCCTCCAAGTATATGCGACCATGGACCTCGAGACTGTATAATTGGAGACCGATTAAGAATTTGCATAAAAAATGACCCTTCTGAAGAAGAAAGAATAAAACTGAAAAAGTTACCACTGCCATGACATCTTTTGCTGCATTGCTATTACATCAGCTCAGGAAATTGTACGAGGACATGCCTTTTCATGCTTAGTTTTGGCATCAACAATTACATAAAATGATCGAACTGAAATATTTGGTGGTCCCATCTTTTTTCGCCTTACTTCCAGGAGTTGAGTCAAGCAACAACGATGCATCACATCCCTATTTGTTCATAAACAAAACACACGATTAGATAAAGATGAAATAGGTATAACCAAAGGCCTTTGGCCTAGCGGTATGTGAGTGGCCCATCAAGCAAGAGGTTGTGGGTTCAACTCTCATTGGAGACATAGGTGAGATATTATTTGAAAATGGAACTACAGTTAGTATAAGAAGTGATGCCACAACTGCTGAAATAGTGATTTTAGCCATTTCTTAAAACTGGAGATAATGTTATATCAGTTGGGGATGATGAACTCCATTGAAATGCTACAGTATACATAGGAATTGTTGAAAGTAGATTGATATGCATGTAGATTGTTGAGGAACTTGGTTAATGAGCATTAGTATGGAAATATGGTAAAAATAAGGGATTTGCGGTTGTGAGACTGTGGTGAAAGAATGATTAATTAAACAGTTGGTCAAGGATGGAGTCTTTGTACGTCTTGTACTTTGACGGCTTCTATTTCTGGAAAAAAAGAAAAGGAAATGAACTTAAATGGGTACTTTTATTTAAGCAATGTATATCTTATATGACCATATAAAAGCTGTATAGTGTGCTATATTTGTTTTCAAGTTAAAGGTATTGTGGTAATTCTGTGCCTATAGAATATGACCATAACAAGTAAAAGTCCTATAAAACTTAATGTAATAGGACTTTATTATCAAATGTCCTATTTAGTTTTATTGTAATAAGACCTCTACAAGCAAGCGTCCTATAAAACTAGATGTAATAGGACATACATGTGAAGTGTTCTAATAGGGTCTATCATAATAAAACCCTAGCAAATAAGGGTCCTAAACGTATGTTGTAATAGGACCAATTTATCAAGTGTATTATTAGTTTGATCATTAAACGACTAAAAAACCAACTTGTCCTTAAAAATATATTATTAGGACCCCATGTAAGAAAGGGTCTCATGGAAAGGTCCTAACAGCCCAGTTTTTTTTGTAGTGGTTGATTTTGAGATGACCTATAATTTCTTAAGATTACAAATTCAATGTTTCGTTATTTTGTATCAAAATGTAACACTTCTTTTGTTTTTGAAAGGTATCAATATATGGAACCACAAAAGAAACGATATAAACAAACGACATTCTTTTTCTCCAAACAAGACGATTAAAGACGAGGAACATGAACAAGAACAACACATTGTCGCGTTCCCCTGGGCGAAAGAGAAATAGTTGTTTACCAAGACAAACCCTAGCGGGATGTATGAGAACTTAAATGAACGCCATGGGGAGCTACACCTGCGCTTAGGAGAAGAATCCTGTGACCCTCCCATGATTGAATGACTGAGCTATGCCATGGGGGAAGTCTTTCTAAAAGAAACTACAACAAAAAATGAATTGACATTACAGATAAACCAAACCAAACAGCCCTATAATAAAACAAAGGAAAATGGAAACAGGGTCCACAAAGCCAAACTAACCAAAACAAACTAAACCCATACCCCAAATGACCTATGGCAGACGACAATAAACCACCGGAGAAAGAGCAATCTGCTTGGAGCCAGAGAAAATACTTATGGGACCCAATTCAAACCTGAAGTTGTCACAATATCAAAACCACTTAAAAAATGCGACACTTCATTAGGTATGAATGAAAACCGGACCTGTCGGTCGGACCAATCTAACCTGCAACAGGAGGTGTCGTCAGTTCGGTTGGTTAGGGTAAACCGGTGAACTCAAACCCGGTGCCGACCGGGAAAACCGACAAAAACCAGACAACCAGCCAAGAAACCAGTGAAGCTAAAAGCGATAGATATGCATACTGTCTCTCAACGAAGAAACCGAACAACCGACCAAAAAGCCGGACAACCGATTATTTTTGCTTTTTATTTATTTATTTAATTATATTTTCATTTTTTTAAATTATTGATATTTTTGTACAAGTGGTGTGACTTTCAATAGCTTATACACTATGTGACTACAAATTACTCATCCGATTTTGAAAACGGGTGAGCCAATCGAACCAGTGAACCGATAAGGAAGTCGGTTTGATCTCCGGTATGAATATGAAAACGGCAGGGTATTGGTGGTCACCCGTATGGCCAACAAACATGCACATCGGAAAAAAAAAAAAAAAGTAATGTTATACATACCAAACCCTTTATAGACATATATCCTAATCAAAGATCTAACCTAATCCAACGCGTATAAAAGGTGTTTAGGAATTACTTATTTGATCATGTAGTAACTTAAGCTCCAAGAACTTCTTGACTTGCACGGAATTGCCTTCTTCTTGATCTTGATGCTTCAGTCAAACAATTAGGGTTTCTTGGGGGAGAATCACCATGTGAGCTCCGTCAGATATCCACCGGTACTGCACATATAGAACTAATTCAACCAAGCACAATTGAAATTGGTATCACTAATTCAAACACGACGTTTGGATTGGTTTGTTTGGTAAGGATTTGGATTTGAGTTAGTAATCAATAAAATAAGCAATATCACAAGGATTACTTTCAACAATGTTTCCTAAAAGCTGAAGTTGTAAAAATTGAGGTGAAATTGTAAAAGTTATTGCAATGTCGTGATAATTTTGATAGAAAAAATGAATGTTGTGCCTAATAATCATGTCTACTTATATACATGATAATTTGATTGAATGATTTGAAAAACTGATTGGTGAAAAAATTAATACATAATATATACTTATACAAGTAATTTATGCGTTAAACATATATTTTAGGTATAAATGACACTACTCATTTAAATATGCATTCTAAATTAAATTACCAAGCTTGTAAAAATTAAAGTGAAAAAATTCTTCCACCATAGTTTTGAATTAAATTGCCGCATGCATCATTGACCGAAAAATGAACGAAAATGATGACAACAAAGGCACGTATGCTACTTAACGTTTATAGTTGTAGTTATTGTAAAATTAATTTTGCTAAAACATAAAAGAAAACATTAAACCCCTCCATAAATCTTGGTTCAAGGAACCCTTAATAAATAGGTATCCTAAAACCTATCCCGACAATCAAAGTACATCTAAAATTAGATGTAATGGTGATCAAATTCACCATTGTTACCTTAGCTCTACATCTACATCCACTCTTTCACTAGATCAACCATCAGATACACATAGTGGTAACCACAAACCAAATCACACAAACATAAAACAATTTAAAACAAATATACCCCCAAAATACTCTCGCACACACAAAGAATTTTCGTTTGATGGTCGGGCTAACCATACCACCCCAAAAATTTTGTGATCACGCGTGGTAAATGATGGCCGTAATGGAAAATGACGTGTTGTGGTGGTTGGTTAACGCGTGATCCAAGCAAATACTATGTCCAATTTAATGATAATCACACGCATCTCTCATACCTATAATCTCACAACCTAACAAACCCTTAACAAGTTTAGATTATGCCTAGCATATGGTTTCTTACCCATTTTAATAAAAGAATTAAGTCGTAGAATAACAATGTACTTTTCAAAGTGTCCGTTTTGGTACGTGTACGTCTTTTAAGTTATTGAATAGTAATGTACTTTTTCAAAGTGTCCTGTTTTGGTACGTGTACTTTTTTTTAACTCTGTTTAAGTTATAGAATAGCAACGTACTTTCCATAAATGTTTCAATTTGGTCCGTACTTTAAAAAGTACATTGCTATTCTACGACTTAATTCCTTTTAAGAAATCAAATCCACTAGCCAAAAATTTTTATTAAAAAGTAGACGAATACTCGTACAAAACGACGATGACTAGCGTCAAATAAATATACTTGCGAAATTGTGATTTTGGTTTGACCCTTGATGCAAAACTTACGAGTTTAATTTGTAGTTATTGCGAGAGAAAAGTTGATGGGCTAGAAACAAAAATAATAAAAGTTTAAAGATTAAACAATATTTAAAATGTTAATTTAATTGTAGATAATGTTATCATTTTTAATCAAAGGTATAATAATCCAATAACATTACTCATTTTCAAGCAGTTTAAGTTTAAAGAACGCATATACATGCATTATAAGTAATAGAGATTAAAGATTGGAATCTTTTTTTCTAATCTCACTACTAGACCTGAGCAAAATCACCTGAAAAATGACTCGATATGACAAACCGACGAAAATGAGCCGAACCGACCTTATCCGGTTTGGTTTCAGTTTTGATAGCTTTTACTCGGTTCGATTCTAGATTCACCTTTTACCTTTATTCCGTTCTCGAGTCGGGTCTAACCGGTTGCTCAGCATACCCTTAAACCAAACACCAACTTAAACCCTTCAAAAATGAAAGATACCCATAAAAAGTGATAAAACAAACACATTCTTCGTTTTATGGAAAGAAAATACTAGGTTGTTTTCCAAGAGTTTGTAACAGCATCTTCAGTCCTAACTAAGGTACCCAAAGTGCTTATTATTATTATTCTGTTTCATTTGAAGGTTCATGTTATGTCATAGGATTAGTGTAGTGTTCTCATTTCATTCAGCTGTTTGTTTATGGGGTGTTTGGATTAGCTTATTCAAAAAGCCAATATGCCCACTTTTCCTAGCTTATCATGGCTTATTTAATAAGCCATAAATCCCCTTAGTTGAATTAGTATTATCTTTTGCCAAAATTTTTTTTGTGTTTATTAGTATATATTTGTGGAATAAGGTATAATTTGAGTCTGCCTTGCAGCATTGGGCTTCGATAAAGCATCGGCAACCTGTGAAAGATTTGGACTCACCACATGTCTTTCTCCAAAACTCTAAAGCGTTACTTTGCTGCACTTTGGCCATTCGGTAAAAAAAATGTCAAACCACCCACGAGGAGGAACGATACCTCTGTCCCAGAGGTACTACTTTAAACACCTTTTTTACATGTTGAAAGTGTTAAATGTTGGATTTAATGTAGCACTAATTTAAACTCAACCCATGTTGAATGGGACTGTTTTGCACCTGTTTTGAGATGAGGAATGGTTATTCTGAATGGTCGGTAAAGTACATTGTTAATCTAAATGACTTATCAATGCCATTTTCCAGCATATGGAGGATTTGGACTATAGTTTTGGGAGAAAAAGATGAGGATTCTTTTTTCATTATTGACTTATCAAGTAAGGTTGTACACTACAATCCCGTGCTAAATACCGTCTCTGATTTGAAATTTGGAGTATCACTTACTGTTCCTAATTCTCACCGTTTCCAGTTCATTGCGTCTTTTGCTGGGGTTTGATTCCGCAATCTGTTTCAGGTACGATTTTGAAACTTAATAGTTTGAATCAAGTGATGTTTTGCGTTTTGTTATTCAGAATCAATTTGGATAACAACTCCAAATTAATCCGTTGCTCTGTTTCCATCAGTAACCCCTAGTCGCTTATGCCCTGAACAACTACGATAACACCTCCCAAATCGATATATAAGAATGGTCAAATCTTATTAGCAACCAATCATTCCAATGACATTATAGAGTTCAGAATTAGCAGAAAATAATGAATAAGGAACACATTTTCTCGGCCTAAAAGTTATTGTTGGGCCGAGTTGGCACAAGCCCAAATTAAAAATGGTTAACTGAACCGAAAACTAAAATGAGTTACAATTGCAATGAAGAAAATATTTTTGTTAGTGAA
Source organism: Chrysanthemum makinoi (assembly GCA_910596185.1). NCBI lineage: Eukaryota > Viridiplantae > Streptophyta > Magnoliopsida > Asterales > Asteraceae > Chrysanthemum > Chrysanthemum makinoi. The sequence continues at coordinate 237,922,412 of OU343218.1, forward strand.
GTAGAGACATGTGTAAGAATTGTTTGATATTTAATCAGCTACTCGGACTATGTTAAATAATTCCACATTTGTAGACACGATGTAGGTAAGCAATAAGCAGTTACAGGGCAACTCTCCTTTGGCATGTCGTATAAGAACAATGAGGCAGATGATTAAGAACATCATGCACCCACATATTACATTTGAAATTCACATGCCAATAGAGGGTAGCCCTTTAACTGATTTAGCTTGATGAGTAATGCATAAACTGCAACAAGCCAACAGCTCTTTGAATTTTCAGCTAGAGCTTGCAGTGACTTGGTTGGTTTGACCGTCTTAGATTTTATTTATATGGGCTTGAGAGAAGGGATAAACCATTGAAGAATCGGCATATGCCTGTATAAAAGGGAATGCTTATGCCTTTAAAAATGCCTTTTTTTCTTGTTCCCTGTCATATTTGTTATTTTGTCTGTTGGGGAGCACAAAATTACATTACCTAATATAAGACCTTTTGTGAGAGTTCTTTGGATTCTAAGTATTTAATTAAGTAATCTTAGTTTGAAAAGCACCAGGAGAATTAGAGAATCCATTTGAAAAAAAACGGGTCCGGTATCTATACAAAGAATCATACCATGTAGTCATGCATTGTAATTTTCTGTATACATTATTATTAGTAAGAATTGAAAATGATGGTATGGTAAAATTTATGGTAGGAATTTCAGGTTGCATATTTTCACTAGATCCTGACTTTGACTTTTGTACATATATGTGTCATTATTAATCTTAATAGCCTTGTAACTGTCTCTCATGGTTCTCGAAATAGCCTTGTTACCAGAGGTATATTTCGTGTTACTCTCTTTTATAGCATGCGTACATTTTATGTTTCTCTCTTCATTCTCATTGATGGATCTATGATTATTTAGGCGAGTCCCACTCAAGGAATGGATCGCTTTCATCTTCATGGAGCCAAGCATATGCTACATGAATCACACAATGTTGGAGAAGGTGTCAAGTATATATTAAGGTCAGATGTAGTTTTTGCATGATGCCCACAAGATTTTAAGCTCACGCGTGATTTGTTCATTTGAGTATATCAGAAAAGCATATTCAAAGGTTGGTTGGTTATCTTGTTATGTTATCTGTAGTTTTGGTTCAGAATATGACTGATGTCTTTAACATTGCTAGCTTGTATATCGTGATTCTTGACATTACTATTACCATTATCTAGATGCTTTTCGTTTGCCAACCATGTGACTTTATCTGTGTTACAGTGTGTTATATGTGCATAAGTTTTTGTGATAAAAAATCTACCACGAAAAATGTACTCATCAATCAACGATGTAGAGGTTAAATCATGATAGTTTCTTGGACAAGCTTGTAATGTTCATTGTAAGTCTTTAGACAATCAGTTACACTTACGCACTAATTGGTAACGCATCAAAAGCTACCAATAGCTCACGCCATTAATTCACGATGTTACATTTTACGCTAATTTCGCCATCTTCTTTGACACCTGCATTTCCAAGTTTGACCATTAAAGCTGCAAATCCGGTATAGAAGTATAGAACAGTTTCAAATCGTTGGCATATATGAATCCACAATCAGTTTAGTCCTGTAATCTCCATACAGTGCTTGGTGTGTCCTAACCACTCCCTTACCCATAGGCCATAGTAATCCTTTTGTAATAGTCATTATCGAACTTTGCAGACATTGAGTTTAAGAACTTTGCGTTATTTCCTGGTTATGTATGGGACATTTCTTTCTCAGGCTCATAGCAAACTCACTGTTAAATGTTAATGCTAGGATCAGTGGAGTTTTGTAGCCGAGCACTAAAACACGAACAATGTGAAACCCCTAGAGGTGGCATAGAGCGTGTCCACCTGAAAGTGTGACCAAATCTGACATTTAATCCTCTTTTAGCAAAACGTTGAATAAGTGTCGTGGTATTGGAAAATGGACATGGTAAATTTATAGTTTTCTTGGCTTTTGACACTCGCCCATCTTTCCTTCCTCCAAGTATATGCGACCATGGACCTCGAGACTGTATAATTGGAGACCGATTAAAATTTGCATAAAAATGACCCTTCTGAAGAAGAAAGAATAAAACTGAAAAAGTTACCACTGCCATGACATCTTTTGCTGCATTGCTATTACATCAGCTCAGGAAATTGTACGAGGACATGCCTTTTCATGCTTAGTTTTGGCATCAACAATTACATAAAATGATCGAACTGAAATATTTGGTGGTCCCATCTTTTTTCGCCTTACTTCCAGGAGTTGAGTCAAGCAACAACGATGCATCACATCCCTATTTGTTCATAAACAAAACACACGATTAGATAAAGATGAAATAGGTATAACCAAAGGCCTTTGGCCTAGCGGTATGTGAGTGGCCCATCAAGCAAGAGGTTGTGGGTTCAACTCTCATTGGAGACATAGGTGAGATATTATTTGAAAATGGAACTACAGTTAGTATAAGAAGTGATGCCACAACTGCTGAAATAGTGATTTTAGCCATTTCTTAAAACTGGAGATAATGTTATATCAGTTGGGGATGATGAACTCCATTGAAATGCTACAGTATACATAGGAATTGTTGAAAGTAGATTGATATGCATGTAGATTGTTGAGGAACTTGGTTAATGAGCATTAGTATGGAAATATGGTAAAAATAAGGGATTTGCGGTTGTGAGACTGTGGTGAAAGAATGATTAGACAGTTGGTAGAGGATGAAGTGTTTGTACGTCTTGTACTTAAATGGGAGTACTTTTCTTTAAGCAATGTATATCTTATATGACCATATAAAAGCTGTATAGCGTGCTATATTTGTTTTCAAGTTAAAGGTATTGTGGTAATTCTGTGATTACTCTCTTTATATGCAGCTAAATGCTCTGTGGAATAACAATCACAGTAACTTTTACTTGAGAATAGGAAATATAAAAATTAGAATTATAATTATTCATTTTTCTTTCATTCCTATTTATTTAAGTGACGTGTTATATTGAGAATAGGAAATATAAAAATTAGAATTATACAATCAACTTTAAAGGTGACATGATATATAAATGCATAGTGTTTTCGTTGTCTGAATTTGTAAAAATTAGACTAGTGTATGACAAAGTCCGATTATTTAAAAAATGTACATGTAACTATGTAAGTAATCTTATAAAATTACAGTTTTTTGCTTTATTGAATCCACTAAACAGATTATTATTTGCGACTCAAATAATCAGAATAGACTTTAAGTATGGCCAAACATCATTAAGACACCCATTGAACTGTTGAAGAGATTCGAACTGGCCAATTTTGGGAACGTGGTCACAGAAGTCGGACAAGCAAAAGATAGACCATTCTGGTTATAACATGAATAACAGACCAATTGACTAAACAAATATACTTGGTTATAGAGCACACAACAACAACAACAACAAACCCAATCCCGCCTAGGCAGGGTATGGGGGAGGTAAAATGTAGACAGATCCTACCCCTACACCAGGGTAAACCCTTGTGTAGAGAGACTGCTTCCAACGAGACCTCCGACAAGTGTATGTGTGCTAGTGCGAAAGGAAAGATAAAGCATACGACAAAACAATAGGTAAAAACATAGTAAAAGAAAGCAAGCAAACCAGCAAACAGGGCATACAGGAAAAAGAACCACCCACAAGCACACCGAAAATAAGCCAATAGCAAAGCGCAACCAAAATAAAACCAAAAGCCCAGGCATTCCAGAAGCATATCGACAAAAGGAGGCAACACAGAGCAAAGCAAAGAAGCATACGAGGCATAAAGCTAATGCAAAAAACACGTAGCACCAAAACCAAACGCATGGAGCAAGATAAAGCAGGCAAAAGCTATGGGAGCAACAACAGAGCAACGCAAACCACGCACGGGGCCTAAGACTACGTCAAAGCAAAAGAGGGGCTACAAAACAAAACACGCAAGGAGGCAAAAGGGGACACCTAAAAGCCAAGCACCTAGCACCGAGAACCCGCAAATCGGTCAAGCACCTAGCACCACTGCCCGCAAATCCTAATTCTATCCCTCCATCCCTTCCTATCTGAGATCATGTCCTCGGTCAAACTAAGCTCCGTCATGTCAAACTTAAGTCTATCCTCCCACGATATTGGAGTCGCCTCTCCTTCTCACGCCATCTACATCAAGCGCCCGACCCTTCTAAGCTGGCGCCTGTGGCCTCCTCGACATGTCCGAACCACCTCAACCTTCCTTCTCTCATTTTCGATACAATATTCCCAACCTCAAGTTTTGCTCACGAAAACTCCGTTCGGGATCATGTCAAGCAAGGTTTTACCACAAGTCCATCTAAGCATCCTCAATTACGCTACCTCTACCACTGTTAGCATGTGCCTTTAATATGGGCCAACATTCAGAGCCGTACAAGATAGCCGGTCTAATTGCCACCTTATAGAATTTTCCCTTTAACTTAAATGGGATGTTCCTGTCACAAAGGACTCTGAAGCCGCCTCCATCTCGCCCACCCCGCTCTAATCCGGTGGGTTACGTCCTCATCTATCCTCCCTGATTTATGTATTATCGATCCTAAGTATCTAAAAGACTCCTTGGGCGTGAGGATCTGATCACCTATATGAATATCAATTTGTTCGTGGTGACCTGGCTCAATCCTTCCAAAATCACATCTCAGGTATTCAGTCTTCTCCCTGCTCACCCTCAGGCCATTGTCTTCAAGAGCCTCCCTCCAGTGCTCAAGTCTGGTGTTTAACCCTTCCTGATTACGCCACCAACACAATGTCATCAGCAAAGATCATGTTCCACGGGATGCCCTCTTGTACCCATCTAGTTAACTCATCTAGAATCAAGGCGAAGAGGTAGGGGCTAATGGCAGATCCCTGGTGGAGCCCAACTTCCACAGGGAAAAACTCTGAGGTCCCCACTGTGGACCGTACACGAGTCTTAGCACCCTCGTACATGTCCCTAATGACTCTCACGTATCTATTTGGGGTTCCTCTGTCGATAAGGGTATTCCAAATCAACTCGCGTGGGACGCTATCATAAGCCTTTTCAAGATCAAGGAACGCCATATGCAAGTCCTTTTGTCTTTCTCTATACTTCTCCATGAGACTTCTGAGAAGGTGAATAGCCTCAATCGAGGACCTTCCTGGCATAAAACCAAATTGGTTCTCTGACACCCTTGTCTCTCTTCTCAACCTTCTCTCAATAACTCTCTCCCAAAGCTTCATGGTGTGGCTGAGAAGCTTAATGCCCCTATAATTGCTACACACTTGTACATCTCCCTTATTCTTGTAGATGGGGATGACTTCGCTGAGTCTCCATTCTTACGGCATCTTATCCCGTAGAAGATCTTGTTGAAGAGGCACGTCAACCATTGTAACCCCCTATCTCCCGGACACCTCCAGGGCTTCTATGGGGATTTGGTCCGGCCCTAGCGCTTTGTTTCTTCCCATCTTCTGTAGTGCGGTCTTCACTTACGGTTGACTAATCCTCGAATAGTAGCACTCAGTACGTTGGCTAAGGTTCTCTTGTTCCGCTCTGCTTTCAGCCCTTCCTACATTGAAAAGCGAGGAGAAGTACTCTCCCCATCTCTTCCTGATATCCTCTACGTTTACAATGGTCTGTCCTCCTACATCTTTGATATACTTTACGCATCCTAAGTCCCTTCTTTTCCTATCTCGGGCTTTAGCGATCCTGAAAATGTCGTTAGCCCCCTCTTTGGAGTCCAGTTTCTTATACAAATTCTCATACGCCTTGTCCTTTGCCAGGGCTACTGCCTTTTTCGCTTCTCTCTTAGCTACTTTATACCTCTCTTCTGCTGCAGTAATGTCGGCTTGGCGACCATCTCGGCACAAAAGAAGCTCTCTGAACCTCGATTGTTTCTCGGCGACTTTGGATTGTTCCTCCTCGCAAAACCACCAAGATTCTCTGTTGGCCGGTTGGGACCTCGATGTCCCTCTAGCCACCCCAAGGGAATCCTTTGCTGCATCTTTGATAATGCCGGCAAGAGTGCCCCACAACTGATCCGCGTCTCTAGCAGCCAAGTCATCCGACTGAGTAGCAAGTCCCTCTGAGACTTTCACTCTAAACGATTCTGCCGCCTCACCGTTCAAATTCTTCCAAAGAATCCTCGGCAACCCTGTCACTAATCTCCTTTGTTGTTGCCTCTCGAAGAGCATGTCAGCTGCTACCAATTTGTGTTGGGATGAGCAAGTCTCACCTGGGAAAACCCTACAGTCCCTGCATCTACTAAGATCACTTCTTCGCACCAACAGATAGTCAATCTGGGTGTTGTGGCCCCCGCTCCAGAAAGTGATCAAGTGAACATCCCTCTTCTTGAAGAAAGAGTTCGCTACTACCAAGTCGTGAGCGGCAGCAAACTCTAAAATCGATCGACCTTCGTCATTCCTAACTCCGAAGCCAAACCCTCCGTGTATCTCCTCGTAACCATCAGCATCCGCACCTATATGGCCGTTCAAGTCACCACCTATAAACAAACGCCGATCCGACGGGCACTCCCTCACGAGCTCGTCGAGATCGTCCCAGAAACTCTTCTTCTCTGCTTCACTCCGGCCCACCTGAGGAGCATATGCGCTGATAACGTTGACGGTCTCCCCATTGATAACCAAAGTAATCGCCATAATCCTATCGCTACTCCGGATCACTTGCACTACATTATCCTTGAGTCCAGCCGCCAAAATAACACCAACTCCGTTTCTCGCAAACCTAGATCCGGAGTACCAGAGCTTGTAGCCGTTCACCTCCCTCGTGCTTGAACCCTTCCATTTAGTCTCCTGGAAGCACGCAATGTCAACCTTATGTCTCCTCAACACATCTGCAAGCTCAAAGAGCTTACCGGTAAGAGACCCTACGTTCCAACTACCCACCCTAATCCTACGAGAAGACGCAGCCCTAGCAAAACCCCTACCCACCCTAAACCCACCCACCCTACCATCCCCGCCAACTCCACTAACCCCGCCTACCCCGCCCACTACCCCTACTCCGCGTACCCCGTCTACCCCTCCCAACCCGGTTACCACCAATACTTGGTTATAGAGCAATAAAGATAATAAAAAGATGATAGCAGTGTTACCACCAATAGCAGTGACTAACATCAGATAACTCACCACCCCCTATTTAACGGAGAATTGGTCGAACCATGTCCACAGTTCACCTAACCAACCCACCCTGTAATGCAAATGTAAGAATTTGATCTTTAATTAGCTGATTGGACTATGCTAAATAATTCTGCATTTGTAGACACGATTTAGGTAAGCAATAAGCAGTTACAGGGCAACTCTCCTTTGGCATATCGTACAAGACCAATGAGGCGTATGATTAAAACCTCATGCACCCACATTATCATTTGAACATACATGCCAATAGAGTGTAGCCCTTTAACTGATCTAGCTTGGTGAGTAATTCATGAGCTGCAACATCTCTTTGACTTTTCAGCTCAAGCTTGCTATGAAATGGTTGGTTTGATCATCTTCGGTTTTATTTATATGGACTTGACAGAAGGGATAAACCATCGAAGAATCGGCATATACCTGGCTAAAAGGGAATGCTCATGCCTTTAGAAAATGGTTTTTATTTATTTATTTATTTATTTATATGACATTTTCATGTTTAGATTGGGTAAATATGGAATTATCCCATAAAGATATACAATAGGGAAAAGTATAAAACATGACTTCATGATTTCATTTTCCAAAAGATAAAATACAAAATAAAATCATGCTACTAAAACTCGTCCTCGTGTAATCAAAAAAGGCCTTCTTGTATGTACCATTTTCAAATAAATCTTAAAATGAAACTAAAACAGACAATTATGAAATGAAGAAACATAAAAAAAAAAATAATAAAAATAAATAAATAAATAAATAAATGGGATAATTCCATATTTACCCAATCTAAACATGAAAATGTCATATATACCCAAAATACAAGTTTTGAATGCATGATTTACAATGCAGTTAAAGCATGTTTTTGGTAAATATGACATTATCATGTTTAAGTTGGGTAAATATGGAATTGCCCTTATCTTTATAATAGTCAATTTATAATGCTAAATACTTATTCAGTTATTCCAATGCTGTGAAGAAGATCGTCTAAGATTTGCAGGATGAGCATATCCTTTTGTTATTCGGCATTTTATTTCTCATGAACATATTCTTCCTTGAGAGACAGTATGCGACATCTCGTTCGTTCCACTATCTTTGTAATATGCATTTTGATTACACCAACAAATAACACACATATCATTGCTTTGGTTTGGTGGGTGACTTCAATTTTCAGAACTATGAAAAATGAACTTAGCTGATTGTACAATTAAAGATGTAGAGTTTATATCATCATAGTTCTTTGGACACACTTATAATGTTCATGGTAAGTCTTTAAACCATCAGTTACGCTTAGGCACCAATAGCTAACGCATCAAAAGCTACCAATAGCGATCATGTCTTATTTATCTTATGAATAACCTTTAAACTTTTTCTTCCTCTCGAGTACATCCCTCTCATGCACTAACTGACGATGCTACATTTCACTCTAATTCAGCCATCTTCTATAGTTCTATGACACCTATAATTCCAAGTTTGACCATTGAAGCTTCAAATTCGGAAATGCAGTTTCTCATCTTTGGCAGATGAATCCACATTCGATTTAGTCCTGTTATCTCTATACAGTGTTTGGTCTGACCCAAACACTCCCTTACCCATACTAATCCTTTTGTAATAGTCATTATCGAACTTTGCAAACGTTGAGTCTAATTAAGAACTCTCTTGCATTATGGGCCTTGCTATGTATGGGACATTTCTTTCTCATGCTCATAGGAAACTCACTGTTAATGCTGCCTAGGATCAGTGGAGTTCTGTGACTATTATTACTAAAGTGTGAGAAATCTCAAATTTACTTTTCCTTAGGTGCAAACAACTTAGGGTGCGTTTGGTATGCTGTGATGAATGGTAATGGGTATGAGTTTGATAGTAGTGGTGGGTCCCTCATCTATGAATGGTCACTGTGGTTTGGCCATTTTTTCATTTTCAGTCACTAAAGTTATTTTTTGACTAGTTCAGTCACTGTGGTTTGTATATGTTACAGATCCAGTCCATATCCGAATAAAATGACCAAAAAGTCCTTATCATCTTCTTTTTAAAATCTTTTCACAATTAACTAACGACCGTTAGTATAAAGAACTAACGGTCGTTAGTTCTTTATACGTTTTCATCCGTATTTACACGTTTTCGTCCGTATTTACACGTTTTCGTCCGTTTTTACACGTTTTCATCCGTATTTACACGTTTTCGTCCTTATTTACACGTTTTCGTCCGTTTTTACACGTTTTCATCCGTATTTACACGTTTTTGTCCGTATTTACACGTTTTCGTCCGTTTTTACACGTTTTCATCCGTATTTACACGTTTTCGTCCGCATTTACCCGTTTTCGTCCATATTTACACGTTTTCGTCCGTTTTTACACGTTTTCGTCTGTTTTTACACGTTTTCATCCGTATTTACACGTTTTCATATGTTTTTACACGTTTTCGGCCGTTTTTATACGTTTTTGTCTGTTTTTACACGGTTTCATCCGTATCTACACGTTTTCGTCCATTTTTACCCGTTTTCATCCGTAATTAGACGTTTTCGTTCGTTTTTACACGTTTTCATCCGTATTTACACGTTTTCGTTTGTATTTATACGTTTTCGTTCGTTTTTACACCTTTTCGTCTGTTTTTAAACGTTTTCGTCCGCATTTACCCGTTTTCGTCCATATTTACACGTTTTCTTCCGTTTTAACACGTTTTCGTCTGTTTTTACACGTTTTCATCCGTATTTACACGTTTTCATCTGGTTTTACACGTTTTCGGCCGTTTTATACGTTTTGTCTGTTTTTACACGGTTTCATCTGTATCTACACGTTTTCGTCCGTTTTTACACGTTTTCATCCGTAATTAGACGTTTTTGTCCGTTTTACACGTTTTCATCCGTATTTACACGTTTTCATCCGTTTTACACGATTTCGTCTTTTTTTACACGTTTTCGTCCGTATTTACACGTTTTCGTCTGTTTTTACACGTTTTCGTCCATTTTTAAGCGTTTTCATCCGTATTTACATGTTTTCGTCCGTATTTACTCGTTTTCGTCTGTTTTTACACATTTTCATTCGTTTATACATGTGTAAATACAAAATATAAATATGTAATTACGGACGAAAACATGTAAAAACTTACGAAACATGTAAATACGGACGAAAACGTGTAAAAACAGACGAAAACGTGTAACAACGGACGAAAAAGTGTAAATACAGATGAAAACATGTAAAAACAGACGAAGAGTGTAAATACGGACGAAAACGTGTAAATACGGATGAAAACGTGAAAAACAAAACTTGTAAAAGCGATGCGTGTAAAACGCGAAAACGTGTAAATACGGATGAAAACGTGTAAAAACACGCAAAAAAGGCGTAAAACGGACGAAAATGTGTAAATACGGACGAAATCGTGTAAAAACAAACGAAAACGTGTAAATACGGATGAAAACTTGTAAAAACGGACGAAAACGTGTAAATACGGATGAAAACGTGACGAAAGCGTAAACGGATGGCGTGTAAAAACGTATAAATACCGATGAAAACGTGTAAAACGGACGAAAACATGTAAATACAGATAGCGTAAAAACGGGGTAATTATGGATGAAAACGTGCAAAACGGCAACGTGTAGATACGGATGCGTGTACAAACAGACTAAAAGCGTGTGAAAACGGCAGCGTGTAAATACGGATGAACAAAACATGTAAAAAAGATGAAAACGTGTAAAACGGACGAAAACTTGTAAATACGGATGAAAACGATGTAAAACAGGCAAAAAGCGTGTAAAACGGACGAAACGTGTAAATACGGAAAACGTGTAAAACATACGCGTGTAAATACGGATGAAAACGTGTTAAAACGGACGAAATTGTGTAAATACGTACGAAAACGTGTAAATACGGATGAAAACGTATAAAGGACTAACGACCGTTAGTTCTTTATACTAACGGTCGTTAGTTAATTGTGAAAAGATTTAAAAAAGAAGATAACAAGGACTTTTTGGTCATTTTAATCGGAATATGGACTGGATTTGTAACATATGCAAACCACAGTGATTGAACTAGTCAAAAAAAACTTTTGTGACTAAAAGTGAAAAAATGGCCAAACCACAGTGATCATTTATGTAATTAACTCCTCTTTTTATGTATATGGAGTATTAATTATATTTATCATTCATTACCATAGTGGTGAGCCCCATCATCTTAAACAAACACATTTAAACACTTTCATAGTTATAGTCTCATTCCCATAATGGGATACCAAACGCACCCTTAATTGACCATGTCAACAACCTCTTAAAAAAGAGCTTTACAGTGTTTAAGTGACGGGAGGTTCACGGCTAGTGAATTAATCGGTTAAAAGTCAGACCATTATTAGCTATAAAGAATTTACTTAGTACTAGCAAGGTATGCACGTTGCAGCGGTGGGTATCATGTAATAAAATTTTTAAAGAACAATATTTTTTGATCACATGACTTTCGTGAAAATGACTTTATACAAAGCGGCAATTTTAAAGAATAACTTTATCGCACACTAGTTCATATTAAAATGTCAAGTACATGTGCATCACGATGCAATGGGGATACGAAAACAGTAGTCAGTTGTATTACAAGGTTGTTATGATTGAGAGTGAAAACTGAAATGTACTTGCTAATCAATAAATATTGTCTAATATTCGTCACAATATTATATAACGTGTAAAAATAGACTATCTTCGTACTTTATATGTTTACACATTTTCATATTTTATTAATCACATAAACATCTTCGTACTTTTTAGCAACTCTTTTTTTTTATACTCTCTTAAGAGATTTAGTCACATATAAAACAAGCTCTATGGATTCAATTTTCTACATTTTGGTGTTTTACAAACTTTAGTTTTGACCTATTTAGAGGGTGTTTGGGATTGCGTTTGCATTTGGATTATCTGCTTATTGCGTTTTGAAAAAGCAAATAAGTAATTTTAAGTGTTTGGGAATTACTTTTTCAAAAGTGATTTTTTGCGTTTGCATACCCACAAAACGCAGTTTTGCAACTGCTACCATAGAGTTACTTTTGGAAAACGCATTATTAGTTTAACAATAAATTACCAGATTGTCCCTTAAAAGCTAGAAGAGACAAAAGACTTTCATGTGAAAAAGATAAGCTACTACCCTCAAACATTATTGCTTGTACTTTTTATTTATTTTATTATTTTTTTTTCATCTCAAATTACTATTATACAACATAATCAAATCCAAACACTATATTTAAAAATCACGTTTTGCAACAGCTGATTATCTGATTATCCGTTTTCAAAACGAATAATCTATTTTCAATAAGCAATCCCAAACACCCCCTTAGAGGTTATCGGTTTTACAGAGCACATCGAACACCATCAACAAACTAATATGGTCCAGTGTGACAAAAATTAGTGAAAATGGGTTATAATTGTTGTTGTACACCATCAACAAACGAGGTGTTTTATTATTTACATTAATTGTAGGTATTTAATATACATGATTGTGCATAATTTAATTGTACATAAAGCTTTAATATTTGTATATTTGTATTTGTTTAAAATTTATATCAGAAAATTTTAAAAAAGAAAAATAGAAGAGAAGGTTTAATCTCCATTATAAGTTGTACAAAAAATTCACTAAAGTTTGCGAGAAATTTGTCCTAAGTCACTATAGTTTAAAAGTTGTCATTCAGGTTACTCAACTTATTGTGACCGGTTATATTTGTTACTCTTGTTTTGGTAACCTAGAATTACCGGTAATAATACTACGTGCCAAATATTTTAGATTTCATTTATATTAAAAAAAAAAAGAGTTAATATACAAATAAGTTACTAAAGTTTGTCAAAATGTTCATTTAAGTTACTATACGTTTACATTCTTTTACATTTAAGTTAATATAAAAATAAGTTGCTAAAATTGTGTATATTTTTATACGCTTTTTTACAACAACTTTTTGGACGTTATTATACGTTTACGTTCTTTTACATTTTTGTCTGTTTTTGCACGTTTCTTTACAATTTTGCACACATTTGTATTTTTTATTTTTATTTTATTTTTATTTTTATTACATAATTGGACGTTATTAGACTTTTTTGGAAGTAATTTTTTGTTTTGATATGTTTTCATACGTTATTATACATTTTTGGATGTTATTATACGTTTTTGGATGTTGTTATACGTTTTCTTACATTTTATACGTAAAAACGTATAAAACATACAAACGTTTTAAAGAAGATAAAACGTATAGAACATAAAACCATATAAAACATACAAACGTATAAAAGCGGATAAAACATACATACGTATAAAACATATAAAACATAAAAACGTATAAAACATACAAAGGTGTAAAATAATGTAAAAATAGTATGAAAACGTACAAAAACGTAAAATAATGTATGAAAATGAACGAAAATGAACAAAACCATACAGTAATGTATGAAAACGTAAAAAGGTATAGAGAAAAACGTACACACACATATATAAAAACGGATAAATACATACAAAAACGTACGAAAATGAACAAACATATATACAAAAATGTACGAAAACGTAAAAAAAGGTACGACAAGAGAAATGCATACACAAACGTATAAAAACGGATAGAAACGTAAAAAAACATACGGAAATATACAAAAACGTACGAAAATGGAAAAAAACTTAAAAAAAGAACGACAACAAATAAAACGTACACAACGTATAAATACGTATAAAAATGGAGAAAAACGTAAAGAATACGAAAACAGATAAAACATACATAAATGTATAAAAACGGATAGTAACTTTTTTTAAAAGTTCAGTAACCTATTTAATAAACCCCGTGAACTATAGTAACTTGCTTGTAACATCTCAAACTATAGTGATAACGTGGACAAGAGAACCGGTAAATCATCCGGTTGCCCACCCTCGTAGTAACAAGAATGTCACTTTTTTAAACGTTGAGTAACCCATATAATAAACTCGTTAACTTGAGTAACCTGAATGACAACTTTTAAACTATATTGACTTAGAACAAATTTCCCGCAAACTTTAGTGACTTTTTTTGTATAATAACCCGATTATTGTGTAAGTAGGTTAAGTTTCTAGGATATGTTGGCCCCAAAACCTGAAACCAAACCCACATTTAGATGGGTAACCAAATTAAAATTAGAACAAGTGAACCATGAAACATGATTAAGCCCATTATAAGATTACTATCTTTGATTATCTATACTACTTATAATGCATTTAAACACTTCATTCCTATTTAATTTTTAAGATTTTCTAAAATAGATTTTAAGCAAACACAAGTAAAAAAACACAATTTACAAGTATGTAAAGCACACATCAAACTAAAAAAACAATATTTTTTTACATACAATTAATACATAATTTAAAACACCCTATTACCAATATATACAAATGCTTAAGCACAATGTACAAATCTATATTACTCATGAAACATAAATTACAAATATGTAAAGCATAACACATTCTCATCTTAAAATAATATTTATTACTTACAATTAATACAACCTTTCACCAATAAATACAAATCACTAAGCACAATGTACACACAAATTTACAAATCAATAAATACAAATCACGAATCATCTAAGCTGTTTGCATTGCTGCTTCCGGCCCATCTAAGCTGCTTCCACTTATAGTTCAAGCCCACTAACTCAAAGCTCCAGCATTCCGTCCTATAAAAAATATTTGTTTCGTTTTCGTAAAAGTGGTAAAATGAAAACAACCACTTTTGTTAATCGTCAAAAACACGACCATCGTGATTTCAAAAATCTTATGATTTCACCACCGACACCGATAAGACAAAACCACTATATCAAAATTGAAGCACAAATATTTGATATTTGGAAAACTAATCCTAAGAGATACTAATACAACCACAAACACAACCACAACACCATCTCACCTTCGTCAAACGAATAAATCTGAGCTACACCATCTTCAAGCACGTAGCTAAAACACACCCATCAAATCTAAATCTAAAATAACTCCATAAGTCATTGTACCTGCAAAGAGTAAACTGTTCGTTTGTGATTTGCTTGAAACATGCGTTTTTAGGAGTAATAGGGAGATGTTGATGTTATTCGATTGGAGAGATGAGGCAGAAGTCTCTTTTGGTGACTGCATCTGAGAGGTGTAAGAGGGATGGGTGGCGTATGGTTTGTGTGAGGATTCATTTGGTTTAGGGTGAATGTTATTGATATGTGAGAATCTTGGTTGAGCTTTTTGCTTAAGAGATGTTATCTAACTTGGGCCATCCAAAATTTTTTTTTTGTGTTATAAAATTGGGCTGCAATTTGCTAGCCGAAATTTATTTGAAATTTTGTGCGTGGCCAAAAATTTTAAAGGATCTATGGCTGAACGGGCTGAAATTTTGCTTTTATTTGGACAAAGGTTCGACTCCAAAAATGTTTAAGAAAGAACAAAAACTAATTTCTTTCATTATTTTTCTCTTTCGGTTTAAACGTAATAAGTTAATACACTTTTATTGTACAAGTCCTTTTTAATATGTGGTTAGTTTCTTGAGTTGAAACGTAAACACTTTGGTTAAATAATTTATCATTCAATTATAAGGTTATTATTAAAAAAAAACGTGTAAATGAACAATATTTGCTCGCCACAAATATAGTCACAGGGTACCTGACATCGCATCGCGCGGATACCCTGCTAGTTTAACTTGATATAAAGAAGGTAAGACTAACCCGTACGGATGACACAACTGCTATATCAAGTACCTAAGTAACAAAAAATTAGATTTGCAAACTTTATAAACGATTGAAGTGCCTTATAAATTTTGTTTGCACTTAATACTATGTTTTTTAGCCAAGATGTTGACATTTATGTACTCCATGTCTTGCAGAATCTCATTATATTATATAAAAGAAAGTTTTTTTAGGGTTAGACTTTTTAGAAATGCCTGTTAAAATATGGTGATAGCATTCACAATTCCATTTAATACATCTCTTCTATTTGTCAAAAGTCAAAACTTTCTGCACGCAAAAAAAGACACACACGCATCCATGGGCGGAGATAAATGGGTACGAGGGGCAGTTGCCCTCTAGCGAAAAAAATTGTAATGTAATTTTTCAAAAATATTTGACTTTTTTCGTAATTTGCCCCCTTCCGTAAATATCAATTTATATTGTAGCTTTTAAAATTTATTAAAGTGTGCCCCCTTTACCAAATTTTTTTGGCTCCGCTCCTGCACGCATCATCTTAACATCATCAACTCCTATGGCAAAATATCCGACAATCAGATCACAAATTTATTTTATTTATTTATTATATTTTTTTTAACTTTATCTTATACTTTCAAGAAGCAATGAAAAAAGCCTCGCCGATAAATCACAACTTAGGCGTAAATCAGGCACTCGTCTTTTTGATTTATGCAAATAGATCACAAACCTGCCACTTATAGTCGATGTTT
The DNA here is from genome assembly GCA_910596185.1 of Chrysanthemum makinoi. Taxonomy (NCBI): domain Eukaryota; kingdom Viridiplantae; phylum Streptophyta; class Magnoliopsida; order Asterales; family Asteraceae; genus Chrysanthemum; species Chrysanthemum makinoi. The sequence continues at coordinate 237,938,905 of OU343218.1, forward strand.
ATATAAATTACAAGTTTTTTAAGGCAGATCTTGCCGAAAACAAAAGAGTATATCCCTCTCCCTTAGTGTCTTTCCACTTCCGTCGTTCAGGAACAAACTTTTCGCCTAATTCTTTTGAATCCCGGCTCGCTTTTTCCCCACTAACTAATTACGTTACGACCACTGGACAAACTTGGTTCAGAGCAGCACCCGGCTCACACTATGGTGGAGGACAAAACTCAGTGGAAATACGCAAACTTGTCGGAAATGTTAATCCGATTGATCACTGATTAATCATGCATAAACCGATTACAAGCTATAAGGATGTCGACCGACCTATTACTGATTCACAATTTTTGCAACTTAGCTTTTAAGATCTAAACTTTTTATTGTCAAATGCTGAAAGTTTGTAAGTTTGATTTCAAGGTTTTTTCATATTATTTTCTCCGTGATAAAAAAAAATATCCACGTCACCGCCATAACTACTCGCGATAGAATAAGTTTTACGATATTACCCTTATAAAAAACGCGATTTTGTTATTACAGCAATATAAAATTCACGAGAGTTTAATTTAGCTTTTTTGGCATGTTACCAAAAATAACATCAAATTAATATTTATGATGGTATCGATCTTCCAAATCTAAGACGGTGGAGAACCCATGCATATACACCACACGCTTAATATAAGTACATGGTCTCTAGCTTCTGATTTCAAGTTATCGATCGAGCTAACTTAGATCATAAACTACGATAACAAGTTCTGCGTTTTTTTTTTCTTATTATTATCGACCATGAAAGGTTCAATCAGAGCTCGCATATCAGGTACGTAATATCAAAAAGATCGTACTATATACTCATTAACGTTACGCATGTTCATGAGTACGTTGCATGTGAAAGTTTGGGGAGTTTGTTTCGTTTGTACGAACTACATAAATTATCTAGTATGATTCGATCGAATGGAGATGTAAGATGCTAGTGCATAATTCGAAGGATGTAAGGATGCTAGTGCATAATTCGAAGGATAACTAATCTATATATTTAACATGTGATCATTAGTTAGAGTATGATATAGTTAATGATATTTACTGTGGTTCATCTTTGTTACTGTACTTGTGAGATATATATATATATATATATATATATATATATATATATATATATATATATATATATATATATATATATATATATATATATATATATATATATATATATATAGAGTAGGGATCCAGTGAGAAGTAAATTAAAATAAGAAGTGGTGAGAAGTGACCCAAACCACGCATTTGAGATGCAACGACTTGCATTAGATGCATTTCTATTCATATAGATGCAACATCTTGAGTTTTGAAAGTTAATTTGATGTATAGATGGTGCAAATTGATTTTCATGATTTCAGCACGTGCAGAGGAACAAAAAACAAGAGAAATCATGAAATGCATCTAATATACGTATATGCATCTGATTAAAAGCTAGAAAACACACTATGGTGCATTATAATGCATCTAAGATTATAGGGATGCATCTAATTTAGGTCGGTGCATCTCGGATTTGCGGATATAGTTCTTCTTATTCCTTCTTATTTTAAGTAATCTTCTTATTTGATCCTAACTTTATATATATATATATATATATATATATATATATATATATATATATATATATATATATATATATATATATAGTGAAACTTTATTTTCAGAACCCACTTTAAACGCGAGAACTGCGAGAACCACTTTTTAACCATTGGATTAGTTGATCAAGGGTCAAAATGACTTGTGCCATAAATGTAATAAAGTGAAAGACTAGATTAACTTTTAAAAATGATCAAAGGGTATTTTAAGGATTACAAATTAACCTTTTTTTTAAATTGTCTCTTATTAATTGTATATTGAATCTCAAATCAGTTTCAAAAATAAAACACGTCTTCTTCTTTATCTCTTTCATATAACCGCCCCCATCCCCTAAAATGACCTAGCCGCCTCTCTATGTAACTCACGTTTTATTTTCCTTCTATTTGATGCGTTGATAACTTATATAAACAATGTTGGCCAAGATTTATTCTTAAAAAAAGCGATCATGATTGATGAGATGAGGCTTCTGATTCAAGTTGCATTTAAAAGGTTTACTAGTCTTATTGATTAATCTATATATTCATTCAACTTCTTCTATAGTATTTTAATGGGAAAATGATAAATTTAGGCATCAAAGTTGCCACGTTTTTTTTTTCTGGGCATCGAACTTTTTTTTTTCCTATTGTAGCACTGAACTTGCCTAATTTTCCTTTTGTGACACAAAAGTGTATTTTGTGTCACAAAAGGAAAATTAGGCAAGTTCAGTGCTACAATAAAAAATTCGATGCAAGGAAAAAAAGTTCGATGCCCAGAAAAAAAAAGTTCGACCGTTAATTTTTTTATTGCACCGTTAGTCCTTTTCGTCTGTTTTTACACGGTTTTGTTCGTTTTTACACGGTTTTGTCCTTTTTTTACACGTTTTCGTCCGTTTTTGCACGTTTTCGTCCGGTTTTGCACGTTTTCATCCGCTTTTGCACAGTTTCGTCCGTTTTTGCACGTTTTCGTCCGCTTTTGCACGTTTTCGTCCGCTTTTGCACAGTTTCGTCCGTTTTTGCACGTTTTCGTTCGCTTCTGCACGTTGTTTTTGCACAGTTTCGTCCGTTTTTACACATTTTCTTCCGTTTTTGCACAGTTTCGTCCGTTTTTGCACGTTTTCGTCCGCTTTTGCATGTTTTCGTCCGCTTTTGCACGTTTTCGTCTGTTTTTGCACAGTTTCTAACTTTTGACAAACGAAAACGTGTAAAAACGGACGAAAACATGCAAAAATAAATGAAAACATGTAAAAACGAACGAAAACGTGTAGAAACGAACAAAACGTGTAGAAACAAAAGAAACCGTGCAAAAACGGACGAAAACGTGTAAAAACGTGCAAAAGCGGACGAAAACGTGCAAAAACGGACGAAACTTTGCAAAAACGGAAGAAAATGTGTAAAAACGGACGAAACTGTGCAAAAACAGACGAAAACGTGCAGAAGCGGACGAAAACGGTGTAAGAACGGACGAAAACGTGTAAGAACGGGCGAAAAGGACTAACGGTGCAATAATATAATAACGGTCGTTAAAAACAGACGAAAAAGACTAACGGTGCAATAAAAAAATTAACGGTCGAATTTTTTTTTTCTGTGCATCGAACTTTTTTTCCTTTTCTGGGCATCAAACTTTTTTTTTTCCTCTTGTAGCACTGAACTTGCCTAATTTTCCTTTTGTGACACAAAATCACACTTTAAGTGTCACAAAATGAAAATTAGGCAAGTTCAGTGCTACAATAGGAAAAAAAAAAAGTTCGCTGCCCAGAAAAGAAAAACGTGGCAACTTTGATGCCTAAATTTATCATTTTCCCTATTTTAATTGTGTGCATGTGATGGCGTATGTGGTTTTGTGATTTACATTGAAATTTTATCTGCTTTTCATGGATTGAAACAAATAGAATTGAATTGACTTATTTTAAAACAAATAGAATTGACTTTATGAGTAAGTAAATCATGATTTGGAGACCGATCGGTAGTTTTGATAATCGGTTGATCCGTGGAGCCAAGAACTTTTTTAAACATGATTTTTATTACTTTAATGGGGCTATATAATTTTTTTTTTGGCTAAAACTTACATTAAAAGTTCTCAGTGGATTAACTAAAGAAATTTTTGGTTATAGAACTTAATTTTTGGCTGACCTTTAGACTTAATCACTTATGCAATTGTAGATTTGCGGAAGTTAGCACTTCCTTATCCGTTAGTTGGTCATTTATGATTTATGACATATTGCATTCCTTTTATTTAGTGTAGTTCTGTTGCTAAAAAGATAACTTGAATAGAAAATATTAGTAGAGTATTTAAGTAAGTTCCTCGATCCATATTCTACTTTAGATTGTGGCATTCTTTATGAGCGTAGTGGGAGAGCCTGCTAATGTTTATCCTTTATTTAGGTCACTCTTTATGAGCGTAGTGGCCATAAAAAATCAATTAAAAAAGTGTGCATGTATGTTTAATGTTTGATACGTGCATGGTGCATATATGTTTTATACGTGCATATATGTTTATAAGTTAATACAAAATAATGGTATAGAAAATAATAGTGAAAACGGGTGTACATATGTGTTTTAAGGTTAAAACAAAATAAATGTAAACGAGTGTGCATATATGTTTTATACGTGCATATACTAGTTGTGTTTAGTTTTTCTAATTTTTAAAATTTTTTTGTATCAGGTGTAACTAAATTAAAAGAATGATGACAACGAGTGCGCATATTTCTCCGCCTTCTGACAATATTGAAAATAACAAGTGTGCACATATGTCCGATTTTTTCTGAAAATGTTGACGGTCACGAGTGTGCATATATGTTCGACATCTAAAAATGTTGACAACAATGAGTGTGCATATATGTTCGTATTTGATTAAGAATTTGTATTTTAATTGTATTTCAATGGATATGTTCGACTTCTAAAAATGTTGACATCAATGGATGTGCACATATGTCCGTTTGTGTTTAATATTATTTGATTAGATTCATGTATTTCTTGTTTTTGGAAATTTGTATTTTAATTTTATTTGAATGGATATGGAATTTTGTGTTTAACATTTATGTTCTTGATTTGTTATAATTTTACATTATTACAAAAAAACACAAAACACATTTGCACCTTATTATTTGAAAAACATGTATGTCCAAAAAATTATTCCAAAAATTAAAATGAAAAATTAATTCCTAAAAACACATATGCACTCAATCAATTTTAAAACATGTATGTTGTTATATAAAAAAAATAAATAAATAATTAAAAAATAAAAAATTCCGAAATTTGAGGGTGTTTAAAAATCGGGATTTATTCAAAAAATTTAAAAATAATATAAAAATGTCATTTACTATTATACCCTTTTGCTTTAAAAATATATATTTAATATTAAAAAGATTTGATTGGTCTAGAGGAGGTTCTCGCAGTTCTCGCACTTAAACATGGTTCTGAAAATAAAGTCCCTCTATATATGATATATATATATTTACTTCATTACTATTGAATTGAAAAGCAATTTTAGATTATTATATTATGTTGTTGTGTATCTAATATTAAATCTTATGGAATACGTACAGCAATTGTCAAGGGATTTGGCTTCAAGGCATCAACAAAGGCTAAAGATTATGGGTTGGTTCAATCCTATGAATACAAATTCAAGTTCAATCCCAAGAAAGTATTCAGATGGAACGGGTCTTTCACTAACAGAACTGATTTCCATCTCGCATATATTATCAAAACATCACATCCTGAGCTCTACATGACTCCAAATACATTTATCGTCAAACCACACATAACACGCGAAGTGACTTTCCATAGAATGGTTCAAGATGAAGTGCTAACACCTCTATTTGATGGCATGATTGGTGAAGAGAAAATATTGAATTCATAGACAATTTTCGTGTCCCTGAAGATACATCTGTCGAGGACATCACATCTATTTACCGTTCTAATTAAGGGTAAAGATTATATTGTAAAGAAACCAAAGGTGAGCCTAAAGTCCATCCGCATGATTCAGAAGCCGCTGTCGGAAGTTGAAGAAAGGGGTTCAAGGACGGTGACTATAGTCGAAAGTTTCTTTGATTACAATTAATACCTAGGGGTTAATATACACAGAAGTTACTAAAGTTTACGGAAATTTATCCTAAGTCACTAAAGTTTTTTTGTTGTTATTCAGGTTACTCAACTTATTGTAACCGGTTATATTTGTTACTCTTGTTTTGGTAACCTAGAATTACCAGTAATAATACTACGTGGCAAATATTTTAGATTTCATTTATATTAAAAAATTGAGTAGATATACAAATAAGTTATTAAAGTTTACCAAAATGTTCATTTAAGTTACTATACGTTTACATTCTTTTACATTTAAGTTAATATACAAATAAGTTGCTAAAATTTTGTATATTTTTATACGTTTTGTTTACAACAACTTTTTGGACATTATTATACGTTTACATTCTTTTACATTTTTGTCTGTTTTTGCACTTTTTTTTTACAATTTTGCACATATTTGAATGTTTTTTTTACATTGGACGTTATTAGACTTTTCTGAAAGTAATTTTTTGTTTTGATATGTTTCATACGTTATTATACATTTTTGGATGTTATTATACGTTTTTGGACGTTATATGTTTTCTTACATTTTTATACGTAAAAACGTATAAAACACACAAACGTATTAAAGAAGATAAAACGTATAGAACATAAAAACATATAAAACATACAAACGTATAAAAGCGGATAAAACATATAAAACATACATACGTATAAAACATATAAAACATAAAAACGTATAAAATATACAAAGGTGTAGAATAACGTAAAAATAGTATGAAAACGTACAAAAACATAAGATAATGTATGAAAATGAACGAAAATGTACAAAACCATACAGTAATGTATGAAAACGTAAAAAGGTATAGAGAAAAACGTACACACACACATAAAAACGGATAAATACATACAAAAACATATGAAAATGGACAAACATATATACAAAAATGTACGAAAATGTACAAAAACGTAAAAAAAGGTATGACAGCAAAGAAATGCATACACAAACTTATAAAAACGGATAGAAACGTAAACAAACATACGGAAATATACAAAAACATACGCAAATGGAGAAAAACGTAAAAAAAGAACGACAACAAAGAAAACGTACACAACGTATAAATACGTATAAAAACGTACGAAAATGGAGAAAAACGTAAAAAAAATGAAAACAGATAAAACGTACATAAATGTATAAAAAGGGATAGTAATTTTTTTTTAAAGTTCAGTAACCTATTTAATAAACCCCGTGAACTATAGTAACTTGCTTGTAACATCTCAAACTATAGTGATGACGTGGACAAGGGAACCGGTAAATCATCCGGTTGCCCACCCTCGTAGTAACAAGAATGCCACTTTTTTAAACGTTGAGTAACCCATATAATAAACCCGTTAACTTGAGTAACCTGAATAACAACAAAAAAACTTTAGCGACTTAGGACAAATTTCCCATAAACTTTAGTAACTTTTGTGTATATTAACCCTAATACCTAGCTATTGATAGATTGTTTATGTTTTTCCTAATTAATTTTCCAATATTTCATTCTCTTTCTTTGACTCATATCGATCGTCATTAGTATTTGCGGTTGAATACACGTTTTGTTATCATAACATAATTGCGTACTTATATCAAGAATGCACAGTGTTTAGTTTTCTCAAGTTGTAAAGACAACCAACTTAAACGCATTACCAAACTTATAAGGAGCACCTTTATATATACATCGAGAGAGTTTCCAGTTTTCAGCATTGCCTACTTAGGTAGGCGCCGGGTGTGGCACGCATCACGCACCGCAAAAAGAATGTCATCTTTGTACGTAGCTGCAACAACCAATTATATTTTGTAATACTATACTTGCTTTGTAACTGTCTTTTATGGTTCTCGAAATAGCCTCTCTAACGAAGTAGATGCAACTATAAGAACTGCACTACATCAAAAGGGACATGAATTTCTACTTTCTAGTTTCTACTATTCCATTAAAACTAAACTTTATTCCAACTTCCCTCCAAAGCCGATCTTTTAGAAAATAATAATTGTTTATATATATATATATATATATATATATATATATATATATATATATATATATATATATATATATATATATATATATATATATATGCTTATATACTCCTAGGCCATTACCTTTTGATTTTTATAATAGTCAATTTATAATGTCAAGTACCTAGAAAAAAGAAAATAATTTTCTAGCGCTGTGAAAAAAATCGTATAAGATTTTGGGATGGATTTTAAAGGGCATATACTTGTTTACAGGTTCTGAATTGGGGTTTCCAGGATCGAATTGATCAGACAACAATCATGATAACATCATTAGAGAATCAATAAAAACAAAACTAAGAAGATGGGGTTGAACCCTTGTATAAAAACTGATATATAAAATACAGGGAGGGTTGCATTGTTTGTTACAGAATCTTCATATATATACATGATGAATCGATGTGATGGAGGCAACACAACGTTTGATGTAAAACTAAACGACATAACCTAATAATAATAACCGTATATGTAACTGCCATGATCATTCACTTATGGGGTTGTTGGCCTGTTGGCCCAAACCAGAAGAACTTGCAGGCTTTTGGCGTCCAAGACATTAAACGGGTCCAACAGTTCCCCCTAATGTCGAGATGCCAAAAAATCTTCTTCTCAGTTTCTTGATGCCTTCTTCAATTTTTTCTTTTATTTTTGATGTCTTCAATGTTTGGTGTTGTCACTGATCTTCATGATCAATTATGTGACTTAAAGGCAAGTAAATTCCTTAGCCTTCCTAGCACTTGAGTACATCTTCATGGCTTTTGGTTTGAGGCAAATGAAAAACCAACAAGCCTTTATCTTTTTCTCTTCAAAACGGCATCCATTATTTCCATGGCTGCTCTTTTCCTTTTGATATTTTAAAATGCATCTTTGATCTTGACTGATGATTGTAAAACATGATTTGGGTGTTGCTTGATCCCATATGCTCTGATACCAATGTTTACAGGTTCTGAATTGGGGTTTCCAGGATCTAATTGATCAAACAACAATCATGACAACATCATTAGAGAATCAATAAAAACGAAACTAAGAAGATGGGGTTGAACCCTTGTATAAAAACTGATATATAAAATACAGGAAGGGTTGCATTGTTTGTTACAGAATCTTCATATATATACATGATGAATCGATGTGATGGAGGCAACACAACGTTTCATGTATAACTAAACAACATAACCTAATAATAATAACCGTATATGTAACTGCCATGTTCATTCATTTATGGGTTTGTTGGCTTGTTGGCCCAAACCAGAAGAACTTATAGGCTTTTAGCGTCCAAGACATTAAACGGTCCAACAATACTTTGGTTATTCGGTATTTTTTTTCTCATGAACATATTCTTGCATGAGAGACATTATGTGACATCTCGATCCATGATGTTCTTGATATGCATTATGAATGCACTGCCCCTACAAACAACTCACTACAAAGTCATTCATGTTGGTCACATCTATTCCAATTAAATTCAAACTTACTGCTCACAAACAGGCAATTTGAGTGTTTGCGACTTTGCAGTGATAGGTTTCACGGCTAATATTTTACCTGTTTTGAAGATGGAATATATTGGAATGACATCATTCCAATGAATGGCATCACAACTTTGTGTTGTGATGTTTTGCAATCTGTTTCAGGTACATAAAACACCATTCCAATTGAAACTTAATTTGGAGTTGATATTCTACATTGATTCTGAATCACAAAATGCAAAACATCACAACAGAATGCTTGTAGATTCAAATTTGTGGAAAACTAGAAGGGGGGGGGGTTGAATAGTTTTGCCAATTAAAACTTCCTTTTAATCTATTTAGATCGACTTATGTCAATCTATTTGGATGTGTGTGTTGGATGTTGATAAACAAAGCATATAAAGGTAAGTAATGAAAAGATAAGAGTAAGAAGCACAAAACCACAACACGAGTATTTATAGTGTTTCGGCTACAAGGACACCTTCCTTGCCCTACTCCACTCCCCGAGTCACCTACTCGAGAGTTCGTAAGCACTACACCAATCTCCTTATGGCGAAGAAGCCTTCACAACGACGCTTATCCTTTTTCCGGTACAAAGCTAAATACCGAGTTCTTTCACACCAAGGCGAACCACACCTACACAACGTCGCCTACCCTTTATAAGGTACTAGGCTAAGTACCTAGTTCTTTCACTCCAAGGTGAACTACACATTCAAAACGCCGCCTACCCTTTATTAGGTACTAGACTAAGCACCTAGTTCCATTGCAATGGAGGAACTACTACCACACTACACCAACGACTAATCCCAAAGGAGATCTACTCCTTTACAACATCATCAAGGATATCAATATCCTTGGATCTAATACTAGTCTATCTTGTACATCGAAACACACCATATCGAATGTACATCTAAGGCACCTTTCACTAATGCCTTTGACTTGATCTACAAGACACCTTTCACTAATGTCTTGTGTCTTGACTTTTAAGCACCTTTCACTAATGCTTCTAGTCTTGACTTCTAAGCACCTTTCACTAATGCTTCTAATCTTGGCTTCTAAGCACCTACCACAAGTGCTTATGATATAGACGATAGATACCCTTCACTAATATCTTCGTCTTGACTCTTGAGACATCTTTCACTAATGTCTTCAACACTAGACTTCTTTGAAGAAAGAAAGGAATCATCAACAAGAAGACTTCAGTAGCCTTGATGATGAGGAAGCATGGCAACTCATGGACTTGATCTTGCTAGACTTCAAAGGTGATGATCTTGCCTTTAAGAGGAACCTAAAAGATCTCACAAAAACAAAACTACAAACATAGATCTTTTGGATCTGAGGTTAGCGAGTTTTACACTTAGGGAGAAAGTGTGTTAGAAAGGGGTTAGAAATAATGAAGAAATGGCTCACTATTTATAGAGGAAAAATCCTACTGTTCCCCGGATCCCACGGATCCCTTCCACAAGGGATCCGTCTAGCGTTAAGCTAGGGATCCGTTGGACGCTCCCTTTTACCCATGGGTATTTTGGTTATGGGTCATGGGTTGAACCATGGATCTTTAGCTAGATACAATGTATCTTTGAGTTCAATGCACTTGGTCACTTGGGTATGGGTTGATCCATGGGTTATGGATATTATCCATGTATGATATAAGCATGATGTCATGCAATGGGTTATGGGTCAAGCTCCATGGGTCATGGGCTTTAGGTTGTACCCAACTACATTCAATGTATTTTCCCAATGGGTTGTGATACTTAAGTTTCTACCCATTTATATTACCAAATATACTACATACTAGTTATGTGTATATTTTACCCAAATATGTAAACACTAGTTGTTGTACATATGTATTACTAAATCATAAAATCACTTATACTTGTTTTAGTGTTTTATGTGAAAATGTGAATATGTTAGAAACTAATAGTTCAAACCATTTACGTATTTTATTTGTTTCGTTAAAATGATTTTACGTTTGTTATCGACAAAATATTAGAAAATCGTAAAATATAAATAAACGTTTTTACGGATTACTTGTATTAACAATCTCCCCCTTTTTGTTGATGACAAAACATAAAAATTATTTTAAGGAAAAGCTAAAATTCGTAAAAGTTTGAATTTGTAGTTTTTACTTTCTTATCCCCCTTTTTGTCGAAACAAAAAGAGCTTCGAAAGAAAGCAACACATTGTTTTTAAGAAAAACATGTGAAAGAAAAGAAAATAAAAAAATAGAGAGCAAGTAACGGGAAAGGATCTCGTCTTTACTCCCCCTTGACGAGTCCATCCCTATGTAAAGGCGTCAAGAAAGTGATACTAATCTAGTTTATTTGCAAGTAAGTTTGCAAAGTATTTCGTCTAAGTGACGAATGTGCTCCCCCTTGATGATTGCAATTTTGCAAGGGGATGTCATGAAAAGTAAACCTAGTATTGCAAGTAATTTGCAATGTATTGTTTTGACATAAAACTCCCCCTAGCTTTAGGATGTCAAAGTCTTCGTGTGTAAATTGAATAACTACAAAACAAAGGTTAGAAAGCAAGTATAATTCACAATTTCCTGCAAATGTGGTCCAAGTTAGTAGAAAATAGCTTTATGTCTCATGGATCCCACGGTTCCCTCCTAGTAGGGATCCGTCTAGGCAAATCTGAGGGATCCGTATTAGCTGATTAAATTCAGCAAATGTGATATAACAAGTAATATTATCACAAGAATGAAATCATATGCTCAGAAAAATAACAAGTAGCATGTAATTCCATTTAATAAAACTAGAGTTATGATACACATGACTCTAAAAACTAAGAAAATACATGACTCGGAATTTCTAAACCAACTATCGCTTGATGCTAGGACACCACTAAAATCTTCTAGCTCAAGTTTTGTTTAGGTTTAATCTCGTCGAAACGTTCGAGGAGATGATAGAACATGAAACGTTGGTCTTCTCGTACTTCATGTATCAAACTTTCAACATGTTGACAATGATAGCAATCTTTGTCATGGCTAGGTAGTGGTGGTGGAAGAAATGAAATGGCTTGATGCGAAGGATCAAGTGAAGCGGCTTGTGGAGCTTCAAACGATGGAGGGATTGGTGGAGGCGCATTTGAGTATGGCTCGACCAAGAATGATGGTGGTGGTAGAGAAGTGTCAACTTCCATATGGTCGGGTGGTTGACTTTGATGATTTCTCATAATCCAAGTAGGATTATATGATGGAAACGGCGAAAAGGAAGCGGGAGCAAGTGTTGACTCAACACCTTGATTTTGTACCATTATTCCTCCTAATGAGGAGAATGTTGTCGGCGGAGGCGGATGAGACGGCCTAGGAGGTAAATCTTCTAAATTGTATAGGTGTGGTGATGATAGTGGGGATGTAAAAGAGATAGCTCTAGGAACTAATGGTGATGGTTTAGTGGAGATGATATTGTTTGGCCTAGGAGGTATGGTGGTGTTTGGCATAGGTAGTTTTGTGGGTACTATCCTTTTAGGAATTGGTTTGATTGGTTGAGTAAAGATCCTATCATTTGTTGGCTTGATCGGAGATGATTCGGTTGAGGAAATTTCGTGTATAACACGAGCCTTTTTCTTGGGTGGTTCTTTGGTGGATAGATTACTACTTGGGGTTTTCCTCATGATGAGATGATTTCAAGAGATTTGTAAAGATTTCTAAAATGCTGAAAGTTAGGATGAAGGTGATGACTATGGAGGTCCTAACAAAGTGGTTTATAAACCAAGATAATTGGCAAGTGCTTTCAAGCCTTAAGCCACTAGGATTCATTGGAGTGTGATGATTAACATGCACAAGAGTCAACTTCAGAGTTTATACTGATCTAGGAACTCATTTAAGATGAGATGGAGTGTTTGAGTTAGAAAGATGAGTTGAAATGATTGTTTTATCAAGATTTGACATAAACTGTCATCCGGATCCCACGCTTCCCTCCTCAGAGGGATCCGTCTAGGCTAATCCTAGGGATCCGGCTCTCAGTAGCTATGAAAGAGTAGAAATGATGTTTCTAAAATCTAAGATCTATATCATCTTGAGTGTTTCAGTCCTCCTAAGTGTCTTAAATGAAGGGGTCCTTAAATACTTGAAGGTAATGAGTGATGTAGCTAATGATTGTCTTTTATGGAAGGATTTGGAACTTTCATGAGTACCAATGGATGAGCAAGGATGACACTAAAGATGAGAGTGTCAATTGAAGCTAAATGATCCTAGAGATCAGGTTTGTGACTTAGGATAGTGTTTTGGAAAATATCCTAGGAGCTTTGAGATGGGAAAACTAGAATTTGATCAACTTTGATCAATTTTGAGGTGAGGATGATTTATGATCAATTTTTCCATAATCGAAAATATTTCTAAGACTAGATGTGAGGGATCAAGTGAAAAATGAAGTGTGAGTTTAAGAGCGAAAGAGTAATGGATTAAAAATGAAACGATAGATCTACAAGAGTGTGATCTTGGTGAGTTGTGTGTGAGTAGGAAGGGTCTACCTATCTTTGATAAGGATTTAATTTGTCTTAAGACACTATGTTTAGCTTAGTGTGAGGTGTTCTAAGGACATGTTTGAAATACAATGCTTGCAATTGCATTTTCTGTTTGCCGGATCCCACGGTTCCCTAGGTGTAGGGATCCGTCTAGCACTACCATTGGGATCCGTTCATCTGCTCAGCAGAACCTTTACTAAAGGTATGCAATGATCTTGACAATGCATTATATTCCAAGGTTAGTTTAAGGGGTTCTAACACTAAGATATTAAATGTAAGAAGTTTTATTTCGTGAAGGAAATAGGATTACATTGATAAAGCACGAGTACAAGAGAATTGATCCTATTTGAAATACTACTACGTTCCTTGAGTGTTTTCACTAGGAGGATCATTATGTGATTGATGAGTGTTGGTGGAATCAAGAATGAAGAAAGTCTTCATGAGAGATATGTTTAGCGGTTCCATCATCTTGTTCACAAGTACGTACAACGGACTTTGAAATTGAGGATGGAAGTGCATAACGTTGTGATAGAGGCGCGTCAAGAACATTCCATAAGGAATGAGTTTATTCTTGGAGCCTTGAAGATTTGCAATTCGCCTTGCGAAGAAGTAGACGAGATTGTATGGTTGTTGTGTTAGCAAACAGTACAACATGTGAGCACAACAAGCGGGAAGGATTTCTCGATTTCCCCTAAGACTCCAAACATTCTCACGTAGGATGAGTGCAAGAGGCTTGTACTCTTCTCGGATGTCCCGTGTGAAGATAATGTTTGGATCAGAGTAATATGGTCGAGGTTTGCATATTATGCGATTTAAATCTTCCGGGGAGGGTATGTGTGAACAATATGGACTATTTTTTTCACGAAAGTTGAAGAGAGAATCAAGAGACCAATCTTCGGTGAAGGCACATTGTCCATGATTTGGAATCCGGAGGATGTGAGCAAAATGCCCAAGGGTTAAAGCAAACTTTTGGTTTTTGATATAAAACCAAAGAGATAGAGAGCGATCCTCGTTACGAACGAGTTCAACTTGACGGAAGAATTCCATTATGAACCTTGGACATATCTTCTCGTTGATTTCAAGAAGACATTCTAGTTCGATAGCTCGGAAGGAGGTATTGATACCTTCTTCGAATTGTAGAGAGGTGTCTATAATACGTCCTTCGTGGAAGTGACGGTTTTCGAGATTATTGAACCCACGGACATGGTTGCCAGGTGTGTAGGGTTCAAGGGAGATGTTTGGAGTGTAGACGCTAGTGAGTGAAAAATCAAACTCATATTCATGCGTCATAGTTGAACCTATAGAGAACATGAGTTAATAGAAAGATATGTTTGTGATCAACCTATGATTATCTAATGTTTTTACTAGATTTTTATTAACAATGGTTTTTTAACAACAATGACATTTAACTCACTTATGGTTTTGATATTCTAGTGGAGTATTACTTTTTTTTAAGAAGAAAAGTGATTTTTAATTTGCATGAAAAACTGTTTTCCAGTAGGGCCGGATCCACGGTTCCTTTACCAAAGGGATCCGGCTAGTATAACTTTCGAGATCCGTAGATCTGTAATCACGAAAGCAATTTTATGAAAAACATAGGTTTTTAGATCTCATAGTTTTTATACCAAGATATGTGTTTTAACCTACATTTTCTTTTAACATGCTTACATGACTTCTAATGTATCACGAAAGAAAGACATAACACAAAAATGATAAACACATAATAACCTAGATAACTAGACTATTAGTAATATTTCATTTCAATACTAAGAATGATACAAAGGATTGGGTATATAACCCCAATGTAGATTAACAACACAAAGTAAATGTGTCCGTATGTGAACTTCATCATAGGGAACACAAGTGCGATGAGTGTTAAGGCGATGAGCATGAGGGCGATGTAAACCATGTTGAAGATGATCCTTCTTGGTTTTGGCTGAGATGAAATGAAGAGGAAGATGAAGTTTTGAATGAGAGGAAAATTTTGAAATTGGAAGATTTGAAAAAGTGGGGATTGATGGAGTGATTGACGGACGATTTATAAATAGGGAAGGAGGAATTTTTGAAATTTGTGTTTTGTTTTATTATAGGATTAAAAGGGATGAAACACAAGTTTTATATACCGCGACTTTTAGACAAAAAAGTGACACGTATGTGAGAAAAGGAAAAGGCTTCCTAATGAAGCTTCATGTAATACATATATATGCACAAAAGATAATCACATAAATACCTAAATAGGCATACTTAATTATCAAGCACAACAAAAAGAAAAACATACCTCTAGCGCACTTAGGAATGTCTTTACTAATGACACAACAAATGTCACTTAGACGATTCCCGCTCCTTTGCGTTTAAGATACCTTCTTAAGGAAGGTATTCTTGTTACCAAGCGATTCCTATACCTTGGTGGGTATGAGCTTTGACTAATCAACATGACAAAGAAGATTAGTGCAATTAAATAAAAAGTAAATAAAAAAATGTTGTTATCGACATCCAAACATATAGTTTTAAAAACATTGTGTTTTGTTTTTATGAAAAGCCTTCTTTGTTGTTTTCAATGAACCATGGATCGTATCAAGCTTTTAAAGTACAACATACTTCAAGGAACTTGGTAACGAAGCTCTGATACCAATTGTGGAAAACTAGAAGGGGGGGTTGAATAGTTTTGCCAATTAAAACTTCCTTTTAATCTATTTAGATCGACTTATGTCAATCTATTTGGATGTGTGTGTTGGATGTTGATAAACAAAGCATATAAAGGTAAGTAATGAAAAGATAAGAGTAAGAAGCACAAAACCACAACACGAGTATTTATAGTGGTTCGGCTACAAGGACACCTTCCTTACCCTACTCCACTCCCCGAGTCACCTACTCGAGAGTTCGTAAGCACTACACCAATATCCTTATGGCGGAGAAGCCTTCACAACGTCGCTTATCCTTTTTCCGGTACAAAGCTAAATACCGAGTTCTTTCACACCAAGGCGAACCACACCTACACAATGTCGCCTACCCTTTATAAGATACTAGGCTAAGTACCTAGTTCTTTCACTCCATGGTGAACTACACCTTCACAACGTCGCCTACCCTTTATTAGGTATTAGGCTAAGCACCTAGTTCCATTGCAATGGAGGAACTACTACCACACTACACCAACGACTAATCCCAAAGGAGATCTACTCCTTTACAACATCATCAAGGATATCAATATCCTTGGATCTAATACTAGTCTATCTTGTACATCGAAACACACCATATCGAATGTACATCTAAGGAACCTTTCACTAATGCCTTTGACTAGATCTACAAGACACCTTTCACTAATGTTTTGTGTCTTGACTTTTAAGCACCTTTGACTAATGCTTCTAGTCTTGACTTCTAAGCACCTTTCACTAATGCTTCTAATCTTGACTTCTAAGCACCTACCACAAGTGCTTATGATATAGACGATAGATACCCTTCACTAATATCTTTGTCTTAACTCTTGAGACATCTTTCACTAATGTCTTCAACATTACACTTTTTTAAAGAAAGAAAGGAATCATCAACAAGAAGACTTCAGTAGCCTTGATGATGAGGAAGCATGGCAACTCATGGACTTGAGCTTGCTCGACTTCAAAGGTGATGATCTTGCCTTTAAGAGGAACCTAAAAGATCTCACAAAAACAAAACTAAAAACATAGATCTTTTGGATCTGAGGTTAGTGAGTTTTACACTTAGGGAGAAAGTGTGTTAGAAAGGGGTTAGAAATAATGAAGAAATGGCTCACTATTTATAGAGGAAAAATCCTACTGTTCCCTGGATCCCACGGATCCCTTCCACAAGGGATCCGTCTAGCGTTAAGCTAGGGATCCGTGGGACGCTCCCTTTTACCCATGGGTATTTTGGTTATGGGTCATGGGTCATGGGTTGAACCATGGATCTTTAGCTAGATACAATGTATCTTTGAGGGCAATGCACTTGGTCACTTGGGTATGGGTTGATCCATGGGTTATGGATATTATCCATGTATGATATAAGCATGATGTCATGCAATGGGTTATGGGTCAAGCTCCATGTGTCATGGGCTTTAGGTTGTACCCAACTACATTCAATGTATTTTCCCAATGGGTTGTGATACTTAAGTTTCTACCCATTTATATTACCCAATATACTACATACTAGTTATGTGTATATTTTACCCAAATATGTAAACACTAGTTGTTGTACATATGTATTACTAAATCATAAAATCACTTATACTTGTTTTAGTGTTTTATGTGAAAATGTAAATATGTTAGAAACTAAT
Source organism: Chrysanthemum makinoi (assembly GCA_910596185.1). NCBI lineage: Eukaryota > Viridiplantae > Streptophyta > Magnoliopsida > Asterales > Asteraceae > Chrysanthemum > Chrysanthemum makinoi. The sequence continues at coordinate 237,956,791 of OU343218.1, forward strand.
AGTTCAAACCATTTACGTATTTTATTTGTTTTGTTAAAATGATTTTACGTTTGTTATCGACAAAACATTAGAAGATCTTAAAATATAAATAAACGTTTTTACGGCTTATTTGTATTGACAAAATTATTAAGTTTAAAGATTGTACCTGAAACATATTGCAGAATCAAACCCGAGCAAAATATCGTACCTGAAAGAGATTGCGTACCTGTTTGATTCCGCAATCTGTTTCAGGTACGATCTTTAAACTTAATAATTTGAATCTACAAGCATTGTGTTGGGCTGTTTTGCGTTTTGTGATTCAGAATCAATGTGGAATATCAACTCCAAATTACTTTGTTGCTCTGTTTCCATCTATATCCCATAATGGCTTATTCCCTAAATAGCTGTGATAACACCTTTCAAATCATTGAAGTAGTTTTGTTTGTTATGTTAGTCTTACCGCCTATGTAACGGGCTGAGATGTGGGATTTTAACCATATCCGTTGTACTTAAATATTTTTTTTTCAATTAATACATTTACCGGGAAAACCCTTAAAAAAAACCTCCCAAATCAATATAAAACGATGGTCAAATCTTATTAGTAAAAAAATAGATTTTGTCGGCCAAAAAAGTATTGTTGGGCCGAGTTGGCCCAAGCCGAAATCTAAAGTGTTAACCGAAAAACCAAACAAAAATAAAATAAAATGAGTCACATTTTTAATGAAGAAAATATTTTTGTTAGTGAAGGAGATGCATATGTAAGAATTGTTTGATATTTAATCAGCTACTCGGACTATGCTTAGTAATTCTACATTTATAGACTCAATTCAGGTAAGCAATAAGCAGTTACATAGCAACTCTCCTTTAGCATGTCGTATAAGAACAATGAGGCAGATGATTAGAAACATCATGCACCCACATATTACATTTGGAAAACACATGCCAATTGAGGGTAGCCCTTTAACTGATCTAGCTTGTTGGACCCGTTTAATGTCTTGGATGCCAAAAGCCTGCAAGTTCTTTTGATTTGGGCCAACATGCCAAAAAACCCATAAATGAATAAAAATGGCAGTTACATATACGGTTATTATTATTAGGTTATCCCGTTTAGTTTTACATGAAACGTTTTGTTGCCTCCATCACATCGATTCATCATGTATATATATATGAAGATTATGTAACAAGCAATGCAACCCTTCCTGTATTTTATATATCAGTTTTTATACAAGGGTTCAACCTCATCTTCTTAGTTTCGTTTTTATTAATTCTCTAATGATGTTGTCATGATTGTTGTTTGATCAATTCGATCCTAGAAACCCCAATTCAGAACCTGTAAACATTGGTATCAGAGCATACGGGGATCAAGCAACACCCAAATCATGTTTTACAATCATCAGTCAAGATCAAAGATGCATTTTAAAATATCAAAAGGAAAAGAGCAGCAATGGAAATAATGGATGCCATTTTGAAGAGAAAAAGAAAAAGGCTTGTTGGTTTTTCCTTTGCCTCAAACCAAAAGCCATGAAGATGTACTCAAGTGCTAGGAAGGCCAAGGGATTTACTTTCCTTGAAGTCACAGAATTGATCATTAAGATCGACGACAACACCAAACATTGAAGACATCAAGATTAAAAGAAAAGATTGAAGAAGGCATCAAGAAACTGAGAAGAAGATTTTTTGGCATCTCGACATTAGGGGGAACTGTTGGACCCGTTTAATGTCTTGGACGCCAAAAGCCTGCAAGTTCTTCTGGTTTGGGCCAACAGGCCAACAAACCCATAAATGAATGAACATGGCAGTTGCATATATGGTTATTATTATTAGGTTATGTCGTTTAGTTTTACATGTAACGCTGTGTTGCCTCCATCACATCGATTTATCATGTGTATATATGAAGATTCTGTAACAAACAATGCAACCCTTCCTGTATTTTATATATCAGTTTATATACAAGGGTTCAACCTCATCTTCTTAGTTTCATTTTTATTGATTCTCTAATGATGTTGTCATGATTTTTGTCTGATCAATTCGATCCTGGAAACCCCAATTCAGAACCTGTAAACATAGCTTGATGAGTAATGCATGGATTGCAACATCTCTTTGACTTTCAGCTCGAGCTTGCAATGACTTGGTTGGTTTGACCATCTCAGGTTTTATTTATATGGACATGAGAAAAGGGATAAACCATCGAGGAATCGGCATATGCCTTCATAAAAGGGAATGCTGATGCCTTTGAAAATGTCTTTTTTTCTCGTTCTCTATCATGTTTTTTCTTTTGTCTGTTGGGGAGCGCAAAATTACATTACCTAATATAAGACCTTTTGTGAGAGTTTCTTTGGATTCTAAGTATTTAAGTACTCATAACTTCATAAGTTGTATAGCACCAGGAGAACTAGAGAATCCATTTGAAAAAATGGGTCCAGGAATCTATCCGAAGTCAATGATTATACCATGTAGTCATGCATTGTAATTTTCTATATGCATTATTATTAATAAAAATTAAAGATGGTTTCAATCGCTATGGTGAAATTTGGGGGAAGGATTTCAGATTGCATATTTTCATTGATGGATTTGTGAAGACCATCAGATTTTAAGTTCACATGTGGTCTGTTCATTTGAGTGAACTGAAGAAGCATATTGAAAGATTGGTTAGTTATCTTTTTCTGTTATCTATAGGTATGATTTAGAATATGACTGATGTCTTTAACATTGCTAGTTTGTATATCTTGATTCTTAATATTAATATTCCCATTACATATATGCTTTTCGTCTGCCAGCCATGTGTCTTTATTTGCGTTGCAGTGTGTTATATGTGCGTAAGTGTTTCCAATAATAAGTCTATCATGAAAAATGTGCGTAGCTGATTGTATCAATTAAAGACGTAGAGTTTATATCATAAAATTTTTTGGACAGGATTATAATGTTCATGGTAAGTCTTTGGACCATCAGTTACTCTTATGAAATACATTAAATTGAAAGAACAAATTATTATGTAAGAATTGTAAAAAACTTTTAATCTTTTCCTTCCTCTTGGGTACATCCTCTTACGCATTAATTGACGATGCTTCATTTCACTCTAATTTCGCCATCTTCTATGACACCTAGATTTCCAAGTTTGACCATTGAAGCTACAATCGATTTAGTCCTGTAATATCCATACAATGCTTGGTCGGACCCAAACACTCCCTTACCCATAACGCCGTAGTAATCCTTTTGTAGTAGTCATTATCAAACTTTGCAGTGGCAGTTGCCAACATCATATTTATTGGAGAACCGGACGAACCATGTCTTCATTTGTATTGTCATGCAAGTGAAAGAATTTGATATGCAATTAGCTGATCGGACTATGCTAAATATTTCTACATTTGTAGACACGATTTAGGTAAGCAATAAGCAGTTACAGGGCAACTCTCCTTTGGCATATCGTACAAGAACAATGAGGCAAACCTCATGCACCCACATATTACATTTGAACATACATGCCAATAGAGTGTAGCCCTTTAACTGATCTAGCTTGACATTTGATGCATCAATTGCAAACATCTCTTCGCCTTTCAGCTCAAGCTTGCAGTGAGTTGGTTGGTTTGACTGTCTTCCGTAATTTATATGACTTGAAAGAAGGGATAAACTATCGAAGAATCGGCATATACTTGCCTAAAAGGGAAGGCTCATGCCTTTAGGAGATGCCTTTTTTTCTCATTCTGTATTATACTTATTCTTTTGTCTGTTGGGGTGCACAAAATTACAGTATCAAATATAAAACCTTTACGAGAGTTCTTTGGATTCTAAATATTTTTATGTAAGTTAACACGTAGTAATGCATTTCAATTCTCTGTATGCATTATTATTGGTGAGAATTAATGATTATTTCAATTAATATTTGTAATTTATTGAGAATTTTTAACACCTTGCCCTCTGAAGTGGCATATCAACTCCCTATCCTGACTTTGATGTATGCATTATTATTGGTGAGGAATCGGCATATGCCTTCATAAAAGGGAATGCTGATGCCTTTGAAAATGTCTTTTTTTCTCGTTTTCTAATATAAGACCTATTGTGAGAGTTCTTTGGATTCTAAGTATTTATGTAAGTAATCATAACTTCATAAGTTGTAAGGCACCAGGAGAATTAGAGAATCCATTTGAAAAAATGGGTCCAGGAATCTATACAAAGTCAATAATTATACCATGTAGTCATGCATTGTAATTTTCTATATGCATTATTTGTAATAAAAAGTAAATATGATTTCAATCGCTATGGTGAAATTTGGGGGAAGGATTTCAGATTGCATATTTTCATTGATGGATTTGTGAAGACCATCAGATTTTAAGTTCACATGTGGTCTGTTCATTTGAGTGTACTGAAGAAGCATATTGAAAGATTGGTTAGTCATCTTTTTCTGTTATCTATAGGTATGATTTAGAATGACTGATGTCTTTAACAATGCTAGTTTGTATATCTTGATTCTTAATATTAATATTCCCGTTACATATATGCTTTTCGTCTGCCAGCCATGTGTCTTTATTTGTGTGGCAGTGTGTTATATGTGCGTAAGTGTTTCCAATAATAAGTCTATCCTGAAAGATGTGCGTAGCTGATTGTATCAATTAAAGACGTAGAGTTTATATCATAAAAGTTTTTGGACAGGATTATAATGTTCATGGTAAGTATTTGGACCATCAGTTACTCTTATGAAATACAATAAATTGAAAGAACAAATTATTATGTAAGAATTGTAAAAAACTTTTAATCTTTTCCTTCCTCTTGGGTACATCCTCTTACGCATTAATTGACGATGCTTCATTGCACTCTAATCTCGCCATCTTCTATGACACCTAGATTTCCAAGTTTGACCATTGAAGCTACAATCGATTTAGTCATGTAATATCCATACAATGCTTGGTCGGACCCAAACACTCCCTTAACCATAACGCCGTAGTAATCCTTTTGTAGTAGTCATTATCAAACTTTGCAGACACTTACACTGAGTCTAAGAACTTTCCTACATTATGGTCCTGGAATCCTGGTTATGTATCGGACATTTCCTTCTCTGGCTCATAGTAAACTAACTGTTAATGCCTGGATCTGTGGATTTTTGTAGCCGAACAATAAAAAATGAACAATGTGAAAACCCTAGAGTGTGTCCACCTAGTGTAACCAAATCTTTGACATTTAATCCTGTTTTAGCAAAACTTTGAATAAGTGTCGTGGTATTGGAAATTAGAGATGATAAAAAAAAAATAGTTTCCTTGGCTTTTGATACTCGCCCATCTCTCCTTCCTTTAAGTATTTGCGACCATGGACCTGGAGACTGCATATTTGAAGACCGATTAAGAATTTGCAATAAAACGAAGAAAAAAAAAATGATACTTATAAATAAAAAAGGATAAAAAGGAAAACGATCCGCGCTGCCACTACAACTTTTGCAGAAATCTAACATCAGTTACATAAAATGATCAAACTGAAATATTTAACGGTCCTGTATATTTCCGCCTTAATTCCATGAGTTAAGTCAAGCAACAACGATGCCTCACATCCCTATTTGTTCATAAACATAAGTCATAACACAAGATTAGATAATGATGAAATAGGTATAACCAAAGGCCTTTGGCCTAGCGCTATTTGGGTGCCCTATCAACCAAGACGTTGTGAGTTCAAGTCTCATTGGAGATAGCTGGTGAAGGTTGTAAAAATTTGCCTTAAAAAAATGACAGTCATGGAAGAACATCCTTAGAAGGCGGGCTGGATCTTTAGGGTCATAGATAGAGGCGCTACGAATTGTTTGGAAAATATATTTTACCGCCTGTGGACATGTTTGATCGTAGAAATGAACATTAAGTGTTGCTTTTGGAAATGGAACCACAGTTAATACAGGAAATGTTACAACTGCTGAAATAGCGGTTTTAGCCATTTCTTAAAAGTATGCCTTGCAGGTGGTTTGGTTTTTGTTTTGTATTAGCAATATATCCTGTTCTTGTTCATAAATATAAAAATTATATGGTGTGTTATTTTTGTTACCAAGTTAAGGTATTGTAGTCATTCTGCGATTATACTCTCTTTATATGCAAGCTAAATGTTCCGTGCAATGACAATTACCGTATCTTTTGTTGGGATTTTAGAAGCAGTTAACCAGTAACCTCTACGAGTACGCAGCGGATAAGGATCTAGTAATCGCAATTAGGTTAACCACGTAATTAATAAATAATTAATTAATACAATAATTAATTAATAAAAGAGATAAAAGAAACCCTAACCTTGCTTGGCAATTGATCTTTAGTAATACGAAACAAAGCACCTAAAATAGATGCCTCTACGAGTATCACATACAAACACTTAATCACAAATACGCCTGATAAAGCTAGTCGTGAACGTTTACCCAATCAACAGTTGAATACTTGAACAAACCTCAAACAAAGAAACCCAAGAACACGTCTTTCTCTTTTGTTCGAGATCACAGCAACACCCAAAATCAAAACACCACTTTCTTTAGCTTCTTGTTCGACCAGGAACGAAAGTAACACAATACTAACAAACAAGGAAGACACTTTACTTGTTGTTGACTAAAAGCAGTATATGTTCGAATATAGTTACAATACAAAAGAGTAGGTCAATAAACAAAGATATATATATTCTTTGTTATGTCTATACAGTTGTACGAAAAGCAAATAGCAAAACCAATAAGGTTTGTATTTGTTGCCGCAACTTTTGACCAATGGAAAAGAAATCTCTTTTATATTTTCGGTATATTGATTGTTCTTTTGTAGCATAGATTAGGAGTATGTCTTCTGGGATTTATGATCACACGTGGGTGTATATATAGCTTCATAAACCTAACATACTTGGGCTTCAAACTTGGTGACCAAGTTACCCACTTTCCTAATTCCCATACAATTCCTACTAGCCCATAAGCATGATCCAAACGCCCCAACATGTGACTAGTCATGGGCTTGGATCGGGTCTAGTACAACGGGTAAATAGCTCAAGTAGTAAACGTATAAAACGTACTCTCGTGTTTAACATGTGTGCCCCCATAGGCTCACACACTTCTAGTCGTTTACGTGTGTTTATAACTCCCACAAACCAACAGCTCCCACTTGGGAGTTGGAGTGTCGAATGGCACACAAAACTAACGACGGAAATACCTAGCAACGCTCTCACTCGCTTTTTAACTAAAAGTGTCTGAGAGAATAGTTTTGTGAAAGTTTCTCAGTAGCATGGTCATTCAATGTCTTGCTCTAATCATCCTTTGTTATAGATACCGTTAAACCATGGATTATGGATCTTTAATCATTCCATATAGTTTAACCATTTAGAATCTCGTTATAGATTTTAATTCAGATATACCAAATGTAATCAAGAATCATCTTGCATTACCCTTTGGGTCCGGCCAGACAATTATCTGATTAAATCTGGAGAGGCGCCATGGTATCTTTCTGCACATATCAAGTGGAGTAACAAATCCTTTATTGACTACAAGTGTTATGGATGCTGCTTCACATCACTCCGAAATATAGCTTTTATAACTACCTTGTTTAGATAGCATTTTGCATATACTTACAAAAAATGATATCCACACATAACAGAACTTGCTTGTATCTCAAGTCTAAGGATGAAGATAACAAACCATTTTCAATATTTTACTTATGACAAGGATCCAAAAGTAAATGTTTGAAAGTTGGGGAATCCAATATGCATCTCTAGTGAATACATATGAGTTTGGCGGGAACAATCCGAATTCTCGTTAGAATTATAACCAACACTCACATTTGCCTTATCATAACAATATTCTCATATTGTTAACCGACAATGGAAATATTTAGAATAATAAAATCATTCAAGGATTAAACATGCAAATATAGGATAACAATTATTATATGAATGAAGAACAAATACCAAGTATCTTTATTCATCATAAAGTAAAAATTGTCTTTCAATCCCAATTATCCAAATACTAAAACAGATATGCATGAAACTCATTTAGTAAGTTGAAGCCTAATGTTTCCAACATTCTCAACCTTTCTTTTACAAGAAAAACTAAATAGTCATCTGAGTAAACTTTCCGAATACTTATTCCAAATATCACATATAGTGAGTGATTTGAAATATAAGATGAGTGTCTTATCTCATATGCTCATACTATTGCAAGAATTATAGTATGGAGATGTTGTCTTACCTTGCATGAGGTAGTAAAAGTCAACAACATACTGACAATCATCTTTACAGTTTCTAAAAGTGTAAAGTATTCTCATTCATTAATGTGTAATGCAATAATGCTCTATGTTGAGCATAACTAGTTAGCAGATTTATCATAAATGATAAACTCCTACTACAACTAGTATAAATAATCCTCTAGCATCATTTGTACTTATACAACACTATGCTTTATAATTCATAAACATCTATATTAAAAATAATCTAAACTCTCTCAATTAGATATTGTTGTTGTCAGCTCATTTTGTTCTTATACAAAAGCAACAACTAGTCTTATACACAATATAATATATACATGATGAATCCTTAGTTAAAACAACATAAGGTTTCCATCCATGTAATAAATTACTCCAAGTGAAATATATCATTTAAGACTTGCTCGAATGATATATTGCATTTGTGTTGGACTTAATTTTCCTCATTTGTTTATTCCAGATAAACATTTATTCCAAGGTTGTTTGTTTTATTCCCTAAATTCCAAGTAAAGTTTCATTCCAAGCTTAAGGATCAATATCTAGCTTAAATAGAATGATATCTTCAACATGTAAATTTTAAGGATAAACACAATGCTCCCACTCAATGTCGGATGTACTCAAGATTTGTCTTAATTCAATTAGAATCATTGATGAGTGTCTAAATACTCATCATTTTTGTACTATTTAAACTGCAAAAACATCTGAAAACACTCAGAAATGCATCAAAATGATAAAAATATCACAAATAAGTGTTTTATGTGTTTCAAATGCAAAAATACCAAAATCAGTTGAAAAACGTATCAAGTTTGCATAATTGGCAGTTTTAGTCCCCCAAGTTTCAAAAGTTGTCAAAAACAGTCCCTGGTAAATCATAATAAAGAAAAATATCATTTTAAGTCCTTAGGGATTCATGAGTTGTAAAAATTGGTCCTTGAAGTTTAAAATTGCAAAATTACAACTTTAGTCCCTCAAGTTTTAAAAATGTCAAATATAGTCCTTGGATTTATGAAAATGAAATTTTATGCAAATAGTAGTCCTTGTACTATTCACATATGGCAGGAATGGTCCTTGTGTGAACTTTGGAAGATTGGCAATTTCAGTCCCTCATGTTTGGTAGAATTACATAAATGGTCTTTGGATATTTAAAAATGGAAAATAATCAACAATGGTCCTTGTACTATTAAAGTTTGTCAAGTTTAGCCTTTTTGATAACTTTGGAAAAGTTGCATTTTCAGTCCTTCAACTTTTCAGAAATTGCAAAATTGGTCCTTGTGCTTAATTAATACCAAACGGACCCCTTTTTATTATTGAGCCCCCTGCCAATTCAAAAAGAACCCTTGTCAAACCCAAAAGAACCCCTGCCAATATACCTGTGAACCCCCCCTATTTTGACCCCAGCCTTATTAAATATCAAAAAGTCAAAAATAGTCAAACCCGCCAAATACCATCACCACTGTTCACTCTCCTCTCCAATCTCTGCAACCACGAAACCAGGTGGTTTCACCACCTGTTTTCCCCACCTCTCCACCTCACCTTATCCCCCCAGCTGTATACCAACCCCCCTCCACCTCTACATACACCAAAATGCATTAAATGCAAAAACCTGCTCAAGAGAAAATTGGCGCCAAAAATGACACATGTACGATTTTGATGATTCAGAGAGACTCAATAGTCAAGATAAGGTGGGAAATGCTCAGAGATGTCGAAAAAGCTGAATAAGATCATTATAAAGAGAAGAGGAGGCAATGTGGAAGCTATCTAGAGTAATTTTATTTTATGTGTCTCGTTTTAATTATTCTAAGTTTTCCAGTGTATGTCCAAGCTTTTAAGCTTTGTAATTCAAGTCACTAGTGTGTAATAAAGCTTTTGTTAATATCAATTTCAGTTTTAAGTCTCATTTCAAAGTTATGCAATTTTCAAGCTCGAATTCTCAAAATAATTGAAGGTTATTATTAGTTGTTGTTAAAGACTTGTAAGCTCATATAAGCTTTTATTAAAGCTTTTCTAAGCTTTTAGAATCATTAAAAATCAGTCTAGTACAAAAAAACAAAAATCACCAAAAATACAAATAAATTAGTTAAAAATAAAAAATCCATGGAAATGAAGGTCAAAGCTGGAGCAGGGTGAATACAGGATTGCCCTTTGGTTTAGTGCTTATTGGGAAGCTTTAGGTTGTGTTTGTATACCTCAGTTCTCAGTTTCAGCTTGGAAACCACTTGTGAGCCCTTTTGATCCATTTTGGCATTTCACTATTTAAGTTGGTAATTAGCTTGAATCTCTGTGTTTACATGTTCATTAGTCATAATTAAACAATAAAATAGTAAGCTTGTTCTTTAAAATTCATAGTTGCTAAAATTCTTATTTTCACAGTTAAAATAGTATAAGTGTAATTTGTTAGTTTAATGTTGTTAGTATTGTTGTTCTATGCTTATTTAGTTTTAATAAATGATAATATAAGGTCTGTAATCCATGGCATGGTCTTAATCTGTTAAAATCTTTGAAAAGTTTCAAATCAGTCTTATAAAGTAGTGTTTGGTTTTCTTGTGTTAACTGTGCTAGAGTTTGTGAAAGCCTTTGTTCTTGTTTGATACATGTTCTATTAGGCCTTATTAGCTCAGTACAACCATAAAACATAGTCCTTGTTTTAGTAAAAAGTCAAAATCAGTTTCACTTTCACTATAATAGTTAACTGTTAAGAATTTGAAGTGTAAAAATTATCATAGTAGCTTGTAACTTAGTACTCTAGCTTAAAGTCATATTATTTTAGCTTATTATAACATATTCAGTCCATTAAATCAATCCAAAGTTCATTTAAGTCAACTACTTAGTGTAAATAAAAAAAAGTCAAATTTTCTTAATATCAGTTTTTTGAATAAAATGGATAATTTTATATAGGATTCATTATTAAGTTTCATACTTTGTGCTTTTGGGATATCAATATTTAGTTGCTTATCTTAATTAGAAAAATATTAGTTTATCTCTGCCTAGCTTAAAAAGTGCTTATTTCTCAGCTTGTTTTAGACACTTTTTCAAAAACCTCCCCTGTGCACAGTCTAATAAGCTCATTTCACAAGCTTATATCTAGATCATTAGAAGAGCTTAGCCTGTGCAATTGGTTGATTCTAGAAGCTCATCTGGCTAGCTTGAAGTGCTAGTGCTTATTTTTCATTTTGCAGCTTATTTGATAAGCCTGCAAGTAGCTTTTTGATTTGTTCATTTCATCTAGTACTAAGATCACTCAGTGTTTAGTTTTTTTATATAAGCTCATTAAAAGCTCTCTAGTGAACCCCACAGTGAGAACTTTAACTTTTTAGGAAGCTCAATTGGTCATCTTGTTAGTTGCAGTCTTTGTTTTCATTTTCTAACTTATCTTAGTGCTTAAAAATAAGCTCAAAAGTACCTAGTAAAACCATAAAGTACCCTGTGTAAACAGATAGATTTGTGCTTATTTGGCTTATTTAGTGCTTATTTCTAAGTCATTGAGCTTGTTTAGTTATCATTCTAGCTTATCATTAGTTTCTCAGCTTATTTCCAGTTTTCCTTTGCTTATTTTTAGCTTATAAGCCATTTTGGCTTAAACCTTGTGCTTATTTCCAATATTTGCCCACTGTTGAGATAAATAAGCTCAAACTGAGCTTATTGGTAGTTTTTGTAAAAAGTTGTAGTTTTGAAAATTGCTTATTTTAAGTAGCTTAATAAGTTTGTAAAAGAAAAAGTCCAAAAATAAAATAAAAAGCAAAAAAGCTGTTGCTGGGATTCGAACCCTGGCCACCCAGCTCACCACACAACACACTCACCAACTGCCCTTGGGACTTTGACTGGTTGTATATTGCAACATTTAATATATACACCTTCTTGTCCATTTAAGCTTATCTGAGCTTATTAGCTTATTTTCAGCTTATTTAATCTAGGTTTTTCAACTTTTGTATTTTTCCTAGCTTTGTATTGATAATAAGTATTTTATAAAAAGTTTCAGATTTTTCTAAATAGTTTTAGTATTTTTAATCATTTAATTAGTCTAAAATAGTATTTAATTCATAATAAAAAATATAAAAGTCTAAAAAATATAAATCTTTTTTCTAAAATTTTCTTTTGTCATATAGTACGTAAGAAAATTCTTTTTACATTCGTAGGACTTTTATTTCAAAAATTTTACTTTTTGGTTGCGTCGCGTAATTTTTATACATAACGTACGTTTTCATTTTAGGTCACGTTTTTAGATAATTTAAGTTTACGTTTTAGTTAAAATAGTTTATTTAAGTTATTTTGTTTTATAAAATCAGAAAAAACATCATTGTAAAAATAGTGATAGCGTTTATTTAATATATTTTAGCTTTTTAATTTTCTTTAATTTGCATTTAAGCCCCTGTAATTTACAAAACTTTCTCTTTAGGTATAAATAACTCAAAATCCTTACTGATCACTATCCTTAGTGATCATTCGACATCTGAAAGTGTTGAACACCATTCATCCTCCGTGGGACTTAACGACCCAGGAATCCACTATATTCCTCTGATCTTAATTGCATTTGTTTCTGAGCTGTTTTAAGTTTATTACGGTTGACCATTTACAAGTGGTTAGCTTGTGTGATTAAACTTGACTGTTCAGGAGCCAATCAAATTTTGGCGCCGCTGCCGGGGAGGCTGTAAGCGTGTTTTAAGCAGTTTTCAGACCCGTACTTGCACATATACCACCGTTTGTAAACAGTTTTTTGTAAAGTTAATCAAAATCAAAAAGTTCATTAACACTTTTCCTAAAGTGTTAACAACACAAAAAAAAAATATAAAACAACAAAACAATCATAACGTTTTCTAGCTTGTGTTTCCTTTAAGGTGATTCTTATAGAGATACGATTTGGTTAAACGAGACGATATCAAAAATATTGTCAAATGTTTTTAAACCCTTAGCACATATCCATACCTACGTCTTTTCAGTGGTACTTAATTAATACATAAAAATCAACCACCGCAAATCAAGGCAGTACACCTACCAACTGGGGGTGTGACCATAATAAGTTCCCGAACAAAAGATTTAAAACTTACCTTTGTGTCCTTGTGATTTGGTGTACCTTTTTCAAAGAAGCCATTTCATTTGTGATTATTGGTTAAGTTCACTTGTTGTTTTGCCTCACATTTGTTTTGGAAACTGATTTTTAAAACTTAGTGCATGCGCACTCGTTCTTCCAGCTCTACAAGTTCACTTTCTGAGCTTGCAAATATTCCTCGTAGGCGTAGAGGACGTTCTGCTCCTTCAGCCGTGACTGAGGAACGTCTACCACCACCACCCCCTGCCGAAATGGCGAAGACAAGCCGATGAATGAGCTTCTCCAAGCACCCATCGAGGGTTACGGAGATGCCATTGTTGTCCCAGCCATCGTAGCTGATACCTTTGAGCTCAAAACCAGGTTGCTTAATCTTGTAACCCAAAGCCAATTCTATGGTTTTGAGCGGGATGATCCTCATGCACATATTTGATGGTTTAACAAGATTGCATCAACCATCAAATACAAGAATGTCCCACATGAAGCAATTAAGCTTCTTCTGTTCCCATTTTCTCTAGAGGGACAAGCCCGGAATTGGCTTGAGAAACAACCCCCTCGTTCCATTGAGACATGGGAGGATCTAGTCACCAAGTTCGTTAACGAATTCTATCCTCCATCCCGAACTACAAGTCTGAAGAATGAGATAATGAAATTTTCTCAAAGATTTGATGAATCATTCGGGGAGGCATGGGATCGTCACAAAGAGCTGCTCCGCAAGTGTCCACATCATGGTTTTACAGAGTTTATGCAAATGGATACTTTCTACAATGGTCTGCACCAAGGTGACCAAGACTCTTTAAATGCCTCCGCGGGAGGTAATTTCCTGAGCAAGACCACCAAAGAAAGTTGAAGTTTGTGCTAACCAAAAGAAAGTCACTTTCACACAGACACCATCACATGGTGAAGTGAAGAAAGTTGAAGTTTGTGTTACTTGTGGTGGCCCTCATGCATACTACAACTGTACTGCCACCGATGGTAGTCCGTTTGAAGCCAATGCTATAGCCGGTACTTCACATCAGGGAGGTAATCAATACCGTCCTCAAAATGAACCAAACTACCGAGCTAACACTTATCAGGCACCACCCGGTTTTAACCAGAATCCTAACATACAGAACCGGAATCAAACCAACCTAGAATGAACCAAGGTTATCAAAACCAAGGTAATTTCTATTCCGGACCCAATCAAGGTTTCCAACATCAAGGAAACCTTAATCAAAACAATTTCAATCGAGGGAATCAATTTCAAGGGAATTTTCAACAACAAGGTCATAATCAAAACATCCGACCTCAAAATTTCCATCCAGTACCTCCAGTACCATCATCTGATGAGTTATTGAAGCAGTTCATGAAATCCCAAGATGAAATGAACAGGTTGTTGGTCAGTCAGATCGCTGATCTTAAGAAGTCTTTATATGATCAACCCTCGGGCTCGGAAAACTTCCGAGCAACACGATCGCTAACCCGAGGGGCGATGCAAAGGCGATCACAACCCGAAGTGGTGTTTCATACAATGGACCCGCTATTCCTACTACCTCTTCTTCTTCTTCTCTCCCGAAGGTAGTGGAAAGTGAAACTGAGGCGACAAAGGACAAGGAACTTCCTACTAATAACGGAGGTACCAACAATGTCCAACCTCAAGTTGTCCAGAAACCCAAATCTAATCCAGGAGTTGTTTTGAACCTCCTGTAGCTCCCGTTGAAAACCCCAAATCCAAATCTTCTATTCCTTACCCATCACGTTTGAATGAGCAAAAGCTCCGCGAAAAAGCCAGTCATCAAATGGACAAAATTTTTCAAATTTTCCAAGAATTACATTTTGACATAAGCTTTGCGGATGCTATCATGCTGATGCCCAAGTTTGCATCAACTCTCAAACACATGTTAAGCAACAAGGAAAAGCTGTTTGAAATGGATAAAACTCCTTTGAACAGCGCTCAGCAGTTATCTTGAAAAAGCTTCGAGAAAAGCTTGGAGATCCTGGAAAATTTCTCTTACCTTGTGTATTTCCAGGAATGGTTGAATGCTTTGCCTTAGCAGATCTTGGTGCAAGCATCAACCTGATGCCTTATTCAGTATGGAAGAAACTTTCTCTTCCGGAACTTACTCCTACATGCATGACTCTCGAGCTTGTAGATCGTACAATATCCGTCCTCTTGGCATTGCCGAGGACGTATTTGTGAAAGTAGGAAAGTTCCATTTTCCAGGTGACTTTGTAGTTGTTGATTTCGATGCTGATCCACGGGTTCCTCTCATTGTTGGACGAGGATTCATGAGAACGGGCCGTGCTCTCATTGATGTATTTGAGCAAGAAATCACACTACGTGTGGGTAATGAAGCTGTCACCTTTAACCTTGATCAAACTTCGAGGTACTCCGCAAACTATGATTCTGAATCGGTTAACCGAATAGATATCATTGATGTTGCTTCTGAAGAGTACTCTCAAGAAGTTCTTGGTTATGATCATAATTCTTCGAGTGATAATCTCGCTCATTCATCTCAACCCATCATCGCCAATTCTACTCCTTCTCTCACTCCGTTTGAGGAAAGTGACTTCATCTTGGAAGAGATTGAAGCATACTTGTCCAGTGATTCAGTTCCATGGGAAATTGATCACGCTCCCATCGACATTGAGGGGGACATAATTCTCATTGAGAAGTTGCTTAATGATGATCCATCGTCATCACTCCCTCCCGTCGAACTTCATAACAAGGAAGTCAAGTCAGTTGAGAAAACTGAAGAATTTCCTGAAGTCGAACTTAAGGACTTACCACCTCATCTCGAGTATGCATTTCTTGAAGGTGATGATAAATTACCCGTCATTATTGCTCGAGATTTGAGTAAAGATGAAAAGACTGCTCTCATAAAGGTCTTGAAGTCACACAATCGAGCAATTGCTTGGAAACTCTCCGACATTAAGGGTATCAACCCTGAATTTTGTACTCACAAAATCTTGATGGAGGATGAATTCAAACCAGCAGTTCAACATCAGAGAAGGGTAAATCCAAAAATCCATGATGTTATTAAACAAGAGGTTCTTAAACTTCTTGATGCAGGATTAATTTACCCGATCTCTGATAGTCCTTGGGTTAGCCCAATTCATTGTGTTCCTAAAAAGGGTGGCATAACTGTTGTCACAAATGAAGATAACGAGTTAATTCCAACTCGACTGGTTACGGGATGGCGTGTGTGTATTGACTATCGTAAGTTGAATGACGCCACCCGAAAAGACCATTTTCCTCTACCCTTCATGGACCAAATGCTTGAGAGATTAGCAGGGAATGAATACTATTGTTTCCTTGATGGTTTCTCGGGTTATTTTCAGATCCCCATTGATCCAAAGGATCAAGAAAAGACCACATTCACCTGCCCATATGGAACTTTTGCCTACAAACGTATGCCTTTTGGCTTATGTAATGCTCCTGGCACGTTCCAACGATGTATGATGGCCATATTCCACGACATGATCGGGGAAACAATGGAGGTGTTTATGGATGACTTCTCGGTCATTGGGGACTCTTTTCAAACATGTCTCTCCCATTTAGAAAAAATGCTTCAAAGGTGTGAAGACACCAATCTTTGTCTAAATTGGGAGAAGAGTCACTTTATGGTCAAAGAAGGCATAGTCCTTGGCCATAAGATTTCCAAAAATGGGATTGAGGTTGATAGAGCAAAAGTTGATGTTATTGCTAAACTACCTCATCCTACTACCGTCAAAGGTATTAGGAGTTTTCTAGGTCATGCCGGTTTCTATCGCAGATTCATACAAGATTTTTCTAAAATCGCCCGGCCTATGACCCATCTTCTTGAAAAAGAGGCTCCTTTTATCTTCTCACCTGAGTGCATCGAAGCTTTTGAAACATTAAAGAAAAAGCTTACTGAAGCACCCATTCTCGTTGCTCCCGACTGGGACTTGCCTTTTGAGCTCATGTGCGATGCAAGTGATTTTGCTATCGGTGCAGTCCTAGGGCAACGTAGATCCAAGCATTTTCAGCCTATCCACTACGCAAGTAAAACAATGACTGAAGCTCAAACTCATTACACCACCACAGAAAAAGAGCTATTAGCCGTGGTGTATGCATTTGAGAAGTTTCAGCCATATCTAATCTTAACCAAATGCGTGGTGTATACGGATCACTCGGCTCTCAAATATCTCTTTGCAAAACAAGATGCAAAGCCGAGATTGCTTCGTTGGGTTCTCCTCCTACAAGAATTTGATATCATTATACGTGATAAAAAGGAGCGAGAACACGGCTGCGATCATCTGTCCGTCTAGAAAACCCTCACCAAGATGTTTTCGAGAAAAAGGAAATAAATGAAACATTTCCTCTCGAGACACTCAATGCGGTTTCTTTTCGTGGAAACTCTACCACCCCATGGTTTGCTGACTTCGCAAATTACCATGCGGGTAACTTCATAGTGAAAGGGATGTCGACCCAACAGAAGAACAAATTCTTCAAGGATGTTAAACATTACTTCTGGGACGACCCCTACTTATTGAAAATCTGTGCGGATCAAGTCATCCGACGGTGTGTTTATGGACAAGAAGCTATGGACGTTCTCAAAGCTTGCCATCTTTGGACCCACCGGGGCCATCATAGTCCAAACTACACCGCCAAAAGGTGTTTGATTCGGGTTTTATTGGCCCACAATTTACAAAGATGCCCATGAATTTGTCAAAGCCTGTGACGCTTGTCAACGTCACGGAAATATCTCTCAAAAAAATGAAATGCCACAAAATGCCATTCAAGTTTGTGAGATCTTTGACATATGGGGTATTGATTTTATGGGGCCATTTCCATCTTCTCGAGGTAACAAATACATACTCATGGCTGTTGACTATTTGTCAAAATGGGTTGAAGCGAAAGCTTTACCTACTAATGATGCCCGAGTTGTTGTAAAATTTTTAAAATCTCTTTTTGCTAGGTTTGGAACTCCGCGAGCTATAATCAGTGATCGTGGTACACATTTCTGCAATGACCAATTTGATCGTGTCATACAAAAATATGGTGTAACTCACCGTCTCTCTACTGCATACCACCCACAAACAAGTGGGCAAGTGGAAGTTTCCAACCGTGGTATTAAAAGAATTCTAGAAAGGACAGTAGGCGAAAATCGTGCATCCTGGTCGGATAAACTGGATGACGCACTCTGGGCCTTCCGTACAGCGTATAAAACACCAATCGGTGTACTCCATACAAGCTAGTGTACGGAAAGGCATGTCATCTTCCGATTGAGCTCGAGCACAAAGCATACTGGGCCTTGAAACATGCAAACTTCGATATTCAGACAGCTGGTGATCACAGAAAAGTTCAAATGAATGAACTAAATGAACTCCGTGATCAAGCATACGAGAACTCTTTGATCTACAAACAAAAGACCAAGAAGATTCATGACTCTAAAATCAAGAACCGCGTTTTCAACGTCGGTGATCGAGTCCTTCTTTTCAATTCAAGATTGAAGATTTTCTCGGGGAAGCTTAAGTCCCGTTGGTCTGGTCCATTTACTATTGCTAAGGTTTATCCTTATGGTACCATTGAGTTATCTCAACCTGATGGTCCAAATTTTAAAGTGAATGGTCATCGATTGAAGCATTATTTTGGAGAGGACATTCCACCTGTGATTGTCCCGGATCTACAAACTTTCCCCATGAACCAATGAATGCGGGGATCGAGTCAAGCTAGCGACTCGGGAATCAAAAACAGTAGCACACCAATATGGGTTTTCACCCATATTTCTGACTTCTTTCTATTTTCTACCACCCTAGTGTGGGGGAGTTGCCCCCGCTGTTGTATATAAGTTTCAAAAAAAAAAAAAAAAGTGTATATATCAAAAATAAAATAATGGCCGTAGTATTTCCCTTTTATGTTCTATGTTTCGGCATAACCGCCGGCACTTTGAATATTGAGGGCAATATTCATTTCTAAGTGTGGGGGGGAATTCTCACGAATTTTATCATGTAATTATTCCACCCAATTCCCCCGTTTTTGGCCAAATTTTTTTTTGGAGTAAGTGTTTTTCACTTACTCAGCAAATGGTAATCAGTCCGCCATGTCTAACACACATAAGGATTGGCTAATCCAGGAGCAAACGGCTCTTGGTAAAGATATCTCAAATCCGTTAACGGCTTGCAATTTGCCCAAAATTGTATGGTGTTCAGCTCACCATATCTTTAATTAGTGAAGAGTTGGCTAGCCCGCAAGTTTATGGCTTGTGGTAAAGGCAGTTGGAAAGCCATAATTGGTAATCGACTCACCAAAGATAATATTGATAATTTATCTAAGAGTTGGCTAGTCCAGAAGCAAACGGCTTCTGGTAAAGACAAATCAAAACCGTTTACAGCTGGTGATTTGCTCAAAATCATTTGGTTATCATTGTACCAAGGTTCTTACTTGAACTAAAACAATTGGCTACTCCAGAAGTAATGGCTTTTGGTAAAGAGATAAAATCCATTAATTTTTCTCAAAACATTGCTAGGGACTAGCAATATCTTAGTGTGGGGGATTGATGAGTGTATAAATACTCATCATTTTTGTACCATTTAAACTGCAAAAACATCTGAAAACACTCAGAAATGCATCAAAATGATAAAAATATCACAAATAAGTGTTTTATGTGTTTCAAATGCAAAAATACCAAAATCAGTTGAAAAACGTATCAAGTTTGCATAATTGGCAGTTTTAGTCCCCCAAGTTTCAAAAGTTGTCAAAAACAGTCCCTGGTAAATCATAATAAAGAAAAATATCATTTTAAGTCCTTAGGGATTCATGAGTTGTAAAAATTGGTCATTGAAGTTTAAAATTGCAAAATTACAACTTTAGTCCCTCAAGTTTTGAAAATGTCAAATATAGTCCTTGGATTTATGAAAATGAAATTTTATGCAAATAGTAGTCCTTGTACTATTCACATATGGCAGGAATGGTCCTTGTGTGAACTTTGGAAGATTGGCAATTTCAGTCCCTCATGTTTGGCAGAATTACATAAATGGTCCTTGGATATTTAAAAATGGAAAATAATCAACAATGGTCCTTGTACTATTAAAGTTTGTCAAGTTTAGTCCTTTTGATAACTTTGGAAAAGTTGCATTTTCAGTCCTTCAACTTTTCAGAAATTGCAAAATTGGTCCTTGTGCTTAATTAATACCAAACGGACCCCTTTTTATTATTGAGCCCCCTGCCAATTCAAAAAGAACCCTTGTCAAACCCAAAAGAACCCCTGCCAATATACCTGTGAACCCCCCCTATTTTGACCCTAGCCTTATTAAATATCAAAAAGTCAAAAATAGTCAAACCCGCCAAATACCATCACCACTGTTCACTCTCCTCTCCAATCTCTGCAACCACGAAACCAGGTGGTTTCACCACCTGTTTTCCCCACCTCTCCACCTCACCTTATCCCCCCAGATGTATACCAACCCCCCTCCACCTCTACATACACCAAAATGCATTAAATGCAAAAACCTGCTCAAGAGAAAATTGGCGCCAAAAATGCCACATGTACGATTTTGATGATTCAGAGAGACTCAATAGTCAAGATAAGGTGGGAAATGCTCAGAGATGTCGAAAAAGCTGAATAAGATCATTATAAAGAGAAGAGGAGGCAATGTGGAAGCTATCTAGAGTAATTTTATTTTATGTGTCTCGTTTTAATTATTCTAAGTTTTCCAGTGTATGTCCAAGCTTTTAAGCTTTGTAATTCAAGTCACTAGTGTGTAATAAAGCTTTTGTTAATATCAATTTCAGTTTTAAGTCTCATTTCAAAGTTATGCAATTTTCAAGCTCGAATTCTCAAAATAATTGAAGGTTATTATTAGTTGTTGTTAAAGACTTGTAAGCTCATATAAGCTTTTATTAAAGCTTTTCTAAGCTTTTAGAATCATTAAAAATCAGTCTAGTACAAAAAAACAAAAATCACCAAAAATACAAATAAATTAGTTAAAAATAAAAAATCCATGGAAATGAAGGTCAAAGCTGGAGCAGGGTGAATACAGGATTGCCCTTTGGTTTAGTGCTTATTGGGAAGCTTTAGGTTGTGTTTGTATACCTCAGTTCTCAGTTTCAGATTGGAAACCACTTGTGAGCCCTTTTGATCCATTTTGGCATTTCACTATTTAAGTTGGTAATTAGCTTGAATCTCTGTGTTTACATGTTCATTAGTCATAATTAAACAATAAAATAGTAAGCTTGTTCTTTAAAATTCATAGTTGCTAAAAATCTTATTTTCACAGTTAAAATAGTATAAGTGTAATTTGTTAGTTTAATGTTGTTAGTATTGTTGTTCTATGCTTATTTAGTTTTAATAAATGATAATATAAGGTCTGTAATCCATGGCATGGTCTTAATCTGTTAAAATCTTTGAAAAGTTTCAAATCAGTCTTATAAAGTAGTGTTTGGTTTTCTTGTGTTAACTGTGCTAGAGTTTGTGAAAGCCTTTGTTCTTGTTTGATACATGTTCTATTAGGCTTTATTAGCTCAGTACAACCATAAAACATAGTCCTTGTTTTAGTAAAAAGTCAAAATCAGTTTCACTTTCACTATAATAGTTAACTGTTAAGAATTTGAAGTGTAAAAATTATCATAGTAGCTTGTAACTTAGTACTCTAGCTTAAAGTCATATTATTTTAGCTTATTATAACATATTCAGTCCATTAAATCAATCCAAAGTTCATTTAAGTCAACTACTTAGTGTAAATAAAAAAAAGTCAAATTTTCTTAATATCAGTTTTTTGAATAAAATGGATAATTTTATATAGGATTCATTATTAAGTTTCATACTTTGTGCTTTTGGGATATCAATATTTAGTTGCTTATCTTAATTAGAAAAATATTATTTTATCTCTGCCTAGCTTAAAAAGTGCTTATTTCTCAGCTTGTTTTAGACACTTTTTCAAAAACCTCCCCTGTGCACAGTCTAATAAGCTCATTTCACAAGCTTATATCTAGATCATTAGAAGAGCTTAGCCTGTGCAATTGGTTGATTCTAGAAGCTCATCTGGCTAGCTTGAAGTGCCGGTGCTTATTTTCATTTTGCAACTTATTTGATAAGCCTGCAAGTAGCTTTTTGATTTGTTCATTTCATCTAGTACTAAGATCACTCAGTGTTTAGTTTTTTTATATAAGCTCATTAAAAGCTCTCTAGTGAACCCCACAGTGAGAACTTTAACTTTTTAGGAAGCTCAATTGGTCATCTTGTTAGTTGCAGTCTTTGTTTTCATTTTCTAACTTATCTTAGTGCTTAAAAATAAGCTCAAAAGTACCTAGTAAAACCATAAAGTACCCTGTGCAAACAGATAGATTTGTGCTTATTTGGCTTATTTAGTGCTTATTTCTAAGTCATTGAGCTTGTTTAGTTATCATTCTAGCTTATCATTAGTTTCTCAGCTTATTTCCAGTTTTCCTTTGCTTATTTTTAGCTTATAAGCCATTTTGACTTAAACCTTGTGCTTATTTCCAATATTTGCCCACTGTTGAGATAAATAAGCTCAAACTGAGCTTATTGGTAGTTTTTGTAAAAAGTTGTAGTTTTAAAAATTGCTTATTTTAAGTAGCTTAATAAGTTTGTAAAAGAAAAAGTCCAAAAATAAAATAAAAAGCAAAAAAGCTGTTGCTGGGATTCGAACCCTGGCCACCCAGCTCACCACACAACACACTCACCAACTGCCCTTGGGACTTTGACTGGTTGTATATTGCAACATTTAATATATACACCTTCTTGTCCATTTAAGCTTATACGAGCTTATTAGCTTATTTTCAGCTTATTTAATCTAGTTTTTTCAACTTTTGTATTTTTCCTAGCTTTGTATTGATAATAAGTATTTTATAAAAAAGTTTCAGATTTTTCTAAATAGTTTTAGTATTTTTAATCATTTAATTAGTCTAAAATAGTATTTAATTCATAATAAAAAATATAAAAGTCTAAAAAATATAAATCTTTTTTCTAAAATTTTCTTTTGTCATATAGCACGTAAGAAAATTCTTTTTACATTCGTAGGACTTTTATTTCAAAAATTTTACGTTTTTGGTTGCGCACTCGCGTAATTTTTATACATAACGTACGTTTTCATTTTAGGTCACGTTTTTAGATAATTTAAGTTTACGTTTTAGTTAAAATAGTTTGTTTAAGTTATTTTGTTTTATAAAATCAGAAAAAACATCATTGTAAAAATAGTGATAGCGTTTATTTAATATATTTTAGCTTTTTAATTTTCTTTAATTTGCATTTAAGCCCCTGTAATTTACAAAACTTTCTCTTTAGGTATAAATAACTCAAAATCCTTACTGATCACTATCCTTAGTGATCATTCGACATCTGAAAGTGTTGAACACCATTCATCCTCCGTGGGACTTAACGACCCAGGAATCCACTATATTCCTCTGATCTTAAATTGCATTTGTTTCTGTTTTAAGTTTATTACGGTTGACCATTCACAAGTGGTTAGCTTGTGTGATTAAACTTGACTGTTCAGGAGCCAATCAATCATATTGTAATTAAATTCAAGATCTCAGCTCTTAGATGCACAACATAATCCAAAACATGAATTGCTTAATTTTGTATACTACATAAAGATAATATAGATTCAAAACCCTTTTGATTACACACCGTCCTCGCAAAAGGTAATCATAAAGAAAGAGTTATAAAATCTTAATTGTCATATTCTTCATACAAATCACATGTATGACAATTAAATATCTTTATAAAATTAATGCGTGTATATATAAGAAAATTTAATCACAGTCAATTGCTTAAGTATGATTAAAAACTTCTTATTAAATGCCATGCATTAATATGTATATAATTTTGTCCTTGTGAGTCTTTCTTCAAAAGAAACTCATTACAACCTCATAGGTTAACTGTTAGGCGAAATAACAATCAAGCTCAAAACTCGATTTGCCTTTTAAGGAATGCATCTTATCATTCATAGTTCTAAAACATTTATCAGATTCAAAATGTGGTAATATATTTTAGTAGTTAGCTGATTTACAATAATCTTCTAACTTATATCCCTCAGCATTGATATAGAATATCACTCAAGTGATGAAGCATCCTTTCAGATTTATGAATGAGAGTAATCATTATACTTTGGTTGACATTTTCATGTTTAACCTTAGTATGACATTAATAAGTGCATTTTAGAAGGTTAAGTATTTTGTTCTCAAAAACTTTGAGAAATGTATATACTCCCACTTACTTTTGTAAGTAGAGACAATTCTCTAAATACTAAGTATTTAAGCAACAATAAATTGTTCTTTATGGAGAACCACAAAATACATTTTAAGTTCTCATCTCAAGATTTGTTAATAAAATGCTTCATAAGATTTTAACAAATTCAGAACTTAAATCAAGACATAATGGAATTCCTTCCAACAACTTAAATTAGGGTTTATAGAAAAACTCTAATTTAGTATCACTCTTTAACCAAAAGTTCTAGCAACAGTTTTGTGTTTCGTCAAGCTAGGAAGAACATCAAAACTACAATCTTCAAGCTAGGAAGTATAGAAAAATCAAAAATCCTAAAGGGTTTATGATTCAATTGGTTTGAGTGGTAAAACCTCAAATCCCTAATGAATTAGGGTTTCAGTTATGGGTTGTCTTTAATACCTTCAAGGTTTGAACTCTATTGAGTGTATCCACGACACACGCAATTTCTAACCTTGACATGTTTTTGGAGGTAGAGCAATTAAAGCTATCATGAATCACACTTTATAAATAAGGTTTGATCCAACACATTAGACATACCATGATGAAGTGGTATCCTATGAGTTATTAGAATTGTGAAACTATGTCAGAATTCCATAGATAACTTAATTCTCTTTGGACCAAATACTTGTCAATTGGGTCAAGCCAAATTGCATATAAAGTATTTACGAACCAAGTGCATGCAATAATGTATATTCATTGAACAATACAAGAACCTTATGTTCACGTGTTCACAAGAAGACAGAACTGTTCAAGGATTGTATGTTCATGTGTTAACAAGAAAACATAACATTTCAATCATACATTATAAGTCTTTGAATAATTCAAAGTCCTTATGTTTATGTGTTAACTAGAAGACATAACACTTTTACTATATATACTTTATGTTATAAATCATTGATTAATTCAAGGACTTTATAATTATGTCTTAACATGTAAGCATAACTATACTAACAAAAGTAATCATGAACGCAAACTATTGAGTTCTATAGTATTTTCAAGTTAATTTATCATGACATTTGAATGTAATAGGGCAACAAACATCTAGCGTGTTCAAGTCCTAGTAGAATCATTATTAGAATGTAGTAGGACAATAAACATCTCATGTGTTTAAGTCCTAGTAGAATTCTTATTTCCATGTAGTAGGGCATTAAACATCTAACGTGTTTAAGTCCTAGTAGAATTATTAGTTTCCTTTACCTTGCGGTCAAGAGATACCAATAAGATTGTTGTTCCTTGCACACATTTTGAGATTTCTCCCACTTGTGTAAGGTACAACATCATATTATGAAAACAAACAACACGTGATTGATTATTCAAACAATATGATAATGTCATATATACCATAAGTAGTTATAGAACCATAACCTGTAATAAGGAATTGTGGATTATTATTTTATAGATAACGTTTCAGGAAGCGACAGCAGGAAGGCAACGTGTTATCTTATAAAATAAAATGCAATTTTCCTTTAAGCGATAGTTGTTCATATTCGGAAAGTAATGAATTATTTCAAAGCAAGTTTGAAATGATATGGGTGACTAGCAGGAAATAAATTCCGAAGCTCCCACTGAAATTGACAACATTACATGAATGATATTTCAGTAATAAAATGCAATTGCTCCCACTGGATTTGTCAACATTATTTCCAGTAGAAAGCATATAGCAGTTTTATATACTTTCCTATTCTCTTCAAATGCCTACGAGTAGCATGTACTTAGGTATTGAGAAGAGTATATGTAATTCTACTTATGTAGACAATGGACTAGCCATTCTATTATTCAGTTAACTTGAATCTTTAGCATGCATTCCTCCTTTATCGTCTACATAGCCCCAAGGGTAATTAGCACTTTAGGAATAATAAGAGTCAAAGAAGATTACCTATCAAATATGCTAGTAATTCCTTTACTCTTTGCGGTTTAAACTCATACATCGTGACAAGTGCAGGATGTTATTTATTTTGGTAGCTCTAAACACAATGGTTCCAGTTACACAAAATATTCTATCTTTCAATTAACTCTAGACCACAAAAGGGTAATGAAAGATCATTAATGAGTTTACCAACTAGTAATCCTATCTTAGTTTGTCAACTAAAGAGAAAAGATAGGTATAAGTCTCACTCTTCTTACTAGGAAAAGAGACTAAGTTTGTCTTTCAAAGAAAAACAAATTTGTTTACGAATTATGTTGCAATAACACAATTAATCAGAACATAAAAAGTTCAAATCTAGTATTTTCGATAATTACATTCTTAAAAGAATTAAGTACCCAATTAATTACTAATAAGACTAAGATCCAACTTGCAACCCCATTAATTACCATAGGTCTGACCAGTGTATAAAAAATGGGACAAGAGGTAAGCGACGAGCGTTAATTGCTTAATGCAACTCTTAGATTTATGAGACTGTTTAAGGCATTAGTATCAAGTAATAATGTCAAAAGCATGTTTAGTTCTCATCTTATGCCTCGGGTCCGAGGTCTGACCAAGTTAACTCGATATAAGTCGACCAAGTATGAACGTGTAAAAATAACCAGAGGTCTGACCGGTGAGAAATAATTACCATGGGTTGGAAAGGCCCTTAGGTCTGACCAGAGAAGTCAATCCAAGTGCACGAGTCCATAGTTGGGTGGCATAGACTTAATATTAACAAATAGGTATGCACACATAAATGTGGTAAAAGTCGTGTACAAAGAAGCATGCAAAACAACTTTGTAACACTAATTTTAAAAACTTTTGGTAATAACACTGTAGTGATCATCATGGTTCACGGTAGCTCCAATCGAACGCACAGGGAGGCAGAGGACCAGGTAAGCGATGAAGCATAACCTTAGACATCCTTTCAGTGAGACTGTGCTCACTTCTTTAAACCCCCTTTCTAGTTTGTTCTAGTAGGTGAGCCGTACATCCCAAGTGTTCATAGCGTCTAGTTTTTAAATTCTTGAAAACGTGTTTCATATATTAGGTCACTTTATTTTACAAAAACAATTTTCCACGAATCAAATAACAGGTCACAATGAGCATGGTATTTTGGCGTGCAAATAAAGACCAATATTAATGTTATGGTTACGATATGTATTATTCCATATTGCATACAATTAGGTGTCAAAGCAAGTAATAATGCACATATAGGAATCACAAATACAAGCATAAACATTAATATAAATAACCACATATTGTTCCGAGTCCTTTTGCGAGTCTTCCCCAAACGGAGAACCATAAGACCATCACTAGGATGCAGTACCTAGATAGCCCCATACATCACTTAGAAAAGCAATAGAGTGGGTCTTGTGGCCGGAAAAACACATAAAAGCATGGCAATCTCAATTAACAAGTAATTACGCAATATATGTATTTAATCAATATGTAATTCTAATTATCACAATAATTTTAATTAACAATTAATAAATACAAATTAACTTTTAATTCTAATTAGCAAGTAATTATAATTTAACATGTAATTCTTAATTAACAATTTAATTTTAATTATCAAGGTAATTATAATTCACATGTAAATTAAATTCTAATTAACAAATTAATTCTAATTATCAATATAATTTTAATTTGTGTGTGACTAGTTATTATTTATTAAAATTGACAAGTATTGCATGTAGTTGTCAAAATTAAAATAAAACAAAATAACTAAACTAGGTTTCATGCAGCCCTTTTAAAACATGTTTATTAATTCAGAAACGTGTAACCCATAATCGCAAAAACGAGTTGGCTCGTGATGCCACTGTTGGGATTTTAGAAGCAGTTAACCAGTAACCTCTACGAGTACGCAGCGGATAAGGATCTAGTAATCGCAATTAGGTTAACCACGTAATTAATAAACAATTAATTAATACAACAATTAATTAATAAAAGAGATAAAAGAAACCCTAACCTTGCTTGGCAATTGATCTTTAGTAATACGAAACAAAGCACCTAAAATAGATGCCTCTACGAGTATCACACACAAACACTTAATCACAAATACGCCTGATAAAGCTAGTCGTGAACGTTTACCCAATCAACAGTTGAATACTTGAACAAACCTCAAACAAAGAAACCCAAGAACACGTCTT
Organism: Chrysanthemum makinoi; assembly: GCA_910596185.1. NCBI lineage: Eukaryota > Viridiplantae > Streptophyta > Magnoliopsida > Asterales > Asteraceae > Chrysanthemum > Chrysanthemum makinoi. The sequence goes on from OU343218.1 coordinate 237,985,251, forward strand.
TCTCTTTTGTTCGAGATCACAGCAACACCCAAAATCAAAACACCACTTTCCTTAGCTTCTTGTTCGACCAGGAACGAAAGTAACACAATACTAACAAACAAGGAAGACACTTTACTTGTTGTTGACTAAAAGCAGTATATGTTCGAATATAGTTACAATACAAAAGAGTAGGTCAATAAACAAAGATATATATATTCTTTGTTATGTCTATACAGTTGTACGAAAAGCAAATAGCAAAACCAATAAGGTTTGTATTTGTTGCCGCAACTTTTGACCAATGGAAAAGAAATCTCTTTTATATTTTCGGTATATTGATTGTTCTTTTGTAGCATAGATTAGGAGTATGTCTTCTGGGATTTATGATCACACGTGGGTGTATATATAGCTTCATAAACCTAACAAACTTGGGCTTCAAACTTGGTGACCAAGTTACCCACTTTCCTAATTCCCATACAATTCCTACTAGCCCATAAGCATGATCCAAACGCCCCAACATGTGACTAGTCATGGGCTTGGATCGGGTCTAGTACAACGGGTAAATAGCTCAAGTAGTAAACGTATAAAATGTACTCTCGTGTTTAACATGTGTGCCCCCATAGGCTCACACACTTCTAGTCGTTTACGTGTGTTTATAACTCCCACAAACCAACATCTTTTAGTCGGTAGAAAAATTATTCATGTAAGCTTTTCATTTTTATCTTTTTTCCTTTCATTTGGGATGGTTTATATTGGAGATAGGAAATAGAATAATTAGAACTTGATTTATTAACTTTAAGAGCACCACGTATCATGGCTCATGCCGTTTTGGTGTCCACATGGGAATGGCGCCATCTTTGACGTTACCATACCCCATGCTCTAAGGGCGACAAGATAAATATATGCATAGTGTTGCTGTTGTTTGAATTTGTAAATATTAGACTAGCTAGTGTATGACAGTTTGAATGTAAGTAATCTTATAAAATTAGATTAATCAGTTTTTTGGTTTATTGCATCCACAGATCATTGACTAAGCAAATATATTTGTTTATGAAAGCCATAAAGAAAATAAAAAGATTTAAAGATGATAGCAGTGTTACCACCAGTGGCAGTGGCCAACATCATATTTATTGGAGAACCGGACGAACCATGTCTTCATTTGTATGGTCATGCAAATGAAAGAATTTGATATGTAATTAGCTGACCGGACTATGCTAGATATTTCTACATTTCTAGACACGATTTAGGTAAGCAATAAGCAGTTACAGGGCAACTCTCCTTTGGCATATCGTACAAGAACAATGAGGTAAACCTCATGCACCCATATATTACATTTGAACATACATGCCAATAGAGTGTAGCCCTTTAACTGATCTAGCTTGACATTTGATGCATCAATTGCAAACATCTCTTCGCCTTTCAGCTCAAGCTTACAGTGAGTTGGTTGGTTTGACTGTGTTCCGTAATTTATATGACTTGAACGAAGGGATAAACCATTGAAGAATCGGCATATACTTGCCTAAAAGGGAAGGCTCATGCCTTTAGGAGATGCCTTTTTTCTCGTTTTGTATTATACTTATTCTTTTGTCTGTTGGGGAGCACAAAATTATAGTACCAAATATAAGACCTTTATGAGAGTTCTTTGGATTATGAGTTTCTTAACTAAGTAAATCATAATTTGTAAAACAGCAAGAGAATTTAGAGAATCCATTTGAAAAAATAGGTCCAAGAATCTATACGAGGTCAATATGCCCCAAACCTAATGCGGCTCCTGTTATTTTCTTCCAAATGATTAAGAATCGATCAAACCGAACAAAAAATAATTTATAAGGATTCAATCTAATTGTATGTTTTTTTTAATAACACCAGCAAAGTTACCATGTAGTCATGCATTTTAATTCTCTGTATGCATTATCAGAGGGGTCTCGGAAGGTTGTGCAATAGATGTCGTCGTACAGGACCTCCAATTATTAGAGGCCACATTTTTATTAGTTTTGCATAATATTAAACATATATGAGTTATATAATTTAAGTTTATATGCAGTTTCTATTTTGTTTACAAATATAACAGGGTCTCTTTGTTGTTATTGCTCAGGGCCACCTGAAATCACGAGATGGCCCTGTGCATTATTATTGGTAAGAATTAATGATTATTTCAATTGCTATACGTTGGCGTATGTATCCGGCGGGACAAACCGAAGGGCCCAAACCGCCCGGATAAACATACGAAGAATTAAATAAAACCAAGCAAGCTGAACCAAGACAACACATGCCGAAGGGTTGGACATAATCCCCCGGCCCAACGGCTACATGGCGTCACCACACATAAAAGGAAATGAATCTCGACCAGAGACCCTGACCTCACTCAGACAAGGACCAAACAGAGTAAGTCAAGCTCCCGCCTGACCTAAGTAGAAACCAATCAAAGGAAGTCAACTCTCGCCCGAAGGAGTCACTATCACCCCACGTGACCTTCGGATGAAGACAAAAGCCTTCAACTATAAAAAGAGCAAAGTTACTGCATTAAAGGTTAACTAATCTTTACCTTACTTTTACACATAGTAACTCTGACATATCACCATACTTATTCTCACCTCCACCCACCCTCTGAAGTGGCATATCAACTCCCTATCCTTACTTTGATGTTGTTAATTAGTTGTTACATATGTGTCATTGCTAATTTATATGGATATTGTTATTTAATACCCAAACAGTCAAACCTAGTCTTGTGAGACTATAAATCAACTTAAGAATACCATACACGTTGCATTGAACATCTAAACCAATGGTGAGTTGGTGACCAAACTTAGAAAGGATTATAAGGGTTACTTGTACTACTTTACACAAATGGAAAGTCACTAAAAAGTCAAGGAAGAAAATTTGTACATTCGGTTTTATCAATATAAAACATTTTACGAGTGCCCATGCATCTATGCCAAAACGGACATGCCTTTAAAATATTCGATTTAAAGCTCATTTAATTCCATGGATGCTTTTGAAACCATGAAGTATTTTTCGATTTTTTGTAGTCTTTCATCTAATAAAAATATCTTTGTAAGATACGACAGATGGATATTAAGTGGCATATCCATTACCCATTCTTTCAACTTTTCCAACCAAAATACATTGCTCCATTTTGTAGAAATCTTAAAGTCGGATTTTATTTGCTACTTTATAAACAGAACGTAGATTCAAATGGCAATATTTAATTGATAACATATTTAATTGAAAGGGTATATTATAATTTCTCCTTCTGAATATTGAAGAAAGAATTGAGGTGCGTTTGGTTCGCATAATGTTTTTGAAAGAATTGTAATCTTTAGAAATAATTGTAATTTGAATTAATTGTAATTCAAAAAATTATAATGTGTTGGAATTATAATTGATGAAATCTGTCATTGTGTTTGGTTGATTTGCAAAGTAATGTAATCTAGAAAATAAAAATAATAATAATAATAATACTAAATAATAATAATAATAATAATAATAATAATAATAATATAGTTATATAATAATAATAATATAATAATATTATTTAATAATAATAATAATAATAATAATATAATAATATAATATAATAATAATAATAATAATAACGAATATTATTATTATATTATTTTATTAGTATTATTATATAAATATTATTATAATAAATATTATTATTATTATTATATAAATATTATTATAATAAATATTTATTATTGTTATTATTATTATTATTATTTAATATTTATATTATATATTTATTATTATTATTATATTATTACTATATTATGATCCTTTTTTTATTTTACTATTATTATTATATAAATATTATTATAATAATTATTTATTATTATTATATTAATAAATATTAATATTATAATATTTTATTATTTTATTATTTTATTAATATTATTATTATTATAATAAATATTTATTATTATTATATAAATATTATTGATTTAATATTTATATAATATTAATTATTATTATTATTATTATTATTATTATTATTATAATTTATTATATTAGTTTAATAATAATAATAATAAAATTCTGAATTACAACGTAATTCAAAACTTTCCATCCAACATGCTATGTAATCTGAATTTTCTTCTTTGATGTAATTGTAATGACTGAATTACAATTACAACACAAACCAAACAGCTTACGTAATGTAATCTGAATTACAATTATTTCCATTCTGCGAACCAAATAACCGACGTAATGTAATCAAATTACAATTACATCCAATTACGCCGGATTACGGTGAACTAAACACACCATGAATGTTAAAGAAACTGTTATACAAATTATCAACGAAAATTACTCTAAAACATGACCAACATGCCTAAACATTACTAGAAAAAACAATTTCACGAACACATTTCCTATATCTTTTCAAATGCCAACCTTTCTTCCAGCATTTTGACACCCATGTACCTGAAATTGCCAAATTCATGAGTATAAGACGGGATCCGAAATGTATCTAACTTAACACTTGTTCATTTAGTCTGTATCAAAATAAGAAGTGTTGTTAGATCGATATTTTTTACTTTTTCTTTCGGTTAAAGTTTTATATATACTCGTCGAAAGCATGTAACACATATTTGTCGCCTACCTTCCGAGCATCATCATGGTTGCTTGAGGATTTGTTCCCGGTGAATTTAGTAGTGTTGAACTATCGATGACACGCAATGCACCAACACCGACAACTCTATAGTTGTGATCAACAACTCTATCAACTTGACATCCTCCATGGTAATGCCATATAGACATCACGGTGTCTTTGCAATATTGCTCAAGGTCAAATGGTGCATTGATATGTCTAGGTCTCAAATTTAGAGGTAGAGCGACAACCAAAGCCAACAACTCATTAACTGACAATAAAGGATCACGGAACTTGGATAGTGCTTTCGATTCCAATACCTTCACAATGGTTTCCATGCCTTGAACACATGATTGCAGGTCTCGCAGGTCTTTAAAGTAGTTAAATGTGACTTTGGGATTATCTTCTGGATTTAGTGTCTCGAGCTCAAGAACACCTAAAGAGAGCGGACCCATCACCTTTTCAAGGATTAGTCCGGCATTAAGTCCTGATAGATCCAAATTCAAGCGACGCCGGATATCAGATCTTAGCTTGTCAATATTTGGAGTCTGAAATATCGTAAATTGTTAGAAAGGCATCACAACATATCTAATTTCTTTAAGGGTTTTTCTAACTTTTGCCCCTAGGGCATAAGTTAAGCACACAAAAAATACACTGAAAGTACATAGGGACTTATATAAAAGATAACTTGTCTGTATTTTTATGTGGATCCCTGTGTACTTTTCAGTGAGTCCCTGTGTACTTTCGGTGTGCTTAACTTGTGCCCTAAGGCACAAGTTAAAAAAACCCTCTTTTTTTATGCAACTAATACAACAACTAGCCAATAATGTTACAAACCTTGTTAACAAAGTGTGCAAATTGAGAGACGAATTTAGAGAGCAATGGCAAGTTTATATGGGCACTTGCGGATTCAACGAAGCTGCCGAATCGGGTAATGCCCACAACCTCTATGAGTGAAATCTCCACGGGCATGGTCGTTGGAACGAGTACTAGATTCATCGGGTTATCAGATAAGCCCTGTCCAACCATGGGCTGGTCAAAAACTACTTTGATCTTATGCGCTGTTAGATGTTCAGCAGGGCCAATACCACTCAACATCAACAACTGTGGGCTACCAAGTGTGCCTGCCGATAATATAACTTCATTCAGCAATGACCCTTCCGTTAAAACTGCCGTGTGCTCTTTCCCTTCCATATCCTTGTACAACACTCCTATTGCTTTTCGTTCTGCAAGAAAAAGATACATCTTCTGAAATTTTTTCTAGTATGATCAGATTATGAGAATATGAGATAATATCCATCGATACTAATTTTTCAATGGACCCTTTATTTAATTCATTTTAGCTCTTAATCACTAGAGACCAAATATGAAAGAAAAAAGTGTTTTTAATAACCATATCATATCAGTAGTTGGTATTGGTGACGACTAATTTTGTACTTTTGAACAAATCACATGGAAGATTCACGTAATATACTAAAAAAAATGTGATGCTGAGTTCTATATATAAGTTTGGAGGACGTATCGTTATACATGGAAACTATTGACGATTGTAGGAGTTAATATTGTTGTTACCATCGGTTTTGTATAATATTCTGTGCACGGTTGCATTTAAGTACACCATAATGTTGCTTGGGTCAGCATACTCTAGCAAATCAGCAGCCGTGTGCCTTCTCCCATTTTGATCAAAAATGCTGCCGCCAATTTTGGTTCCGTATAAATGCTCTAAAGTAAAACCATTATTTGGTAGCACGCCGGCCTCCAACAACCCATCTCTCACTGCTGCTTGCCATGGCAACACTTCTGGCTCAAATTCCACTTTCTTTTCAACCCACTCATAAGATTCCCTCACAAGTTTTGGGTCCAACCCCGCTTTATTAATAAAGTCAGGACTCGCCCTAGTGAAAAAGCCCGCGTTTATGGCAGACCCACCACCTAGAACGCGGGCCCTTTGGTTGAGCACACCATCAGTGGACACAAAGGTTTGGGAAGGAGAGGTGGGACCAAGGTTCGCGAGTGTGTCAATAAAACCATTTATGGTGTTGACGGAGGGGATACCATATGGCAAGTCACCTCTTTCGAGTACTAAAACTTTTGCTCCTTGTGAAAGTGTGGCTGCCAATGCACAACCAGAAGTTCCACCACCAACTATGATATAGTCGTAGGATGTCACTTCTGGTGCTTTGGTCGCGTCTTTTGCAAATGTGGCGTATGGAGCTGAAAATGAAAACAGTACGTTCTTAGCATACACTACAAAATGCATGCGTTAAAATAAAAGAGTACGTTCAATGGATTATAATCAAGTTAACTACCTTTCTCGCAGATCGAAGAAGAAGCAAAGAAGAGAATGAGTGTGAATATAAATCGAGCTACGTATGAACTAGGGTTTGTGGCACGAACGTAATCCATGTTGGATTTGATACAGGATGAACTTGATTGAATGGAATGGTGTTAAAATATACAAGAAAAGTAATATATATGGATGTTGACTAGAAGAAGTGGATGAACAACCAACTAACGTAAATGTTATTGCCTAAATTCTAGTGACGACACTTGCACCTTCCCCTTAGAACCTTTGCTTCCCGGCCTTAACATTATATAAATCAATGCAAACTTTAAGGAAAGCTTAAGTCCATTTTAAGGAAATACTATAAGTTGTTTATAGAATACTGAATACTAGTGATGTTATGACGTCACGTACGGTAATAAGTGTCACATTTGCATCTCGAGTGCATGGTATAATACAAAGTTCAATACAGTGTCACATCACTACCGCATCACTCTTTTATTATTTATACAAAACACCCACAATGCATTAGAGCATGCCCATCGACTAACGCCCCAACCGGCATTATTGGGCCTTGGAGCCCGTTAGCCGGCGTTAGCCATTGGACTTCCGGCTTTAAAGTCGCGTTATCCGTCCAGCGTTAAAGCCCCAACGGGCGTTAGTGGCTAAAAAAAAAAAAATGTTTTACAAAACACCCCCCCTAACGGCTAATTACCGTTGGGGTTTAAAAATTTTTACATTTTAGCCCCTAAACGGCTAGTTTTATAAAAAAAAAAAAAAAAAAAAATCAAAAACATTTACTTACCACTATAAATACCCAACTAAAACAATATTTTTTTCACACTTCCACTACTCAATCCTCTCAATCTTCAATCTTTCATTCACTGAAAAAAAAATGTCGGGAGGCAACGATGATACATTCTTCAATCTTCTCGGTGGTGGGTGGAATACCTCAAACCCGGGTTCATCATCAAACCCGAATGCGGGTTCATCTTCAAACCCCAACTTGTCTTTTCCCAACCCACTAGGCTTGTCGAGCCAAGAAATGTGACAACAACATCAACAATATATGTATTGGCAACAAAGCCAACAAAGCACTTTAAACACCAACTTTCAAAATCTACAATTCTCACAACACTCACAACATTCACAAACTGAAACACATGATGTTCCTGAGACACCCACGTCTCCTCCAAAAAAAATCCAAAGGTCGTGTTAAACGAAAGTCAAAAAAATTTAAAGACCCCGAGCCCGAACCAATCGATGATGATGAAGAAGAATTCGCTACTAGGCATTGGCAACTAGCAGAGGAAGAATTACTTGCCAGGTGTTACATAGCTGTTACGGAGGATCTGAAAGTTGGGCGTGCACAACCCAAAGATACGTTTTGGTATCGGGTCACAAAAGAGTTCAATAGACTCAACTTTCAATGGCGCAACAAGGATATGATGTCAAGCAAGTGGAAAACATTGAACCACTGTTGCACAAAGTTCAACGCTTTTTACAAACGTGCACAACGGGAACAGAGAAGCGGGGAAAGTGAGATGGATGTCATGAAACGGGCGAAGCAATGGTATCGTGAGGAGCACAAAACAACACCGTTTGCTCTCGATGAAGCTTAGGAGGTTTTGCGTCAGCATAAGAAATAGGACACGCCGGAACCAGTTGATTTAACCAGCGATGTCCCAAGCAAAAAAACGAGGCTTTGTTTGGTCATGATGAACAATCACGCCCCATGGGAAAGAAACGTGCTTCCAAGAAAGCAAGATCCGAGAGCACGACAAGTACTGGGGGAGCGAACACCGGAGGAACGAGCTCGTCAAGTTATTTCACCGAAACTATGGAAAACGAGTATCGTATCAAACGTGAAACCGCTCAAGCGGCGTATCGGGCCCAACACGTCAAAGATGAAACAATAACAAGGTTGGAGGAGATGAAGTTTTTGACGGTTGATACTGAAGGCAAAGATCCAAATGTCGTGGCTTGGATCAATGACGAAAAAGACCGAATCATCAAAAAATATAAGTTGCAACCTCGTCAGTAGATTGTATTCTCGTCATTTTCTTTATGTTGTAACGTTTAATTTGCAGTGTGTTTTTTTATTTCATTGTAACTTTTTTTTTTTTTTTTTTTTTTAATTTCGTATTGTAATTTGTTTTCAAATTTAATGATATGTTTAGTTTAATAAATGAAGTGTTTGTTTTAGTTTAGGGGTTGAAATTGAAAATATCAAATGTTAAAGTTTAACTTGGGATGTTATTGTTGTGGGTGTTTTTTGAGGATGTTAATGTGAAATGTTAAAACTGATGTAACGCTGATGTGACAGATGTTAAAGTTTAACTTATGTTATTGTTGGAGATGCTCTTAGGGCCCGTTTGGTTTCTTGAGGGTTTAAGATTTAGATTTGGATTTGGATTTAGATTGGGTTTAAGATTTGGATTTGGAAATGATGTAAGGGAGAGAAAATATTTTATTTTAATAATTAGTTAATAAAATATTTAAAAAAATTAATTATGTTATATTTTTTTATTAATTTATGAAAGTGTATTGTGAGAGGGTTAATTAATATGGGACCCACATTAAGTTTGGAATGGCCAAAAGATAGCTCACTTGCATGGAATGGGATTTTAGCACTATGGCCTACATTCTTCTAATAATACTTTGTACCAAACAACTATTATTAGCAATGAAAGTATTTCTCCAATCCAAAGGTGTCAAAACAAACGGACCCTTAAACTCTACACAGTTTACTAGATTTTCACGTCATCATTTTATTTATAATCACTTATAAATTGATAAGCTAACAATATGGTTTTATAAAAAAACACAATAGCAATTAGTTTGTAAAGAAAATTACTATGTACTATATTACAAAAGAAAAAGGAAACCAAAATTTCAATACAAAACCATGATGCTATAATTCTTATTTTATGGTCTTTGTATACCCACTCTCCAGGGAAATAAATTATTTAAGCTACATATATATGAGTAAGGATCAAATAAAAAATAAAAGTAAAATGAGAATAATGAGAAATAACCACAGCTGTAAATTTCAGATGCACCTACAAAAAAAATGCATCTTCCATGAAATTCTCCTTCTCCATTTCTCATTCTTCTTATTTTTATTTTTCTTCTTGGTGGATCCATTCCCACATATGTATACGCTAAACTAAAAAGAAAACTGGTCCTAATGGTGCTTTTCATAATTTATTGAATTGAAGCGAGTGGAGATGGAGCACATTTAAGGTATTAATACGGTTGAAATAGAGAGAAACTATATTTACACGGTGTCAATATATGTCAGCTATACAATGCATTGCACGATCAACGAGTCATTCAAGACACGCTCCACGGTGAAGCATTGTAGATACCCTAAGTCACGGGTTACATAATAAACTTGTACTTTCTTTTAATAAACACTTACCTATCTTATTACAAACTTGTCATGTGAATCAGGATAGTTTTAAATTATGAATGCCATTATAAATCTAAATCTTAAAGCATAACTACTTAATACAAATGCTAGAGTTTTTCTATTACAATGAGCTTTAGTAATGTTAGAAAAATATAACGTGGCATAAAGCGATTACATATTAATAGTATAAAACTAAGCATTATGATAATAGCACGTCTAGAACTTTGAAATAAAATTACAAAAACAATTTAATATATATTTTCCAAAGCTTACAACTTCACTAATATTTCGTAGTTTCAGCACATTTTTTTTTTATTCAATATAGTATTTAAATTAACAAAAGACAAATCTAAGAAAAGTTCAAAAGTTATTATCCCTTAAAATTTCGGGTGTATTTGGAGAGGGGAGACTTATGAGGCTTGGGCTTGTAAAATAAGCCGGCTTATAAAATAAGTCTCGTTTGTCATGCGGGCTTATGAAATCATAAGCCCCTAAAAGGGGCTTAAAACTTTAGCCCCATAAAAAAGGCTAAAAACTTTAGCCCGGGGCTTATGAACCATAAATTACATATTCACCCACAAAAATATCTAACATATACCATAAAACTCATTTAACTATATCATTTTTAGTAATTTTGCAATAATAAGCCCCAACACCAGCGCATTTGCCAAACAAGTCTACAAAATACAAATTTCAACTTTGACTTATAATAAAGGGTGAAGGCTGAGAATACGTAACTAACTTTCTCAAATATACCGATGTACGTAACATACAAATTTTATTACTTTTGTACGTAAATAACTTTCAAATTATGATCAATGTACGTAATGTGACCGGTAACTAAAAGTTACCAGGTCAAAAGTTTCAAATTATTATCAATGTACGTAAATAACTTTCAAATTATGATCAATGTACGTAATGTGACCGTTTTTCTTACGTTTTGTCCGTTTTTGTTCCGTTTTCGTCCGTTTTTCTTACGTTTTTGTCCGTTTTTCTTACGTTTTGTCCGTTTTTCTTACGTTTTGTCCGTTTTTGTTCCGTTTTTATCCGTTTTTCTTACGTTTTGTCCGTTTTTGTTCTGTTTTTGTCCGTTTTTCTTACGTTTTGTCCGTTTTTCTTACGTTTTGTTCCGTTTTCGTCCGTTTTTCTTACGTTTTGTCTGTTTTTTTTTTCTGTTTTTGTCCGTTTTTCTTATGTTTTGTCCGTTTTTCTTAAGTTTTTGTCCGTTTTTGTCCGTTTTTCTTACGTTTTGTCCGTTTTTGTTCCGTTTTTGTCCGTTTTTCTTACGTTTTGTCCGTTTTTCTTACGTTTTGTCTGTTTTTGTTCCGTTTTTGTTCGTTTTTCTTATGTTTTGTCCGTTTTTCTAACGTTTTGTCCGTTTTTGTCCGTTTTTCTTACGTTTTGTCCGTTTTTGTTCCGTTTTTGTCCGTTTTTCTTACGTTTTGTCCGTTTTTCTTACGTTTTGTCTGTTTTGTTCCGTTTTTGTTCGTTTTTCTTATGTTTTGTCCGTTTTTGTCCGTTTTTCTTACGTTTTGTCCGTTTTGTTCCGTTTTTGTCCGTTTTTCTTACGTTTTGTCCGTTTTTCTTACGTTTTGTCTGTTTTGTTCCGTTTTTGTTCGTTTTTCTTATGTTTTGTCCGGTTTTCTAACGTTTTGTCCATTTTTGTCCGTTTTTCTTACGTTTTGTCCGTTTTTGTTCCGTTTTTGTCCATTTTTCTTACGTTTTGTCCATTTTTTACGGAACAAAACGGACAAAACGTAAGAAAAACGGACAAAACGTAAGAAAAACGGATAAAAACAAAAAAAAAAACGGACAAAACGTAAGAAAAACGGAACAAAAACGGACAAAACGGACAAAAACGGACAAATGTAAGAAAAACGGAACAAAAACGGACAAAACGTAAGAAAAACGGACAAAAACGGACAAAACGTAAGAAAAACGGAACAAAACGTTAGAAAAACGGACAAAACGTAAGAAAAACGGACAAACGTAAGAAAAACGGAACAAAAACGGACAAAACGGACAAAAAACGGACAAAAACGGACAAATGTAAGAAAAACGGAACAAAAACGGACAAAACGTAAGAAAAACGGACAAAACGTAAGAAAATCGGACGAAAACGGAACAAAAACGGATAAAAACGAAACAAAAACGGACAAAACGTAAGAAAAACGGACAAAAACGAAACAAAAACGGACAAAACGTAAGAAAAACGGACAAAAACGGACAAAACGTAAGAAAAACGGAACAAAACGTTAGAAAAACGGACAAAACGTAAGAAAAACGGACAAAACGTAAGAAAATCGGACGAAAACGGAACAAAAACGGATAAAAACGAAACAAAAATGGACAAAACGTAAGAAAAACGGACAAAAACGAAACAAAAACGGACAAAACGTAAGAAAAACGGACAAAAACAGACAAAACGTAAGAAAAACGGAACAAAACGTTAGAAAAACGGACGAAACGTAAGAAAAACGGACAAAAACGGACAAAACGTAAGAAAAACGGTCACATTACGTACATTGATCATAATTTGAAAGTTATTTACGTACATTGATAATAATTTGAAACTTTTTGACCTGGTAACTTGTAGTTACCGGTCACATTACGTACATTGACCATAATTTGAAAGTTATTTACGTACAAAAGTAATAAAATTTGTATGTTACGTACAGCGGTATATTTGAGAAAGTTAGTTACGTATTCTCAGCCTTCACCCTATAATAAAAGCCCCAGCCCCAGCCCCAGCTCCAGCCCATTACGCCTAACATACCCCTCATAGATTTTTCACATCCACTCAAAAACCAATCACTACAAGCTCATTATGTCGCAGGTAATGTGAGGATGAGAATTTTTGCCCAAGAAGCAGGACTCATGTTGACATGTAACAATCAAACAAAATATATGGTGCTAAGGCTTGAACCTGCAATCAACTTATTAATGGTGGTTAAGGTTACACATATGGCATTGCAATAACATATACTCCGTATTATATATATTGCATAACATATAAAAACAATGCAGTTGGTTGGTTTTTAGATAAAACAATTTTTGTTTGAGTAAAAGGTTATTATATTCGGTAAATTTGTATTATTTCAAAAAACAATCAAGCGCATATAATGTGAATGAGTCTCACATCTCAGCTAGTTCATAGGCGAAATACAAACGCGTCATTTGTGCTTCAAACTAGACCAATCATAAAAAAGACAAACCAATCTTATGAAAAACTATTAAATAAACTACTTATGTATAGTATGACCATGAACCTTAATATCATAAGCGTCACAGAAAGCTAATTGCTCTTCTGTTAAATCTTGACACTCATCATCATCATAAGGGTTATCATCATAGTCATTTTCCAACGCTCGTTTAAGCTCTTCATCCCGGTTCCACCTCCACTTTTTGAGGATTTCGTAGCCTTTGAACTTGTCGATGCAATAAATATCGCGGCATCATTAGCACCGTCTTCCACTTCATTCGCGCTATCATTATCCAAGTTAACAACTTTACTATTACCTACATTCCCATCGCCACCTTTCGAATTAACTGAATCACTACTAATAGTCTCAACATCCTTTTCAACCATATTAAGAACATCAAAAAGATTTAAAGTCACAATTTTTGTACCACTTGAACTAGCCACATCACCTATAGGTTTCGAACCAGATTTAATACTATCCCCAACCATATTAGAATGCGTACCTTTCGATTTAGCCTGCTTATTTTCCGTCTTCTTTGCAGTCACAGGTATTTAGACAAATTGAGACTTAGGACCAACAGGAAGACCTCTAACAGTTTGTCTTTGCGTCTTCACATTCACATCGGATACAATCTTCTTACGATATTGATCCAGCGAATGACCAAAAACCTTAGAAGTTGAACATCTAGTCGACTCCTCTTATACTCAACTTGAATCGAATACAAAATATAATCATTACCTTCAAATTTAGGCATTGCCACCACAATAGTGTCTTTTAACTCAACATCAGAATGGAGATCTATCATTGCTCTCGCGAAACTAAACCGACCCTAGGATTTCATACACATTGAAGTTGTATCAGTATCTAGCATCAATGAGGTACCAATTTTTTGTAGCAATAACACTCAATCCATCATCCGTGAAAGCCCTGATTGACACATCATGGAGTTTAACCCAAATTGGTACACTTTTCAAGTCTTCCTTAGATACATTTACCAAAGGAGACCACTTGCGAAGAATCAATGGAACATTGCGTATCATCCATGGACCATTCTCAAGCATTGATTCCATAACAATATTAGAATTAATTTGAAGAAGAAAATACCTTTCGAGTTCATCATAGAGCGAACAAAACCATATCTACTCTACACATTCTTAACATAGTTTTCAAACACACTATACACAACTCTTTTACCCAGAAATAAACCATAAACATTGTTCTCGAAACACTCCTTAACATGTAGGACATATTCTCCAGAAACTACAACATCAACTCCATTACCAGTCGGGGCGATCAAAGTAAGAAAATTGGAAAATTTCTTACTCGCATCACCATTAATATGATCAACATATGACACATGCACCATACCATTAGATTTATCACCAACAATATCCACTTTAGCAGACATATTTGTTGGGATTTCACAATTATATAACAATTATAATCACAAGTACATAGCAGATTAAATGTCTTAAAAGGATCTGTATGATGCGCATGGATTAACACATAATTAAACACATTTACTAACCTTTTGATATGAATATGATGATCAACAAATCGAACAATGGATCTTGATCTTCCTAGAGCTTACACGAGACCCTTAAGTTACTAAAATTAATAACCTCTATGTTCTCGTACGCTACACGTCCTAGTAGAATACTTGAATGCTAGTTAAAATCTTTCACGGACTAAAGCACAAAACACACAGTTATGCTTTCTTGAACAAAAGTTCACAAACCCTAAGGGATAGGGGTGTTGCCGATCAGTTATACTCAAGAGGAAGGGAGAGGAGATTTTTGCTTTGTGTTTAGGTTTTTCTAAGGATCCAAAATAATGAATTAGGCAATTCATTATATAGGCATTAGTTAGCTTAGAATCCAAGTCAGACACAAAAACCATCGCCCCTTTGTAATCGGTCGAATAGTGACCCCCATGGGCTCACTATTGTGTTTGGGCTATAGTCCAATTAAACAATTCATTACCTTTTAATTGTTAGCCTATTAGTAAATTAAATTGTCTAACGGTTTAACTAACGACCATTAATCACTTCGTGAAATATATAAATAATATAATTAATATGCTTACTATAAATATATTAATTATATTATAAAAGTATTCCCTCAGTGTATACATGTGTGACCCCATAGGCTCACGTATTTCTAGCCATATAATTACCGATTATAACTTGAGCATTTTCCAATAGCTCCCACTTGCGAATGTCCTAATCACAATAACTTATACAAGCAATGATAAACGTCTAGCAACAATCCATTTCTCCCAGAAATACCTGAGTACGGTTTCATAAAACATATCAATGTTAAATGGTTTATGTTGAACATCATTTTGTTTCAGATACTTGTTAAACTATGGATATGGATCAAAGTCATTCCATAATGTTTAACTTACTTTGTTTCTCGTTATAGATAATGAACTAGATTAGAAAATGTAAACAAGATTCATCTTAAGCTACTTGGGGCATGGCCATGCAAACATCTGTTCAATTCAACGAGGGGCCAAGTAATATCTGACTCCAAAAAACATGTGGAGGAACAAATCCTATTTTGACTGCATGTGTCATTCATGTGCTTCATATCACTTTTGAAAATAGCCTTTATAACTATCTTATTCAGAAAATCATTTAACTATATTAAGAAAGTGATATCTACACGTGCAAGACCTACTTGCATCTCAGTTCTGGGGACGAGTAATACAACCACTTGCGAGATTCACCCAATGACACCGATCCATAAAGTGAATTCTCATAGGTTGGGGTAGTATAATATTCATAGCGTGAATAACATATGACTTTGGCAAACATATCCTTTAACATTCATCAAGTGAATAATACCAAAGGAAAGCATTTAACTATATCAAGAAAGTGATATCAACACATGCAAGACCTGCTTGCATCTCAAGTCTGAGGATGCGTAATACAACCACTTGTGAGATTCACCCAATGACGACAATCCTTTAAGTGAATTCTTGTAGGTTGGGGTAGTTATTCATTATAAAAATAGAAATTGTTTTACATCCCATTATCCATATACTAAAAAACAGATTTACATGAGACTACCAGTTGGACAAAGTCTAATACTCCTCGCATATTCAATATGATTGGTACAAGGTAATGCCTTGGTAAAAAGAATCAGCTAGGTTGTCATCTGTTGGAACTTTCAGAAATCTTGTGTCACCTTCTTCGATAACTTCTCGAATATAGTAAACTTTCCATCGATAATGTTTGGCACCTTTCTGAACTCCAAGTTCGATGGCGATGATGATTGCGCCAGAGTTGTCGCAGTACATCTTTAAAGGTTCTTCATTAGTGGGAACGACTCCAAGCCCAGAAATAAAATTCCTAATCCAAACAGCTTTCATTGCAACTTTAGAAGCAACTACGTATTCAACTTATGTTGAAGACATTGCAGTAGTGCTCTGCTTAGAATTTTTCCAGTCTACGACACCTCCATTTAAAACGAAAATTTTACGTGTTTAAGATTTAGTATCATCAGTGTCGGTCTCGTATCCAGCATCAGTGTAACAAATGACTCTGAGATCCCTTTCAAGATCGCCACCATATATAAGAAACATATCTTTAGTATTTCATAGATACTTCAGAATGTTCTTCACAGCAGTCCAGTGACACTCTCCTGGATTCTATTGAAATCGACTAGTCAGGATTTGCGCGAACGCCACATCAGGTATAGTGTACTTCATCACGTACATAATAGATCCTACAACCGAGCCACAAGGAACTCTCTGCATACGTATCACCTCTTCTGGTGTAGAGGGACCTTGAGTCTTGCTCAAAATCAGTTTCTTTTGCATTGGGATACTTCTATGTTTGGAATTCTCCATATGAAATCTCTTTAAGATCTTATGAACGTATGCCCTTTGACACTTTCTAATCTAGGATTTTACATCTTGTAGCTCTGTAGATCTTGATTCTAAGGATGTATGCCACTTATCCTAAGTCTTCCATGGCAAAACACTTTTTAATCCAGGATTTTACATCTTGTAGCATTGGAATGTTATTTCCTATGATCAATATGTCATCGACATATAATATTAGGATCGCGACCATACTCCTATTAACCTTTTGATATATACATGGCTCATTAAGGTTTTGAGTGAAACAAAATTTATTGATCTCCTCATCAAGCTCTTTGATGCTTGCTCTAATCTATAAATAGGTAGTTGTAGCTTGCATACTCATCTAGGATATTTTGGATTGGCAAACCCCTCAAGTTACACCATATAAACTTCTTTAGTTAGGTGACCATTCAAGTAAGCGGTTTTGACATCCATCTGCCAAATCTCATAGTCATAAAATGTTACTACGGCTATAAGAATCGTAATAGCTTTAGTGTCTGCAACATGAGAGAAGGTTTCCTCATAATCTACACCGTAGATTTAAGTATAAAGTTTTGCTACAAGACGAGCTTTATAGGTATGTACATTGCCATTCATGTCGTTCTTCATCTTGAAAAGCCACTCGCTCCCAACAGTCTTCCCATTAGGAGGGAGGTCTACAAGGACCCATACATCATTGTCTTTTATAGATTGCACTTCTGCATTCATAGCTTCAACCCATTTATCAGATTGATGATCTAACAATGCGGCCTTATAGTTAGTGGGTTTTACCATGATCCCTTAACTCATGCTCCTCATCATCGACATAGAAACCATATCGGTCAGGTGCACGATGTATCCTTTCGGATCTACGAATGTGAATAACCTCACTTTGTGGTGCGACACTTTCATGTTCAACTAGATCGTGATGTTTGCCAGTGTTTTCAAAAGGATGTAGATCTTCATCTTGAATTTCTTCAAGATCTATGCTGCTCTCACTTGCTTTTTGTGAGATGAGACCACTCTCAAAAAACTCAGCATACCGAGCAACAATAATTTTGTTCACAAGTGGGTAGTAGAAGAAGTAACAAATTGTTTCCTTTGGGTAACCTACAAAGATACACTTAACAGATCAAGGTTCAAGTTTTTTTGGCGTGTCACACTTCACAAGTGCCTCACAACCCCAGACCTTTAAGTAAGACAAATTATGGACTTTCCCATGCCATAATTCATATGGTTTCTTTTCAACCTTCTTAGTTGGAACCATATTGAATATACATGCACCAGATCTAGATCATAATCCCAAAGGACATTAACAGAGTTTTTTGATTCATCATGGATCGAACCATGTCAAGCAAGGTTCGATTTCTCCTTTCAGACACACCATTATGTTCTAGCGTATATGGAGGAGTGAATTGCGAGATAATTCCACACTAATTAAGATAATCCAAAAACTCTTGACTCATATATTCGCCTCCTTAATCAGATCGAAGGGCCTTTATAGTTTTCCTAAGTTGATTTTCTACTTCTCTTTGAAATACTTTAAAAGTTTCAAAGACTTTATGTTTATGTTTAAGCAAGTAAACATAACCATAATGACTAAAATCGTCAGTGAAGGTAATGAAGTAGCTAGCTCCTTTTCTTGACACAGTTCTAAAAGGGTCACATATATCAATATGTATTAGTCCAAGTAGATACTTAGCTCTTTATGTTTTATACGAAAAAGGCCTACGCGTCATCTTTCCAGATACACAAGAAACACATTTATCAAAAGACTCATCATCAGTTGGTTTTAAAAGGCCATCATATTGCAATTTGTCAATACGTTTCTTGTTTATATGTCCAAGACGACAATGCCATAAGAAAGTCGAATACAAGTAGTGCTTTATTTTTTTTATTGCTAACAATATATATAGAACTATCATTTGAAACAAACCATGCATATCAATTTCAAAAATACCATCATGCGGAATAGCATTAAAATAAACAATATTATTCTTAGAAACTAGAATTCCATAATCCGTAAAACAATTAATAAAACCATTATCTTTCAAACAATAAACTGTAACAACACTTTTAGTAATATCAGGTGCGTAATGACAATTGTCTAACACAATACATAAACCATTAGGAAGAACTAAATCAAAACTTCATATTGATTCAACAGCTGCAAAGTTTCCATTTCTTACATACAAGTTCAAAACTCCTTGTTTCGGCTTATTGCTTCCCCTAAGCCCCTGAGTTGCATTACAGATGTGAGTACCAAAACCAGTGTTATAAACCCAATAGTTACTAGAAAAGTAGAGTTCTATAATGAAGATACCTGATATACTAGCACCACTAGTTTTGTTCTTCTTATTTATCAACTCAGCTAGGTAGGTAGGATAATTCCTCCTCCAATGACCCACTTCTAACACCCCAAAACCCGTTTTATAAGTATTTAATTATGAGTGTGCTATTGTGTTAAGTTGACTATAACTTTTATGAATCGGGAGACTCAATATGATTGGTTAGTCAAATTATGGTAAACTTAAAGTCAAACCAAATAGTTAAACTTAAGTTAACTGTTAGTCAAAGTGGTTAGTATATGGTTTTAGAATATATTATGTGACCCAAGTATTAAAGAAAAGAACTTGAGGGACCTAAGTTGCCAAAATCCTAACTAGTACTAGAACCACCTTATTTTAGTACTAGAACCATCTTGTTTTAGCCTGTTAGGACTTAAAGTGAAATAATGCTCCTATCAGGGACCATTCTTGCCAAATGACAAAATTTATACCAAATAAGAGTTATATATTTCTTGGTCTTTCTGTAAGTTTCCAAACAACTCATTCTAGTGTTTTCATGTGTATGTGAGTGAAGTGATATACCAAGAAAAAAAGAGGGAAACTTGTGGCTTGATGATTTAGTAATAAGTATTGAAGTTGTAAGTAAAGGTTAAGTACTTACAACAATCCCCAAGAAGTAAGTTAACCTATCTTGAAGTGAAATTAGTAAAATTATGAGTTAAGGTTTATGTACCCATTGGGGGTTTGATGCGCGTTTAACTCGTTCGGGGTCAAAGAAACTTCCTTTTCGTCGAGCAAGTTTTTCAACACCCTAGGCAGTGAGCGTAATCGTTGTAGTGTAGTATTGGGTAAGCCTCGGGTATTGATATCGTTCTCTAGGGGAATAGGAATGCTAGTGAGAGATATACTACGCTAAGGTTCGAGGTTGAGGAAGATTATTTTTTATCTTTTTATATTTTTTTTATAAAGCTATGGGTAAAATCTCGGGGTTTGGATTTGGGGGTTGGTACTTCTACCGATTACTCTACTTATCTAATTATCTAAACTAAGGGGTAGTATATGTCTATTGATGTGTGCTCGGATGATAATTAAAAGTGTGTTTACTTAGATACTATTACTCCCTAGTTATCTTTTATTTGTGGTTGAATTGTCACGTTCTTATTCTTAATGCGTTGTATTTTCTAAGGTCGAAGGGTATGCTTTTATCCCTAACTCTTTGAGACTACCTTAAGGTTATTGCCTACGAAAACTCTAGGTTTCATAAACTAACACTAAGGTTATATTTGGATATTTAGTCTACGATTCCGCTAGTGACTATAAACTAAGGTTCACAAAGATTACTCAAGCATTAAAAATACAACGATGGCCTATTGCAATCATAAGCCAATTACAATTAAGATAAGAGACAACCAATCAATAATTAATAACTAGGTTTCATAGATCCAAGCAAATACACAAGAAATTTAGCCGGACATGTTAAACATGCAAGCATACACACATACAATAGAAGACATAATGAAATCAATGAAGTAAATTACTTATCTTGGTGTAAAATAGGGTATGAGAAACCTAAGATACTGTTCAAACCGGACCAAAATCATTTTAGGTTTTTACTCCATAAGCCTACCTCCTAAAATTCTGAAAATTCAATTTCTATATATAAGATTACAACCGCGACGGCGTCACCTTATAGTTGGGACGCCGTCAGATCACCGTTATTAAGGTTTCGTCTTGGCCAAGTCATTATTTGGACGGCGTCATGTTGTGGTTGTGACGCTGTCAGTCTTTAACTCTGACGTCGTCTAAATCTGGATCTAGGCCGTCTGGGAAGAAAAGTATTAGTGACGCCCTTACTCTTCAAAGCCTGACGCCGTCAGGTGCAAATTAGCAAAATCGCTACTGACAAATTGAATAACCTAAAGAGGGACGGTGTCACTCTCTATTTGGGACGCCGTCAGGTGTAATTCCAGCAGCTTGAGTGTCTTGATCTTGACTTAGCCATTTTCTTCATATATTCACTCATTTTCGTCCAAAAATGCATCTTTCCAGCGTTTTGCTTCCAAGAGGCCTAAAATGTGAAAAGGAACGAAATTAAGTAGTAACGGATATAAAAGTGGGCGATTAAGGGCTTAAATGACCCCTTAAAAGTGTACGTTTTAAATCCTTATCAAATATCCCTACACTTGGTATTTGCTTGTCCTCAAGTAAATATGCTTTTGGCCAATCAATTTATAAGTTAGGGGCATAAAGCATTGGTTTAACATAATTCACAACAAGCAAAAGCACCGCAATAGTTATAACAAGCACGGAAATTATATACTAGCACCTCACAAGTGGTGTTTGGATTCTTTCATCTCTCGGGTGTATATGAAATATAGTAAATGGAAATGGAAGATAAACACTCATTAACCGGTCATAGTACATAGATTACCATAGGCTTGAGACTAGATCAAACCTCCACCGCTTTGGCGTAAGCACCTAGGAACACCTATCTAAGAAGTCTTTCAAAAGGGTTGTAACGTTAGGCTTACGGCTAGGGAAACAAAGGGTTTGGTTGGATAGACGATTTAGTGGTGTCAAGTAAAAAATCTTTATGTTACAAACATGAGAAGAATGGGGTTGCTAAGCCAAGACTCGACTCTCTAAAATCTAGATAACTTGAAACAAACAAACATAAATATAAAGATAGATGTAGGATGGTAGCCCGTATGTTTTTTTTATTTTATCATTTTTTTTCACTCTTATTTTTTCTTTTCTCTTTTCTATATTTTTTTCGATTTTTTTTTCATACACTTTTACTCTACTATCCTCTACGATAACATCAAAATATAAGGGATTTATTGGAACATCCTTACACTTGAGTTTTTATTATTCTAACACTAATTTGACCCAAATTGAAAACATCAAAACACTTGGAGTACATTATTATGTAAATAAAGGGAATTTGAATTTAACATTCTTTCCCGTCATTCCATAAAATTTAACTTTACCCATGAGTCCCAATCATCCCAAAACTGTGTACGAAAGATATGACTCGACTTAGCAACCATGCAAGTAACTAGATAATTGAACTAAGGGTTTAGTATGATAACAATAATGCACTAAAAGTGAGTGCATACAAGGTATGCTAAGGCGATTTGGGTGTAAATTTGGGGGTGGATTGTAAACAATGCTCTTCATTGATATTCCGAAAAACCGAAACATCACGAGAACCGCGAAAATGATAGGCTCTGAGGGGTTAACTAACGGTATCGTGTACTAAAGATGAGTACATCGCATGGGTGTGAGGGAAATTACTCAACTGATGTTGAAGAAATAATTATAATACATGTATCAAACAAGGGTTATCTTAATGCCTCTTATCATTTAGTCATTCCTAACTACACAAGTGTAGTCTCACTAGCGATCTCGGAATGCATCACAAAACAAGTTATAGAATCTATTATACTACCGGTACACTCTCGAAGCATTAAAGGTGAATGCTTTAATTCCTATAGATCTAGGGGCGAACCTCACATTTTTGGGTGGAATTTGAGTGGTAAAAGGGTTTTTTGTGCTAGTCATATAACTCCTATCCATGAGACGCTTTATTAAGACTAAAGACCCACCCGTACAAGTCATGAAAAATTTTAAATTACGCGCTAAAATTGCCCTAACAAATATCTCTCATGGTTTATTACACAAATGAAATAGGACAAGACAACTAATCAAGGATAAGCATAGTTTCAAAGTTCCCGTTTTATTCTCCCTCCCTACACTTAAACTGAAAATTGTCCCCAATGTTCTCCGAAAGTATCAAAGTTATGATAACGAAAGGTAATTAAAAGAGAAAGAAACTAGTACTCCCCTGATTAGCTCGGTAGTATCCGTGTGTGAAGTAGTGGTTAAATTCTTTCCAAGAAGAAAGTATGCGTGATAAGCTCCATCCAATATTATGTTTCTTCTTCTTGATAAATAAAACCTGCACACTTTAAGAAAATAGACGAAACCTTCACGTAAAATCAGCGGTAAAATTATATATGACTCTTGATAACATCAAATAGTCCTGAATATTAAGTGTCAATTTCCCCGGTTAATGCTCGTTATTTATATCATTTATATGGATTTACGCTTGTTTTCCATTGTTTTACACTTTCAGGTAAATTGCGAGCATTGGAGCTAAAGAGACGCAGAAATGGAAACATTACTAAGGATTTATCACAGTATGCTTATTTTGAAGAGGTTACGGCGTAACTCGTCTCTCACATTACGCTGTAACTATTGCGTGACACTGAAGTCCAACTCATCAAGAGGTTACGGCGTAACTCCTTCCAAAGATTACGACGTAACTCCATTAGGTCAAAAGAGGTTCCACGCCGCTGATACTTATGTCATAACTACTGCATCACTTGACGTAACTGGTTTATTGACGATTACGGCGTAACCACTTATTAGGTTACGCCGTAACTAGCAGATCTAGAGCTTTTACACCGGAATAGAAGGTTACGGCGTAACTCATCTATTGGTTACGCCGTAACCCAGACCTGGCCTATAAATACCCCACGAATTCCAGCATTTCTAATCATTCCATTCCACACACAATACTCTGAGAACGTGGGAAAATACTCAAGGAAGGTCTAGGGAAGCATACGGAGCTGTTTCCAAGGGAGAAGTCACACCATTATGATAAGCTTTAGCGTTTGTTATTTCTTTTACTTTCAATTAATGTATTTCGTACCTTTGAATATTGAATTGATATGCATGATTAATATGAGCGGCTAAGCACCCTTTGGTGCTAGCCTAGTTATGATTCCTTAATTGTTTTGTTTGCGTTTACCTCTACTTCCGTACAATTATTTCTAAGTGTATGCATGCATAGTTCTTTGGTAGTCACCCCTGGTTCGGTAGTTTTGAATGGCGGTAGAGGCCAATTGCCTAGGAGATATGACCAACTGACCCTAGGTGAGCGGACTGAGACGGGAAGGTTAAGATATGACCAACTGACGACCCTTTCTACTTGTGCGATTTGACCAACTGATCACCTATCGTTTAGATGAACTTAAGAATTGGGGGGTGTAGTGTCTAAGTTCCTAACGGCCGGGCACTCACTATTTAGAATCTAGCATGTAGCGGTACTTAATGACTCGGCTTAGGGGACCAGGAACAACAGGACTTATGACGGTGCGCCTGATTTCTCGTGTTGTGGCATCTTTGCTGATAGGTTAGGGCGAATTGACCAAATGCTGTCCTCTCGAATTTGACCCCACCTGAAGTAATTGGAAGTAGGTAGACGTAGACATAACTAGTTAGGAGGATTTACTAGGTTAGCACCACTATTCCTCTATTGATTTCCTTTCTACCATTTAATTGCTTTTATATTCTGCATTCGTAGTTTAATTAATTAAAACCCTATCAAACCATTTATATTCTGTGACAATTAGACTTAGTAATTATCCGACACACATAGCTCTTGGGACGACCTCGGCTTTGCCATTTACTACACTACACACGACCAGGTACACTGCCCGTTAATGCATTAGGGTAGACAATAGGTATAGCGAGACACTATAATATTAAGACCTGGTCAGTAAAACCTGCATCAAGTTTTTGGCGTCGCTGCTGAGGAGCTATATTAGGATTAATTTTAAGTCTTTCATTTCATATTTAAACTTTTCTCACGATCATATTTCAAGTTTTCAGGTACCATGGAAGTGGTTAACATCGATGACCTCACTCTTGAGGAATACTTGGCGTTGACTAGAGCTGATCAAGGGCCGGGTCTCGTAAGACCCGCAATCGGAGCGGATGTTCGTTTCGAAATTAAAGACCAATTTATGAGGGAGCTTCGCACTAACCCTTTTTCAGGAAACTGGGATGAAGACGCATATGAGCACGTTGAAAATGTCCTATACATCGCTAGCCTTTTCAACATTCTGGGCGTGTCTCACGATGCTTTGTTATACTCGGGTCTTCCCTATGACTCTAACTGGAGCAGCAAGAAGATGGATCGAAAGACTGCCCGCCGGGGCGGTTAATACTTGGGCGCAACTTAAGAAACACTTTATCCAAAGATATTGCCCACCATCAAAGATTTCTAATCAACTCTTGGAGATCCATAATTTCAAACAAGAAGAAGACGAAACTCTGTATCAAGCTTGGGACAGATACAACGATCTTCTTTACAAGTGTCCTACCAATGATCTTAATAACCAGCAGAAGGTCAATATTTTCTACAAAGGAATAAATGTAACTACGAGACAGATGCTGGATTATCAAGGACCTATCCCAAATATGACTCCTACTACGGCAATTGAAGCCATTCAAAAAATGGCGGACCATTCTCAAAAATGGCACGACGGGGAAAGTAAAAGAAACCTAGGCGGAAGTTTCGACGGAATTGCAACGATTGCTAGTAAACTTGAAAATCTTGGAAGAGATATGCTAAAAATCAAAGAAACTGTACATGCCATCCAAGTCGGCTCGAAAACGTGGTAGGGGACATTTGACTAAAAACTGTCCTAATAACGAAAAGAAAGATACGATCGAGGAAGCTAAATACGGGGAGAATAGGCCCTTCTACGGGGATAATCGTAATGGGTTTCGTGGAGGACCCCCACCGTATTATGAGCGTAATGAGAAAAGAGCTAACCTGGAAGGGATTATCAACAAGTACCTTGTAGACACTACCAAGAGGCAAAAGGAGCAAGAAGAATGGCTTAAGAATGTCCAAGATAACACATACAAAAACCTCACGTCCCACGAAACATCACTTAAGAACTTAGAAACTCTAATTGGAAAGCTTGGCGACGAGGTTCAAAGAAGGAACGAAGAACAAAAAAACAACTCTACTATATGTAAGGCTGTGTTCTCTGACAACAACAAGTGCTCTAATGAATCAGATACCGATCCAGAATTATGGCGTAACCCAAATTCTTGCAAAAACACAAACAACAACCCCAAAAGAAGGAATCATTGGTGTAAAAGTATTGCAATTGATGACGGAGAATGCTACAGTTTGTGGGCCTCATGTGATCCTCGAAAAACCTGCGATGGTGGTGTTGATAAGAAAAGAATAGAAGATGACAGATACAGATGGACTACTCTGAATGACGAAGAAAGGATAGCCAAGTTCTCAATTAACGAAGTGGAAGGGCCACCCATCAAGCATTACTTCAAACCCTTACTCATCATTGAAGATGAGATCACTAACGCTTGGCCTACGTGCAATCCCTTTCGTGATTATTGCAATGGAGGAGGGAATGTGAAGAACGAAGTATGGATATGCCCAAACGAGTATGGGAGACACGACGTTGATTTTGGAAATCTATCATTCAGTGATTGTGTTAGGAATTAGAAATTCCAGGTATTAAAGAGTCGGTCACCTCAAGTATATGTAATCGTTAGAAAGCTCGTAGTCGTAGTTATTTTATGTTAAGTAGTATTTAGTTAAGTAACACCATGGAGGACGGACGGGTCTTTACCCACTGTATGCCTGATCCACAGCCCGTTGTGTGGCGTTTTATTGTAAGACTATAAATACTCTCTACCTTCCAAGGTAGAGAGTTGGAGCTCATAATAAGATTATTCTTTCTCTCACTAAAGTTCCCAAACCTCTAACTTTCTCTCTCTAAAACCTCTTGTACGCCTATTTGATCTTATGGTTTAGTGTGTTTGTGAAATCCAATATGTTACAATTGGTATCAAGAGCCATGGTTTGATCATCTCTTACATATCTTTGAATTTCTAGTGACTTTTAGGTGGTTTTAGAGTTTGAAAAAGTTTAGTGGTTTTTGCATCATTTGGATCATTTCTAGTGTTAAAGTTTGAATCTTGGGTGTTGTTTTGTGTTTAGAATCATTGTATGTGCTTGGGTTTTAATTTGGTAAGCTTGAATCATCGTGGTTGGGTTGTTTTTGGATTGAAAAGTGTGTTTTTAAAGTTTTTCTAGCTAGCGACTTAAGCCACGGATAAGTTGTCTTGTTAGCGACTTACTTTGTAATTTGGTAGCGAGTTGCAGTTGAAGTTCTTAGCGAGTTGAGCTAGCGACTTGTCTATTGAGACAAGCCGACAAACAGTACACTTAGTGGATTCTCCACTACGAGTAGCGACTTGGTGAAAGTTAGCGACTTGTACTTAAGTTTGTTAGCGACTTGGTGTTAGCGATTTGGTGCTTAGCGAGTTGCTCTTTAGCGACTTGACAATTTAGCGACTTGGTGCTTAGCGACTTGCTATCAAAATTTTGCTAGCGACTTGGTGCTTAGCGAGTTGTTATTTAGCGACTTGACTGTGGCTTAGCGACTTGGTGTTTAGCGACTTGGTTCAGTTTTCTTAGCGACTTGGTTGACTCTGTCTGTAATACGGTTTTCTCTTGATTTAGTAAAATCCCGTGAAAGAATTTATTTCCCGGTTTAATCATAGAGTTATAAAATCCCGTTTAATCTGTTAACATGTCTACCAACATTCCTACAATCATCTCCACTGTTTCCGAGGATGTTCAAGCAGTTGGTTCAGATACTCGTCCACCCATGCTTGACAGCTGACTCACGACTCTTGGGCTCAACAAATCAGATTGTATTGTCTTGGAAAGGAAAATGGGGTCAACATTCTCAAATCGATTGATGAAGGACCCTATAGAGTTGAGACTACTAGAGACATAATTGATACAGGTGAAGATGGAACAATGATCTATGGAATAGACAGACCAAAGACGTATGATGAGCTCAATGATAAGGAGAAGAAGAGATTCGATGCGGATATCAGGGCTTCTAACATCATATTGCAAGGTCTACCAAAAGACATCTACAAGCTTATCAATCACAACACTGAAGCAAAGGCTGTATGGGATAATGTCAAGATGCTTCTCTCAGGTTCTGAATTAACTATTGAAGACAGAGAATCTCAATTATATGATGAATTTGAACATTTCAAGATGAAACCAGATGAGAGTGTCTATGAGTACTATGTGAGATTCCATAAGCTTGTGAATGACATGAGGAACATCAGAATGACCATGCCTAACATTCAGCTGAACTCAAAGTTTGTAAAAAACATGAATCCCGAATGGCACAAGTTTGTCACTTCTGTGAAGCTACTAAAGGATTGAAGAATACGAATTATGAGCAACTGTATGCCTTCCTTCTACAGAATGAGAGACATGCTATGTTTGAGAAAAGGATTCTGGAACAATTCAAAACCAATCAGGGAGAATCAAGTTCATCTAATGACTCAACTGCTTTCTACACCAACGTTGGAATTACCACCAAAGCTTCTCAAGTTATACCCATGGGTAATGGTAATCACAAACTCATTCCCGATCCAATGTTCAAACAAGCTGATGCTGATGCATCCGTTGGAAACTTCATTAGTCAACTAGCTCTCATGATCAGTCAAAACATGAACACTCTCCCACACACCAACAACAATCTCAGAACAGCATCCAATCCACATAATCAAGCCACTGTTAGAGATGGGAAGGTTATGGTGCAGCCAGTTCAAGAAAGGCAGTACGATCAGAGAAGGGGTGGAGCAGGTGGAGGCTATGGAGGAAATCAGAACCGAGGAAGGACTGGAAATCAAGGACAAGCAAAGCCAGTCAAATGCTACAACTGTGGTGGTGAGGGACACATTGCTAGGAACTGTACATCTCCAAAACGTCCACAGAATGCAGAGTACTTCAGGGATAAGATGCTGCTAGTGCAAGCTCAGGACAATGGTGCTGCGTTAGACGAAGAGGAGTTGTTGTTTCTCGCTGAGGGCAATGCCAAGACCTATGATGCAGATGTGGATGAGCAGCCAATTCAGGAGATAGGTCAAAATCATCAGAATGCCTTTCAAGTAGCTGACTGTGATGCATACGACTCTGATGTTGATGATGGAACTACTGCACAAACAATTTTCATGGCTAGCATTTCTCCAATGGTCTCTCCTAAGGTCTCATCTTTACCACAATCTGGACCATCCAAAGACAAAATCATCTCAGAGGTATTAAAACTATACGATGAAGTTGAGGTGCAAAAGACACATAATGAAATACAATCAACTGAAATCATTGAGTCAGATATTGAAAATATGGGTAATATCAATGTTGTCCCATATGATCAATATGTGAAACAAAGTGAAAGTGAGATTGTATCAAGTGATGTATCTTCTGCAGTCAATGATGATTATGTTTGTGATGAATACACTGCATGTGCCCCTGATGATTCTGTTATCTCTGAACTTAATGCCTATAAAGAAAGAGTTGCCATTTATGAACAACGTGCTAAGTTTGAGTTAACCACTCGTGAGCAGGAAATGGATGACCAAATGCATACAATCATTAGAAAAAGTAATTTTAGAGAAGAAGTATTAAAACAAGAGTTAAATTCCTTACAAGAAAAGCTTTCTAAAACTGCTAAGCAAAAACAAGAACTTCAAGAAAATGTGAAAATGCTTAAGCAAGAATTTAATGCTAAGGAATCAAAACTTTTGAAAGATTTTTCTAATCTGAAAACTTTGAAAAACAAGCTTGAAAACAAGTTGTACGTACAAGGTAACACCATTCAGACTGCTCACTTGATCACTAAGCATAGAGTCTTAAGCGATAAGCATAGCATTCCCCTTGTTGAGGAACCAAATCCAGAGGTCATTAAAAAGGCTAGAAATGCTCATAAGGTACTTTATGATGGCAATGAAATCCTTAAACCTAGACAGAAACCTAGTTGAGCTGAGTGCACTGAGAGAAGATAAGAAATCGATGAAGTCACTAGGGAAAAGATGAACAAAAAGTTAGATGATCCTAAATGTAAAGAGAAGAAAATAAATATCACACCCCATGATTACAAGAAGGAGAATTGGATTTCCTTGAACATGTTTAAGCCTCAGACGTTGTTAACACCCGAACAAGTGTTCTGGAAAAAGGATTTAGATAAGCAAAAAGTAGAGAATATTGTTGAAACGAACCCCCCCTTTTAGGAAAATGCCTTCAGCAACTGTGTATCCTCCCAATACACCAATGATTTAGTTCCTAGGACTATTGCCACTAAAAGCAAGACCTTAATCAGTCAATATGTTAATTTTCAACTATTTGTCGATTTTGAGAAAACTTGTAAGAAAAGGATCACACCCACTGGGATAACTGAAGGGGAAAGGGGTTTTTAGCAAACAAAAGAATGCTATCTAACTGAGGTCATGCCTTTCTTCAAACTACTAAAAGATCATTTTGAGAGTCTTAAAAAGGGGATAAATTCAGATATTAAAGGAATGGAAAAGGAATTTGATGCAATGATAGTTGAGGTTAGTGACTATGAGCGAGCATTAAAATACAATGAGATTGAGAGGAAGAACTTGCATACCTTGAATGAGAATCTTATTTCTGAATGTATTGCTCAAGATGTGTTTTACACTGCTACGAATTGCTCCATTAATGCTTCTCAATTTCATGAATTATCTGTTGCTCTGAAAGTCTCCCATGATCGTGTCATTGAGCTTGAAAAGATTAATTCGAAGCTTAATGAGAAAATTGATCAAGATGATCACGATATTTTGGTAAAGCATCTTTCTAAACTAGAAGTTGAACATTTTGATTTACAACTAAAATATCAACATCTAAAAGAAAATGTTAAAACCTCAAATATCAAGACATCCTTGGATGCTCCTGAATTTGATGCAGTTTTTGAAATTAGCAAACGTGATGAACATATTCGAGCTCATTGTAACACGATCAAAAAGTTGGAAGCCCAAATCTCTCAATTAAAGGGTGAAAAGAACAATGTGACTGGATCCCAAATGCCTCCTCCTTTAGATTCTCAGTACTCTCAAAATTTTCATCTTCAAAACTTAGTTAATGCCTTACAAAAGGAAAACGAGAGTTTTCTAGAAGAAAATAAAAAAGTTAAACGACACTTTAAAGAGTTATATGATTCAATGAAAGTCACTCGTGACCAAAATAACGAAAAAATAACGTCTTTACAAAAGTTAATTGAGAATCTGAGAAGTCAGGAAAATGGGAAACTGCCACTTGTTTTTAATAAGAATGTTGTTTCAAAGTCACCCTTAGACTGCAAATACACTGTGACGGTTAAATATATTAGTCCTCATCTTAGGAATAATGAACCTGGGTTTCATGACTATTGTGCTCACCTTAAGGATAGTCTAGAATGTCTCCGTGAGATTGTTGAAGAGGATTTCATTAATAAACCTCTTGATAGAGAAATTAGGTTTGCTTGCCTCCAGGCCAAACGATCTCAAGAGCTGTTTGAATGTGTAATTGCAACATGTACAAAATCCTTAGGTGCAAAAGGCAAAGCTGTGATGCCTTGTTCTATGCCTAGTGCCAAGCATGAAATCCGTTCTATGCCCAATGTTATGAATGTCAACAGTAGGGTGCCTTCAAGTAGTTCAGATTCCAGAAATGTTAGTGTGCCTGCAAATAGCTCAAATCACAGTCTTAAGAAAGTAAACACTAATGTGCCTTCTAGTGGTTCAGATCCTTGCACATCAAGTTCAGGAATGCAAAAATTAGATCAACCAACTAATGTTCCCATTCCCTCTACAGGAGTAATCAGTGACATTAAAGCGAGCAGGTCAAAGTCTCAAGACACTACAAGGAATGATAGGACCTTGCAAGCTAAGAATGTGCATTGGAAGAGAGTAGAAGACCAATCTAGGAACTTTAAGTTTGGGTCAAATAAAACGAATCGTGTTGATTCTAGTATTATCCATAGGCGTCTTGTAATTAATTCAATTCGATACTATTTGCAAACCTTGTAATGATGTCTGCTTGAATTCTGTTGCTAATTATGAATGTGGTGTGAATGCTTTGTCTAATGCTGTCAAATGCCCAGTTAAAATTGTTAATGCTAATAATCGTGTAAAGAAGGCTAAAAGGCAAAGACGAATGATTGTTAGAAAATAGTGGAAACCCACAGGAAGAACATTTATAAAGATAGGTTATTATTGGATACCTTTTGGCCATATGAATAATCAGTTTTGCCCTCAAACTGCTAAGACTATGCCCACTAGAAAATGGATGCCTACTGGTAGAACTATTCCCTTAAGAAGTGAACATACTTTGAATAGGTCAAATACTGACACCGATTGCATCTATTCCCAATGATTCCATTGCTTCTACTTCCGATATGGATGTTTCTATTTCTGATGTGGGTGTTCCAATTAATGTTACTAACCAAGTGGAACCCATTCTTGCATGGGGATCCCAATTATCCAGTCTTCCATTCTTGTCTGTTCAAGCTGCAGATCGTTCAAATCGTTCTGTGGTACTTGGACTCAGGCTGTTCCAAGCATATGACTGGAGACCCGTCGCGGCTCATGAACTTCGTGAGCAAATTCATCGGGACTGTTAGATTCGGAAACGACCATTTTGGAGCAATTATGGGTTATGGTGACTATGTAGTTGGCAAAAGTGTAATCTCCAGTGTATATTATGTGGAAGGTCTTGGTCATAATTTGTTCTATGTTGGTCAATTCTGTGATTCTGATCTAGAGGTGGCCTTTAGAAAACATACTTGCTTCGTTAGACAACTTGATGGTGTGGAATTATTAAGAGGTACGCGAGGTTCTAATCTATACACCATTTCTATCGAAGACATGATGAAGTCTTCTCCAATCTGCTTGCTGTCAAAGGCTTCTAAAACAAAGTCATGGTTATGGCATCGTCGTCTCAATCACTTGAACTTCGACACCATAAACAACCTTTCCGAAAGGATCTTGTCGAGGCTTACCCAGATTAAAATATGAAAAAGATCATCTTTGTTCAGCACTGCCAATGGGAAAAAGCACGGAATATGCCCACAAACCAAAACCCATAAACTCTGTAATGGAAGTCCTTCATACCCTTCATATGGATCTGTGCGGCCCAATGAGAGTGCAAACTATTAATGGGAAGAGATATGTGTTAGTAGTGGTTGATGACTACTCCAGATTCACTTGGGTTAAGTTTTTGAGGACGAAGGATGAAACTCCAGATGTCATCATTAAACTCATTAAACAACTTCAGATCTGTCTTAACAAAATAGTTCGAATCGTCCGTACTGACAATGGAACTGAGTTTGTTAATAAAGAACTTAATGAATTTTATGGAAATGTTGGAATCAGTCCCCAAAGAAGTGTCCCTCGAACTCCTCAACAGAACGGTGTAGTTGAAAGACGAAATCGAACTCTTGTAGAAGCTGCAAGGACAATGCTGATTTACTCAAAGGTTCCAATGTTTCTATGGGCTGAAGCTATTGCCACTGCTTGTTACACTCAAAATCAATCTCTAATTCACACTTCTCATGGAAAGACTCCTTATGAACTTGTCCACAATAGAAAACCTGATCTATCATACCTTCGTGTGTTTGGTGCTTTATGTTATCCAACTAATGATGGTCAAGATTTAGGAAAACTAAGAGCTAAAGCGGACATTGGAGTTTTTGTAGGCTATGCACCAAACAGAAAAGGTTATCGAATCTATAACAAGAGAACCCGAAATATCATGGAAACAATTCACGTCACGTTTGATGAGCTGACTGGTCAAATGGCTCCTGGACAATCCAGTTCTGGACCCGCACTTCAAGACAGTCCCATTGGTTCATATCTTGTACCAAAATCTTCATCAGCAACTCCATATGTACCTCCCTCAGAAGATGATTTAAAGAAACTGTTTGATCCAATGTTTGATGAACAATTTGAGACAAGTGACAATGATATGACAATTCAATCAATAGAGGCTGCTTCTATTCCTGTCAATGAAATTAATCCTTCAACTTCTATGTCATTAAGCCAAGAAGCGCCTGCTGCTGACCAATCTGTTTCATCAACAAATCTTCAATCATCAAGTGTACATCATAGAAATGCTTCTGAATCACAGGATGAAGTCAATCCCTTTGCTACTCCCGAAGATGCTCCATTTGAAAATATATATTCTCCTGAATCATCATCGAACCATCTTCTTCGGAGACATCGACTCGCTACTGCGGTCCCTCAACAACACCACATGAACACCTCAGAAAATGGACTCACGATCATCCATTAGACAACATCATTGGAAATCCCTTTCGTCCAGTATCCACACGGAAACAAATTGCAACAGATGCCTTATGGTGCTTCTTCAACTCCGTACTCTCTAAGATCGAACCAAAAGATGTTAAATCTGCCATGAATGAAGACAGCTGGTTCAATGCCATGCAAGAAGAAATTCATGAGTTTGATCGACTTGATGTATGGGAATTAGTACTTGCTCCAGATTGTGCTATGATCATTGCTCTAAAATGGATCTTCAAAGTGAAACTTGATGAGCATGGTGATGTCCTAAAGAACAAGGCTCGATTGGTTGCCAAAGGATACCGTCAAGAAGAGGGTATTGACTTTGAAGAATCTTTTGCTCCTGTTGCTTGAATAGAGGCAATCAGAATCTTCTTGGCTAATGCTGCAAGTAAGAACATGATAGTCTATCAAATGGATGTAAAGACGGCATTTCTGAACGGAGATCTTAAAGAAGTCGTCTACGTCAGCCAACCTGAAGGATTTGTGAATCCAGAGCATCCTACTCACGTGTATCGTTTGAAGAAGGCGCTTTATAGATTAAAGCAAGCCCCAAGGGCATGGTATGATACGTTATCAAAGTTTCTCCTGTCTACCGGCTTCAGCAAAGGAGCAGTTGATCCTACATTGTTCACCCGGAAGTCAGGCAAACATTTAATTCACGTTCAAATTTATGTAGATGATATTATCTTTGCCTCGACTGACCCCAATGAATGTGATCGTTTTTCTAATGAAATGGGTTCCAAATTCCAAATGTCTATGATGGGACAAATGTCATTTTTCTTGGGATTACAAATTTCACAAAGTCCCGGAGGCATTTTTATAAATCAATCTAAATATGCAAATGAAATTTTAAAGAAATTTGGATTTGTATCATGTGACACCGTTGACACTCCCATGATTGAACGAAACAAGCTGGATGAGGACCACTCAGGGATCATGGTAGATCAAACGAAATATCGAAGCATGATTGGATCCCGATGTACCTCACGCCTAGCGACCAGACATCTTGTTATTCGCCGTGTGTGCATGTGTGCTAGATATCAGGCTAAGCCTACTAAAAGCACCTTGAAGCGGTTAAACGGGTCTTTTGGTATCTCCAAGGAACCATCAATATGGGACTATGGTACCCGAAGGACACCGGTATGTCTCTAACGACCTATGCAGATCTTGATCATGCAGATGTCAAGATACACGTCGAAGTACTTCAGGAGGTGCTCTTTTGGGTGATAAGCTTGTAAGCTGGTCTTCAAAGAAGCAAATGAGTACTTCTATTTCCTCTACAGAGGCTGAATACATAGCCATGTCATCTTGTTGTGCTCAAATCCTTTGGATGAGATCCCAATTATCTGACTATGGCTTTGAATTCAACAAAATCCCTATGTACTGTGATAATAAAAGTGCTATTGCTCTCTCATGCAACAACGTTCAACACTCAAGAGCAAAACACATCGACATCCGACATCATTTCATCAGGGAGCAAGTGGAAAACGGTGTAGTGGAACTCTATTTTGTAAAGTCAGAATAACAGTTAGCAGACATCTTCACCAAAGCTCTTCCAAGAGAACGTTTTGAGTTTATTCTTCCACGACTTGGCTTGAAAAGCCTTCAACCAGAAACACTCAAACGTCTTCAGGAGGAAGAAGAGGAGTGAAGGTCTTTCTTCATCTATCTCTGTGTATATATTTATCCAAAAAGCAAAATAAAAAGTATAAAACTTTCAAAATCCATAAAAATGTGAAAAATTCAAAAAATCCTCAAAAATATTGTCATTTTGTCATGTTTATCTCAATTCGATAATATCTACGGTCTTAATGCTGTCTTTCAAAGAATGATACGGGACTTTAGATGTTGTTCGAATGTTTAAAAAAAAAATTGGGAGAAAGAGAAACAATGGTTTATTGTCATTTCAGGCAATAACCCGCTTTTCATAGAAAGAACAGAGCCATGCTTTATCTTGTTTTTCAAATCTCATACTCTGATTCTATAAACATTTATCTGCTGAAAACTAATTGTTTTGTACAATAACTCGGACTCAAGTTTTGAAAATCATCCGGACTTATTTGTCAAAATATCTATCTCTCAATCA
Organism: Chrysanthemum makinoi; assembly: GCA_910596185.1. NCBI lineage: Eukaryota > Viridiplantae > Streptophyta > Magnoliopsida > Asterales > Asteraceae > Chrysanthemum > Chrysanthemum makinoi. The sequence continues at coordinate 238,021,946 of OU343218.1, forward strand.
ACAACCTATGTCATTGATTGAGGGGGAGAATGATTTCAATTAATTCAAAAGATAATCATGCATGTTTAACTAATGGGGTTTAAAGTCTCAAAATCAGATCCTTATCAGTTAAAACGCTTTCATAATCAAGTCACAATTCTCTTTAAAAGCTTTCAAAATCAATTTAAATCTACAGAGATCACAAATCTCAAATGTTTTGATAATTGTGATTGGGGGAGAATTTGTGATTTAAATTGGATTTAAACTGATAATTCGATAAATGGTTTCATAAGTGATTAGCATGTTTGCCTCCCCGCAAGTGACAAACGATTTTAAATTTTCCATGCACACGTTGAGGGGAGCATCTATCTTAAACCACAAATATTTGAAACGTGATCAATTTATCTCAATGTGCAGTTTTTCCTAATATGTGCAAAACATTCTCAAACATCTATGCACATATTGAGGGGAGCAAACTTGTGAAAACCTCATCCTTCCTTAAAATGTTTTATCTACTCAAATTGATTAGGAAGTGATGATGATCATTTTAGAAAATGTTAATCAAAAGATTGGACCTTTCATTCTCAATCTAACGATTTCTAAGATCTCTTGCCTCCATGTGCTAAAAAATTTCTAAATTTTTATGCATATGTTGAGGGGGAGCATTTCTAAAATATCAAAACAATTAAGATACAAAATGCTTTGATTCTATATCACAAGTATCTTGATTGATTTTCAAATGGTTTTCAATTGGTTCCAATGGCAGATGTACAATACCAAAAAGACCAACCAACTTTACTTTATGTATGGTGAGATAAGGATGATAAGGTTAGGTTGAGGTCCCATGATCCGCCAGAACCGGAGGGATCTACCCAGGGACAATCCACTAGATAGTGTAGAAGTCCTTAGGTATGATGAAAAAAGGAGAAAAATAAGATATGGGAAAAGTGCAGACTGAGACTGAGCTAGTACTGGAATAAACCCAACAAGGTTCTACTAATGAAGTCTCGGTAAGTACTGAAGGGGTTAAAGAATGAAAAAGAATTGAATGTGAAAAAGGGTGAAAAGAAATAACCCTCCATTTATTCAACCTTAGGGCAGAAACCGGGTTCAATTCATATACTACTGGTGGTTACCAAGGTAACATCGGTATTGAAGACAAGACGTCATGGACCCAGTGACGCACTGCACTATCTTCCCAAGCTACTCAAGTTCCTCTTAAAAGTGCTTGTTTCATTCTCACGGGGAACCGACATAATCTATCGACTTTCTCTTAGAGATAGTTGGTATTGAAGAAGAAGACCCTCTCCCTAGTCGCCGACATAGGAACCAAATATGCACTAATTGAGTCTAGAGCCACGAGATCATCAATTAATCTCTTTAGGACACTTATTTCTTGAAGACTCACTATTTCACACAATGTGGAATGTGAGCTTATATCTTATGAGTCCTACGCACTATCCTTGTGGTATTGCCAAGACTTGATTGTGTCATATGGACCTCATCAGTGGAGCGATTCAAAATTGAATCAATCCAAGTCCAAGAAAATGGATTGACGGATGCCTTTGAAAACCGGTTGTTGTGTTTAAAAACTCTTTTCTCTAAGCACATCGACCGTGTACAATTATTTCAAATCAAAAGGTGTTTATGATTGATAAATGATTTTTCACTAAAACTTCATTGTATTGCAAAAACAATTTCTATTGAGCGATACACGATTGTTTTCCAATTCTCTTTTCATCAATCGTGAATCTCTATTATTTGGTTCACTCACTCCGTGTTGTCTTCTTTGAGACGCTCCGGTTTGAGAACGGCTATAGCAACGAAACCCTGTCAAGGAAATTCTTCGAATTATACTGATCACGTGCATTTGTGATCAACGGGAACCGTGGGCGTGTACCTCAATTCATCGAAAGTGATCAAAGACACTTTCGTGCGCTTTATTGCTAACTGTCTTATGCAGGTACACCCCGACGTTTGCAGCTGATCAGAATGACTCTGATATTTTCAAAGGCATCCGTCAATCCGAGTCATTGGCAGCAGCGTAGAGAATAAATCCATTTTCTGATAAGAGTTTTTAAACACAACAACCGGTTTTTCCATGCTTTCGTTGACTCTGATATTTTCATTCCATGCTTCTGCTACGCTGCTGCCAATATCATGAATCAACGAAAGCTTCCGCTACTCTGATAAGAATAAATCATGATCCTGAATGTGAGCATGTCGGTCCAAAAGTCACAACATCACTAATTACCAACACAACAAAGGTTGAGTCAGAGATTTAATGTGGCTGATGATCTCAAAGCTGGCTCAAAACTCAGTATCACGTGGATCAGTTAAAGACCTCCACTCAGATTATCCAAACATGCAATTATGAAGAATCAAAGACTACGAGCTACAGAACAAAGAACATGGACAAGAATTCAAGAACAATCCCAATGTAATATCTGTTTGTATTCAATATAATTTTAATGTGTGTTTGAGGTGACCTCTCTTAGGGGGAGATTGTTAGGAATTAGAAATTCCAGGTATTAAAGAGTCGGTCACCTCAAGTATATGTAATCGTTAGAAAGCTCGTAGTCGTAGTTATTTTATGTTAAGTAGTATTTAGTTAAGTAACACCGTGGAGGACGGACGGGTCTTTACCCACTGTATGCCTGATCCACAGCCCGTTGTGTGGCGTTTTATTGTAAGACTATAAATACTCTCTACCTTCCAAGGTAGAGAGTTGGAGCTCATAATAAGATTATTCTTTCTCTCACTAAAGTTCCCAAACCTCTAACTTTCTCTCTCTAAAACCTCTTGTACGCCTATTTGATCTTATGGTTTAGTGTGTTTGTGAAATCCAATATGTTACAGATTGGTATTCCATTAGGTTCGGGGACGCGATAATTAATTCAACTCTGTTCAAGAATTTGGAACTGAAATATGAGAAACACTTTCTTCGAGGAAAAACCATTAAACCCCTCAATGATATTCCTTCTGAAGATGACTATGACAAAGGAATTAGGAATCATTGGTGCGAGCAAATTAAAACCAAAGAACGGAACAGTTTGGGCCTCCTGCAACCCTTTTGAGTATGAATGTGATGGAGGAAGCAAAGATCGAGAGAGCTGGGAAGACGAATTCCTTTGGAATTCGACTAATGATTATGAAAGAACAGAACTGCCTTGGCCAGATGATCTCGGATTCGATGAGTGGATCCAAATCAAATACGGAAAAATTGACACATTTACCAAAAAGAAAATCTGGGAAGATTGTATGAGTAAAAATCAACCAAACAACGAAGTTCCTGATAAAGAACCAGTTGATGACACCAAAGACTCTGTAAACAATGATAAATACAGACATATTCTCAACCAACTTGAAGATACCGATTCCGATAATGATTTCTATTATCTCGAAGTTGCAAGAAGGCGTAAGACGGGTTCATCGACCTGATGATGAGATACACGAGAAACGAAGATGCAAGCTTCTTGGCATCCCATTTAAGATGCCACCTCCTATTATAACCTGAAAAATTCGAAGTTTACGCGATACCATTTGGGGCCTGAAGAAAATTTTTGCAAGATACGGAAAGTTGAAACCAAAGAATACCCAAGCCGCAACAAATGTCGGATGGGTTAGGCGCAACTTAATGAAAGACGTGGATGAAGTGGGGAATGTTCAAAGACCCCATAGGAGCCCCGCGGCTCTGAGTCTAACTTAAAGACTCGTAAATAAAGAAAAGTGCTCATTCGGGAGACAACCCAAATTATCCCTTTCTTTTGTTTTTATTTCCTTTCTGTTTGGTTTTGTGTTTTCTAACCGTTTTTGCAGGAGACAATGAAGTAATTCATCGCTGCGCTTGTCGATTCAACGAGTTACTTGGCAGAACTCATCTTGGTGATTACGCAAAGAACCAACATTTTAGCAAAGGAATTCTTGGACGATTACCAACTATGGCGTAATACCATCTCTGGTTACGCTGAACCATTCGCTTCTCACTCATACAGTTTTTCAAGTTACTGTAACTCTCTTATTGAAGTTACGACGTAACTCTCCTCTGCTTAATTTTTCATTTTAAACACAGAACCTTGTATTAGTATTTTAAATGAACTTTGTGGGTGTGTTCCCTGTAACCCTCACGAGACTTTCACTCGGTCCACTTGGGACACCAAGTGGTTTAAAAGGCTTGTTGCATTCGCTAAATGCAACCGTGATTCCTATGAAAGTGAGTTAGGGTTGTTTTTCATTTCATTTTTTTTCTTTTTAGAATTATGCTTGTCGGTATTGTGATTTCATGGATTGAAGTTTGCTCATGACCCTTTAACGAAGGCACGCATCCTTTCTCGTGAGGGCCGCCTTCTTTTTGGAGCAAATTCCGGGAAGTTCTCGCCTAATTCTACCTTTCTCTTCACCTTTATTTTATTGCCTAGTACAAAAGGAACTTTTTACAATTCAAGTGGGGACGGAGTAGAATTATCTTTTGAACTTTATTTCACCTCTCATTTTTCTAGTTTATTTTGACAAATTATGCCATTTTTTATATTTTGACATGTTTTTTCGAACCTAACTAGATTAGACCTTAGCCGAGCACATACAACCCTTGATATTACATGGTGAGATTAGCCTTATCCGTTTCCTATATTTTACCCATATCCACCAAATTATAAGTGTGCCGGTAGCTTGTAAACTTTAGAACTTGGCCTTTGCATCATTTCGAAACCATAGACGAGGTATGTTGAGTTAGCTCGATGTATTTGGACTTTTCAGCTTAGAAGGCGTATTATAGGATTATCACCCAAACAGCCTACCATTGTGAGTCTATCGATTAGTCACTTCGACTTTTCGACCCCCATGTGAAACCCTTTTGTTGCACTCCCCTTTATTGCAAGATACCACTAGATACACCTTTATGACCCATTCCTTTCATTTTGTCACCCCAATATATTGTTTCATTACACCCTTACACCTTAGCCTACCCTGTAGTCTTTATTTGTAATTGGGAAGTCATCATTTGCCTAAGTTCAAGGTTCGAGTGGAAAGGTTTGGAAATCATGCTTTCATCGACAACAATTATGAAGATCATTGAAGACCCCCCGAATTCCTATTGTTCATCTCAAGTGGGGGGATGTTATGTTATCATGTATGTTCAAAAAAAAAAATAAATAAATAAAAAAAAAATAATAAAATAAAATAAAAATAGTTGATTCAGTTATGATTTTGTAAAGTGCAATGTTATAAGCACTATAGTATGAGCTTTATTGTTTAGTATCGAGGAGGCCACCTCGGTCACATTTGAAGATTGGAGTTGGAGTAACACCAACTGAAGAAGAAAAGGTAGTGTGCCCATCACGACTTCCTCTAATGACACATCTACCTTGCATTTCATGATCCGGTCTCTAGACTTCTACACTTGAACTTTGGGCGGACGGTAAATGGTGATGACTTAGTTATAGATATAGACTACCTGCTTGTTTTTCATTTTACACCAATTATACATCCCATGTCTTATCCTACCCTTTAGTCATGAAGCATGTCTAGGTGATGCAATGAGCAATCTTTGGTGTCTTGGCCATGGATTTGGTCATGTATCATTGATTTTGTCCACTTCGCCGTGATATGTTAGTAATGACGAGTCACCCCTTAATCTTTGTCGTGTCTACCCATATTGCCTTCGAGAATTGTTTAGCCCTTAACTCCAGTGGTGGAGATTTGTGTAACCGCCAAGCTTATGATAGAATACATGCTATGACTGTGCGATTGAGTGATCACCCGAAATTGACACTTAGAATAGTTGAGAGATTTGAGTGTTTGTTCCCCTTTCGCGAGGTGTTCGACTTTATTTTATTCTAGCATAAGGGATTTGTAAACTCATATTTTCCGGGTTTTGGGAGATATCTTTTTAGGAATCTATCTAACACGGTCTACTTGAGGGCAAGTAGAGTTCAAGTAGGGGATATTTGATAACATCAAATAGTCCTGAATATTAAGTGTCAATTTCTCCCGTTAATGCTCATTATTTATATCATTTATATGGATTTACGCTTGTTTTCCATTGTTTTCCACTTTCGTGTAAATTGCCAGATTGGAGCTAAAGAGACGCGGAAATTGAAACATTACTAAGGATTTATCACAAGATGCTTATTTTGAAGAGGTTACGGCGTAACTTGTCTCTCACATTACGCAGAACTATATGCGTGACCTCAAGTCCAACTCATCAAGAGGTTACTAAATCCTTCTAAAGATTACGACGAACTCCATTAGGTAAAAAGAGGTTCCACGATACTTACGCCAGAATCATGCATCACTTGGCGACGTAACTGGTTTATTGAAGACTACGGCGTAACCACTTATTAGGTTACGCCGTAACTAGCGGATCTAGAGCTTTTACGACGGAATAGAAGGTTACGGCGTAACTCATCTATTGGTTACGCCGTAACCCGCATATGGCCTATAAATACCCCATGAATTCCAAAGATTTCTAATCATTCCATTCCACACACAATACTCCGAGAACGTGGGAAAATACTCAAGGAAGGTCTAGGGAAGCATACGGAGCTGTTTCCAAGGGAGAAGTCACACCATTACGATAAACTTTAGCGTTTATTATTTCTTTTACTTTCAATTCATGTATTTCGTACCTTCCAATATTGAATTGATATGCATGATTAATATGAGCGGCTAAGCACCCTTTGGTGCTAGCCTAGTTATGATTCCTTAATTGTTTTGTTTGCGTTTACCTTTACTTCCGTACAATTATTTCTAAGTGTATGCATTCATAGTTCTTTGGTAGTCACCCCTGGTTCGGTAGTTTTGAATGGCGGTAGAGGCCAATTGCCTAGGAGTTATGACCAACTGACCCTAGGTGAGCGAACTGAGACGGGAAGGGTAAGATATGACCAACTACGACCCTTTCTACTTGTGCGATTTGACCAACTGATCACCTATCGCTTGGATGAACTTAAGAATTGGGGGTGTAGTGTCTAAGTTCCTAACGGCCGGGCACTCACTATTTAGAATCTAGCATGTAGCGGTACTTAATGACTCGACTTAGGGTACCGGAACAACATGGGACTTATGATTTGCGCCTACTTTCTCCTGTGGTGGCATATTTGCTGATAGGTTAGGGCGAATTGACCAAATGTTGTCCTCTCGAATTTGACCCCACCTGAAGTAATTGGAAGTAGGTAGACGTAGATATAACTAGTTAGGAGGATTAACTATGTAACATATTGGATTTCACATATACATCAAACCATAAACAAATTAGGCGTACACAATGGTTTTAGAGAGAGAAAGTTAGAGGTTTGGGAACTTTAGTGAGAGAAAGAAAATTCTTATTATGAGCTCCAACTCTCTACCTTGGGAGGTAGAGAGTATTTATAGTCATTACATAAAACGCCACCTGACGGGCTGTGGATCAGGCATACAGTGGGTAAAGACCCGTCCGTCCTCCATGGTGTTACTAAAATAAATACTACATAACATTAAATAACTATGACTACGAGCTTTCTAACAATTACATATACTTGAGGTGACCGACACTTTAACTACTGGATTTTCCAAATCCTAACAATCTCCCCCTAAGGGAGGTTACCTCAAACACACATTAAAATTATATAGAATACAAACATATATTACATTGAGATTGTTCTTGGATTCTTGTTCATGTTCTTTGTTCTATAGCTCGTAGTCTTTGATTCTTCATTTTTGCATGTTTGGATAATCTGAGTGGAGGTCTTTAACTGATCTACGTGATACTGAGTTTTGAGTCAGCTTTTGAGATCATCAGCCTCATTAATCTCTTACTCATCCGTTGTGGTGTTGGTATTATGTGATGTTGTGACATTTGGACCGACATGCTCATATTCTGGATCATGATTTCTTCTCATCAGAGTAGCGGAAGCTTTTGGTGATTCATGATATTGGCAACAGCGTAGCAGAAGCATGGAGTGAAAATATCAGAGCCATTGATGCACTAATCATGATTTCATTGGAACTGAATGTGTTGTGTGAGCATGCGGCTATGGATTGACCGCCCATTCGATCAAATTTGCAAACGCCGGGTGTTCCCGCATAAAACAGTTAGCAATAAAGTGCACAAGAGTGTCTTTGATCACTTTTATTGAATTGAGGTACACGCCCACGGTTCCTGCGTTGATCGATACAAGTACCGCGGATCGTGAAGAATTCTAAGAATCTCCTTGATGGTTTCATGTTCTAGCCTGTTCTCAAACCGAACGTCTCAAAAAGACAACATGGAGTGAGTGAACCAAATGAAATGAGATTCACCGATTGATGAAAATAGATTTGAAAAACAATCGTGTATCGCTCAATAGAAATTGTTTTTGCAATACAACGAAGGTTTTAATGAAAATCAATTATCAATCATAAATACCTTTTATTTTGAGAAATATGTACCACGTCGATGTGCAAATGAAAAGAGTTTTGAGCATAACGACCGGTTTTACAAAGGTATCCGTCAATCCATAACCTGAACCAGGATTGATTCAAAAGATTGAATCGCCCCATTGTTTCTGTTCAGTTGTCACATGGTCGATCTATTGGATAGATCTCACATGCCACCTACCATGAGCTTGTTTGATGTTGGCTCCAGAAGGCTTTCCATCTTCATTGTGAATATGTATGCATATCACTTAGATGTTCTGCAATACCACAAGGATAATGCGTAGGACTCATAAGATATAATCTTTCTTTCCACATTGTGTGAAAGAGAGTCTTCATTGAAAGTGTCCTAATGAGATTTATTGATGATCTCGTGGCTCTAGACTCAATTGTGCATATTTGGTTCCTATGCCGGAGACTAGGAGAGGGTCTCCTTCTTCAATATCAACAATCTCTAAGAGAAAGTCGATAGATTATGTCGGTTCCCCGTGAGAATGAAACAAGTCCTTTTAAGAGGAACTTGAGTGGTTTGAGAAGTTGAAGTGCAAGGCCACCGGGTCCATGACGCCTTGTCTTCAATACCGATGTTACGTTGGTAACCACCAGTAGTATATGAATTGAACCCGGTTTCTGCCCTAAGGTTGAATTGATGGAGGGCTATTTCTTTTCACCCTTTTCTCATTTCATTTCTTTTTCATTCTTCAACCCTTCAGTGCTTACCGAGACTTCATAACTAGAACCTTTTTGGGTTTATTCCAGACTAGCTATGTCTCCAAGACTCTTCCCATTTCTCATTTTTCTCCTTTTTCATCATACCTAAGGACTTCTACACTATCTAGTAGATTGTCCCTTGGTAGATCCCTCCGGTTGGCTCATGGATCATGGGACCTCAACCTAACCTTATCATCCTTATATCACCATGCATAAAGTAGAGTTGGTCGGTCTTTTGGTGTAGTTTTTCCATTTGAAACCAATTGAAAACCATTTGAAAATCAATCAAGATACTTGTGATATAGAATCAAAGCATTTTGTATCTTAATTGTTTTGATATTTTAGAAATGCTCTCCCTCAACATATGCATAAAAATTCAGAATTTGTTTAGCACATGGAGGCAAGAGATCTTTGATATCGTTAGATTAAGAGTGAAAGGTCCAATCTTTTGGTTAACATTTTCTAAAATGATCATCATCACTTCCCAATCAATTTGAGTAGATAAAACATTTTGAGGAAGGATGTGGTTTTCAAAAGTGTCCTCCCCCTCAATATGTGCCTCGAAGTTTGAAAGAGTTTTGCACATATTATAGGGTACTTGCACTTAGAGACAATTCAATCACGTTTCAATAATTTGAGGTTTAAAATAGATGCTCCCCTTCAACATGTGCATGGAAAATTTGAAATTGTTTGTCACATGCGGGAGGAAAACCATGCTAAACACTTATGAAACCATTTATCAAATTATCAGTTTAAATCCAATTTAAATCACAAATTCCCCCCGATCACAATTATCAAATCATTTGAGATTTGTGATCTCTGTAGATTTAAATTGATTTTGAAAGCTTTTAAGGAGAATTGTGACTTGATTATGAAAACGTTTTAACTGATAAGGATTGGATTTTGAGACTTTAAACTCCATTGATTAAACATGCATGATTATCTTTTGAAAACATAATAATAGCCAAGGTCTTGAACCAATTGTGTAAAATATTGTAAAACATTTTAGAGTAGACCTTGCTCAATTAAGTGCAAATTGTTTGAAAAGAACACTTTTTGATTTAATTGAAAAATCATTCTCCCCCTCAATCAATGACGAAAGTTGTTGATTGATGGATTGAGATTTTGACACTTGACAAGTTCTTTTGATTTTCAAAAATAGAGTCCGAAATGTTTTAAAAACAATTGAGTTTTCATAAGATTGCAAATATTTTTCAGAGGAATCTTTAGAAGGAAAATATTTGAAATTAAACATTTGTCTTGTTAATGACAAACATTTGTTTTAGAATCAGAGCATTAGGTTTGAAACATGAGATAAAGCATGGCTTTGTTCTTTCTTTAAAAAGTGGGTTACTGCCTGAAATGACAATAAACCATTGTTTTACTTTCTCCCAAAAATATTTTTTGATTTTTTTTTAAACAACATTCGAACAACATCTAAAGTCCCGTGTCATTTTTTCAATGACAGTACAAAGACCGTAGATATATATCGAATCAAGAAAGATATGACAAAAAGACAATATTTTTGAGATTTTTTGAAAGTTTTATATTTTTCTATTTGGTTTTTAGTTGGTTTTATAATTTTGTATTTTGCTTTTTGAATAAATATATACAAAATATGGATGAAGGAAAGACCTTTACTCCTCGTCTTCCTCCTGAAGACATTTGAGTGTTTTCGTTGAAGGCTTTTCGCCAAGTCGAGGAAGAATAAACTCAAAACGCTCTTTGGAAGAGCTTTGGTGAAGATATCGCTAACCGGTATTCTCGACTTCACAAAATAGAGTTCCACCACACCGCTTTCCACTTGCTCCCCTGATGAAATGATGTCGAATGTCGATGTGCTTTGCTCTTGAGTGTTGAACGTTGTTGCATGAGAGAGCAATGATACTTTTATTATCACAAGTACATAGGATTTTGTTGAATTCAAAGCCATAGTTCGATAATTGGGATCTCATCCATAGGATTTGAGCACAACAAGATGACATGGCTATGTATTCACCTCCAGAGGAAATAGAAGTACTCATTTGCTTCTTTGAAGACCAGCTCACAAGCTTATCACCCAAAAACTGAGCACCTCCCGACGATTTCGACGTGTATCTTGACATCCCGCATGATCAAGATCTGCATAAGTCTGTTAGTGACATACGGTGTCCTTCGGGTACCATAGTCCCATATTGATGGTTCCTTTCGGCACCTTTAACCGCTTCAAGGTGCTTTTAGTAGGCTTAGCCTCGATATCTAGCACACATGCACACAAATAACAAGATGTCCGGTCTCGCTAGTCGTGAGGTACATCGTGGATCCAATCATACTACGATATTTTGTTTGATCTACCATGATCCCCGAGTTGTCCTCATCCAAATTTAGTACGCTCAATCATGGGAGTGTCAACGGTGTCACAAGAAACAAATCCAAATTTCTTTAAAATCTCATTTGCATATTTAGATTGATTTATAAAAATGCCTCCTGACTTTGTGAAATTTGTAATCCCAAGAAAAATGACATTTGTCCCATCATTGACATTTGAAATTTGGAACCCATTTCATTTGAAAACGATCACATTCATTGGGGTCAGACGAGGCAAAGATAATATCATCAACATAAATTTGAACGTGAATTAAATGTTTGCCCGACTTCTCGTGAACAATGTCGGATCAACTACTCCTTTGTCAATCCAAAGGATAAAAGAAACTTTGATAGCGTATCATACCATGCCCTTGGAGCTTGCTTTAAACCGTAAAGAGCCTTCTTCAAATGATAGACGTGAGTAGGATGCTCTGGAATCACAAAGCCTTCAGTTACCGACGTGAAACCACCTCTTTCAAATCTCCATTAAGAAAGGCGGTTTTCACATCCATATGATACACAATCATATTCTTGCTAGCAAAGATTAGCCAAGAAGATTCTCGATTGCCTTTAATACGAGCAACCGAGCAAATGATTCTTCAAAGTCAATACCCTCTTCTTGACGGTATCCTTTTGTAACCAATCGAGCCTTGTTCTTTAAGACATCACCATGCTCATCAAGTTTCACTTTGAAGATCCATTTTAGTGTAATGATCATAGCACAACTGAGCAGTACTAATTCCCATACATCAAGTCGATCAAACTCATGAATTTCTTCTTGCATGGCATTGAACCAACTGTCTTCATTCATGGCTGTTTTAATGTCTTTTGGTTCGACCTAGAGAGTACGGAGTTGAAGAAGCACCATAAGGCATCGGTTGCAAGTTGTTTCCATGTGGATACTGGACGAGAGGGTTTCCAATGATGTTATCTAAAGGGTGATCATGTGTCCATTTTCTAAGGTGTTCATGTGGTTGTTGTTGTGGAACTGAAGTAGCAGAGTCGATATCTCTTGATGAAGATGGTTCGATGATGATTCGTGAGCAAATATATTTTCAAATGGAGCATCTTCAGGAGTAGCAAAGGGATTAACTTCATCATTGATGCCCGAAACAATTCCATGATGTACATTTGATGATTGATGATTTGTTGATGAGACAGAGTGATCGCAGAAGCGATCTTGACTTAATGATATTGAGACCTGAAGGGTTGACTTCATTCACAGGGATAGGAGTTGATGGAATTGACATTTCATCAAGCATTTGTTCATAGTGTTCATCAAACATTGGATCAAACAATTTCTTTAAATCATCTTCCGATGGAGGTACATATGGAGTTGCTGGAAATGAGTTTGGTACAAGGGATGAACCAATGGGACTTTCTTGAAGTGCGGGTCCGTGAATCGATTGTCCAGAGCCATTTGACCGGTCTACCATCGAACGTAACGTGAATTGTTTCCATGATATTTCGGGTTCTCTTGTTGTAGATTCCGTAACCCTTCTTGTTTGGTGCATAACCAACAAAAACTCCAATATCTGCCTTTGCTCTTAATTTACCTAAGTCTTGACCATCATTCGTTGGATAGCACAAAGCACCAAACACACGAAGGTAGGAGAGATTAGGTTTTCGTTTATGAACAAGTTCATATGGAGTTTTTCTATGAGAGGTGTGTATAAGGGAACGATTTTGGGTGTAGCAAGCAGTGGAAATGGCTTCACCCCATAGAAACATTGGAATCTTTGAATAAATTAGCATTGTTCTTGTGGCTTCCACAAGAGTTCAATTTCGTCTTTCAACTACACCGTTCTATTGAGGAGTTCGTGGAACACTTCTTTGATGACTGATTCCAACACTTTCATAAAACTAAATTAAGTCTTTGTTAACAAACTCTGTGCCATTGTCTGTTCGAACTATTTAGACTGTATTGTTGAGTCGAACTTGAAGTCGTTTGATTAGTTTGATGATGACATCTCGAGTTTCATCCTTTGTCCTCAAAAACTTTACCCAAGTAAATCGAGAGTAGTCATCAACAACTACTTGAATTTATTTCTTCCCATTTAGCGTTTGCACTCTCATTGGTCCGCACATATCCATATGAAGGGTATGAAGAACTTCCATTACTGAATTTGTGGGTTTTGGTTTGTGGGCATATTTCGTGCTTTTACCCTATTGGCAAGCTGAACAAAGATGATCTTTTTCATATTTTAACTGGTAAGCCTCGACAAGATCCTTTCTCGAAAGGTTATTAATGGTGCCGAGGTTCAAGTGATTGAGACGACGATGCCATAACCATGACTTTGTTTTAGAAGCCTTTGACAACAAGCCGATTGGAGAAGACTTCATCATGTCTTCGATAGAGATGGTGTATAGGTTAGAACCACGAGTACCTCTTAATAATTCCACATTATCAAGTTCTCTAACGGCAAAGTATGTTTTCTAAAGGCCAACTCTAGATCGAATCACGTAATTGACCAACAGAGAACAAATTATGACCAAGACCTTCCACATAATATACCCCGGAGATTACACTTTTGCCAACTACATAATCACCATAACCCATAATTGCTCCAAAATGGTCGTTCCCGAATCTAAAAATCCCGATGAATTTACTCACGAAGTTCATGAGTCGCACCGGTCTCCTCATATGCTTGGAATGCCGAGTCCAAGTACCACGTAACGATTTGAACGATCCTAGCAGTTGAACACGCACAAGAATGGATAATCGATAATTGGGATCCCCATGCAAGAATGGGTTCCACTTGGTTAGTGATGTGATTGGAACACCCATGTCGAAATAGAAACACCCATATCAAAATGAAGCAATGGAATCATTAGGAATAGATGCAGTTGCCGTGTCTCAGATTTGACCTATTCAAAGTATGTTCACTTCTTAAAGGAATAGTTTTACCAAGAGGCATCCATTTTCTAGTGGGCATTGTCTTAGCATTTTGAGGGCGTAACCTGATTGACCTTATGGCCAAAAGGTATCCATTGATAACCTATCTTACTAAATGTTCTTCCTGTGGGTTTCCACTATTTTCTAACTTTCTTTCGCTTTGCCTTTTAGTCTTCTTTGCATGATTTTTAGCATTAACAATTTTAATGGCATTTGACAAAGATTAGACAAAGCATTCAAACCATAATCATGATTAGCAATAGAATTCAAACAGACATCATTACATGGTTTGCAAATAGTATCGAATTCAATTAATTACAAGACGCTTTATGGCTAATACTAGAATCAACACGATTCGTTTTATTCAACTCAAACTTAAAGTTCCTAGGTTGGTCTTCTACTCTCTTCCAATGCACATTCTTAGCTTGCGAGGTCCTATCTTGATTGGTATTGCCTGAAGGCTTTGACCCGCTTGCTTTAATGTCACTGATTACTCCTGTAGAGGTAATTATGGGAACATTAGTTGGTTGATCTACTTTTTGCATTCCTTAACTAGATGTGCAAGGGTCTCAGACTACTAGAAGGCACATTGGTGTTTACTTTCTTAAAACTGGGCCTAGAATGGTTTGAATTCTTGGCACTAGGCATAGAACAAGACATCACAGCTTTGCCTTTTGCACCTAAGGATTTAGGACATGTTGCAATTACACATTCTAGTAGCTCTTGAGATTGTTTGGCCTGAATGCAAGCAAACCTAATTTCTCTATCAAGGGGTTTATTAATGAAGTCCTCTTCAACAATCTCACGGAGACATTCTAGATTATCCTTAAGGAGAGCACAATAGTCATGAAACGCAGATTCATTATTCCTAAGATGAGGAGGAATATATTTAACATACAAGATATTTGCAGTCCGAGGATGACTTTGATGCAACATTCTTATTAAAACAAGTGGCAGCTTTCCCATTTTCCGACTCACTCGATTCTTAATTTCCTTTTGTAAAGACGTTATTTTTCGTTGTTTTGGTCACGAGTGACTTTCATTGAATCATATAACTCTTTAAAGTGTCGTTTAACCTTTTCATTTTCTTCTAGAAAACTCTCGTTTTCCTTTTGTGAGGCATTAACTAAGTTTTGAAGATGAAAAGTTTGAGAGTACTGAGAATCTAAAGGAGGAGGCATTTGGGATCCAGTCACATTGTTCTTTTCACCCTTTAATTGAGAGATTTGGGCTTTCAACTTTCTGATCGTGTTACAATGCACTCGAATCTGTTCATCACGTTTGCTAATTTCAAAAACTGCATCAAATTTAGGAACATCCAAGGATGTCTTGACATTTGAGGTTTTAACATTTTCTTTCAGATGTTGATATTTTAATTGCAAAGTAAGATGCTCAACTTCCAATTTAGAAAACTGTTTTACCAGGTTATCATGATCATCCTGTTCAACCTTATCATGCAGTTTAGAGTTAGTTTTTCAAGCTCAATGACACGATCATGGGAGACTTTCTGAGCAACAGATAATTCATGAAATTGAGAAGCATTAATGGAACAATTTGTAGCAGTGTAAAACACATCTTGAGCAATACATTCCGAAATAAGATTCTCATTCAAGGTATGCAAGTTCTTCCTCTCAATCTCATTATATTTTAATGCTCGCTCATAGTCACAAACCTCAACTATCATTGCATCAAATTCCTTTTCCATTCCTTTAATATCTGAATCAATCCCCTTTTTAAGACTCTCAAAATGATCTTTTAGTTGTTTAAAGAAAGGCATGACCTCAGTTAAATAGCATTCTTTTATTTGCTCAAAACCCCTTTCCTCTTCAGTTATCCCAGTAGGTGTGATCCTTTTCTTACAAGTTTTCTCAAAATTGACAAATAATTGAAAAATAACATATTGACTGATTAAGGTCTTGCTCTTAGTGGCAATAGTTCTAGGAACTAAATGCATTGGTGAATTTGGAGGATACACACGTTCGCTGCATTTTCCTAAGGGGAGGGTTTGTAACAACAAAATTCTCTCGCTTTTGCTTATCTAAGTCCTTTTTCCGTAACACTTGTTCGTGTGTTAACAACGTTTGAGGCTTAAACTTGTTTAAGGAAATCCAGTTTACCTTCTTGTAATCATGGGGTTTGATCGTTATGTTATTCTTTTACATTCGTGATCTTCTAGCTTCTTATTCATTTTCTCCCCCTAGATGCATCATCTAATTTTCTATCTTCCTCTTCCTGCACTCAACGCAACTAGGTTTTCGCTCTAGGTTTAAGAATCTCATTTCCATCATAGATCACCTTATTAGCAGCTCTAGCCTTTTAATGACCTCTGGATTTAGTTCCTCAACAAGGGGAATGCTATGCTTATCGCTTAAAACTCTATGTTTAGTGATCAAGTGAGCAGTCTGAATGGTATTCCCTTGTATGTACAACTTATTTTCAAGCTTGTTTTTCAAAGTCTTTAGATTGGAAAAATCATTCAAAAGTTTTGATTCCTTAGCATGAAATTCCTGCTTAAGCACTTTAACATTTTCTTGAAGTTCATGTTTTTGCTTAGCAGTTTTAGAAAGCTTTTCTTGTAAGAAGTTTAACTCTTGTTTTAACACTTCTTCTCTAAAATTACTTTTCTAATAATTGTACGCATTTGGTTATCCAACTCCTGCTCATGAGTAGTTAATTCAAACATAGCTCGTTGTTCATAATAGCAACACGCTCTTTATAGGCATTAAGTTCTAGAGATACCGTAATCATCGGGCACATGCAAAGTATTCATAAAAACATAGTCATCATTGACTACATAAGATACATCACTTGGTACAATCTCACTTTCACTTTGTTTCACATATTGATCATATGGGACAACATTAATATTTCCCATATTTTCAATATTCGACTCAATAATACAGCTTGATTGTACTGTCATGTATCTTTTGCTCATCAACTTCATCGTATAGTTTTAGTACCTCAGAAATGATTTTGTCTTTGGATGGACCAGTTTGTGGTGATGAAGAGACTTTAGGAGGGACCATTGGAGAAATGCTAGCCATGAAAATTGTTTGTGCAGTAGGTTCATCATCAACGCCGAGTCGTATGCATCACAATCACGACTTGAAAGGCATTCTCGATGATTGTTTCCTATCTCCTGAATTGGCGCTCATCCACATCCGCATCATATGTCTTGGCATTTCCTCAAGAAGAAACAACAACTCTTCTTCATCCAAAGCTGCACCATTATCCCGAGCTTGAACAAGCAACATCTTATCCCTCAAGTACTCGATTCCGAGGGCGCTTTTGGCGATGTGCGTCCATGCAATATGTCCTCACCTCCACGCTTGTAACACTTGATCGGCTTTGCTTGTCCCCTGATTTCCATTCCTTCCCTATTCGATTTGCCACATATCCTCTACCAACTCCACCTCTTCCTTGTTCGTATCGCTTTTCTTGAATCGCGCACCATAACCTTCCCATCTCTCGAGTGGCTTGATTGTGTGGATTGGATGTCATGAGGTTATTGTTGGTGTGTGGAGAGAGTTCATGTTTTGACTAATCATGAGAGCCATTAATGAAGTTTCCCACGGCCTGCATCAAGATCGCCTTGTTTGAACATTGGATCAAGAATGAGTTTGTGATTACCATTACCCATGGGTATAACTTGAGATGCTTTGGTGGTAATTCAATTGTTTGAGTAGAAGGCGCTTGAATCATTTGATGAGCTTGTCTCTCCCTGATTGATTTTGAACTGATAAAGAATCCTTTTTTCAAACATAGCATGTCTCTCATTCTCAAGAAGGAAGGCATAGAGTTGCTCATAGTTTGTATTCTTCAATCCTTTGGTTAGCTTCACCGAGGTGACAAACTTGTGCCATTCGGGATTCATGTTGTTCACAAACTTTGAGTTCAGCTGAATGTTTGGCATAGTCATTCTGATGTTCCTCATGTCATTAACAAGCTTGTGGAATCTCACATAATACTCATAGACACTCTCATCCGGTTTCATCTTGAAGTGCTCAAATTCATCATAGAGTTGTGATTCTCTTTCTTCCATAGTTAATTCGTAAACCTGAAAAAGCATCTTGACATTATCCCACACCGCCTTGGCTTCAGTGTTGTGATTGATAAGCTTGTAGATATCTTTTGGAACACCTTGAAGTATGATGTTAGAAGCCCGATATCGCGATCGAATCTCTTTTTCTCCTTATCATTGAGCTCATCATATGTCTTTGGTCTATCTATACCATAGATCATTGTTCCATCTGCAGATGTATCAATTAAGTCTCTTGTAGTCTCAATCGATAAGGTCCTTCATCAATCGATTTGAGAATGTTGACCCCATTTTCCTTTCCAAGACAATATAGTCTGATTCTTTGAGCCCAAGAGTCATAGTCAGTTCTGTCAAGCATGGGTGGACGAGTATCTGAACCAAATGCTTGAACATCCTCTAAACAAGTGGAGATGATTGTAGGTACGTTGGGAGACATGTTTAAAGATTACACGGGATTTTATAACTCAATGATTAAACCGGAAAATAGATTATTTCGCGGGATTTTACTAAATCAAGAGAAAACCGTATTACACACAAAAATCAACCAAGTCTCTAAGATTCCTTGAACCAAGTCGCTAAGCACTAAGTTGCTAAGTAATAACAAAACAAGTCGCTAAGTTCCAAAACGCTAAAAATTTTGACAAAGAAGTCGCTATGCACCAAGTCGCTAAAATGTCAAGTCGCTAACACCAAGTCGCTAAGAAACTTAAAGAACAAGTCGCTATCAAAATTGAAAGCAAGTCGCTACCTTACCAAGTCGCTACCCGTAGTGGAGAATCCACTAAGTGTATTGTTTGTCGGCTTGTCTCAAAAGGCAAGTCGCTATGACCAAGTCGCTACCAAGACACACTACAACTCGCACCATCAAGCAAGTCGCTACCAAGAAATTCACCGATAGCCAAGTCGCTACCAAGAAAAACTTTAAAACACACTTTTCAATCCAAAACAAGCTCAACCACAGTGATTCAAGCTTACCAAATCAAAACCCAAGTACATACAATGATCCTAAACACAAAAGTACACCCAAAATTCAAACTTTAACACAAGAAATGAACCAAATGATGCAAAAACTACTAAACTTTTTCAAACTCAAAAACCATCTAAAACCACTAGAAATCCAAGGATATGTAAGAGATGATCTAACCATGGCTCTTGATACCATTTGTAACATATTGGATTTCACATACACATCAAACCATAAACAAAGTAGGCGTACACAATGGTTTTAGAGAGAGAAAGTTAGAGGTTTGGCAACTTTAGTGAGAGAAAGAAAAATCTTATTATGAGCTCCAACTCTCTACCTTGGGAGGTAGAGAGTATTTATAGTCATTACATAAAACGCCACCTGCCGGCTGTGGATCAGGCATACAGTGGGTAAAGACCCGTCCGTCCTCCACGGTGTTACTAAACTAAATACTACATAACAATAAATAACTACGACTACGAGCTTTCTAACGATTGCATATACTTGAGGTGACCGACACTTTAACTACTGGATTTTCCAAATCCTAACAAACTAGGTTAACACCACTATTCCTCTATTGATTTCCTTTCTACCATTTAATTGCTTTTATATTCTGCATTCGTAGTTTAATTAATTAAAACCCTATCAAACCATTTATATTCTGTGACAATTAGACTTAGTAATTATCCGACACACATAGCTCTTGGTACGACCTCGGCTTTACCATTTACTACACTACACACGACCAGGGTACACTGCCTGCTAGTGCATTAGGGTAGACCATAGGTATAGCGAGACACTATAAATATTAAGACCTGGTCAGTAAAACCTGCATCAACTCTACTACACTAGGATATAATGCTTGTGGAATGGATGTCTGCAGATTTTCTGGAAAATTAAGACCTGAGAATTTTCAAAAATTTATAAGTAGCACAGAAAATGAGAGAAAGTAATAAGCTATTTCTACTCCTCCCGACGCCGCCGTTGTACTTCCCGGCGCCAAAGTTATCCCCGATAAACTAGTCACGTGATTTTTCGAAAAATTATACCTTTAAAATATGGAAAAGTTCCTGCAAAACATCTATTATGACTCGATACAAGCATTTGACTCTAACAAACACACATATATATCTTTTCAATAATCGTAATTTTCATGTTCACGCTCTTTAAAAAATGTGTGTAATCTTCCCTACACTTATCCCTTTTGTAAAATACCTTTTTATGTAATTAAGACGAGGTTAAAGACAAAATAAAGCATTTTCACAAGTTCAAACATGAGAACAAGGATACTGAAAAGATATATGACACACAAACAAGCAAACAATTAAGCATGGGTTGCCTCTCACGAAGCGCTTTTCTTTATTTTATGAGTCTTGTAGCTAGACTCGAAGTCTTGCTCTATTGGTCTAGGCACGCACGCGTGCTCCATCTAAGCCATTCCAATGTTCTCTCACTTTTCTTGTACTCATCTCCTAATCTAGGCATTTTTTATAGTACCTTTCATTCTTTTTATAAGTATGCCTAAGTCCCCGTTATTTATCTCTTTCACTAAGTATCGGAATAGGAGCCATCCGATTGCATGCCTCTATATCTTTATGCTTAAACCTAGGATGCGTACGGGGCATTTGATAGACAAAATCTTCAACTCCATCGGAGAATGTGATTAGACCATCAATCATCCGTTCATTCAACCTAGTCATTCTCTTAAAGTTTGTTCCAAATATTACTTGAGTGAGGCTTCCGTCAATGAATTCTCCTAAATCTTCTAAGACCATGAATTCAACCACATAGGCAAAAATTCCAACAAACACATCCAAGTAAGTGACCGCATCAACAACATTATCCCCTTGATACGCTAATTCATTTACCTTAATTTTGTTATATAGATTTCTTGAGATTAAGTTTAAAGGTAAGAATGAGTGCAAGTTAGCATCAAAACTTTCAAATCCTATCTTACAAGGTAATTTCATGTTAAATGGGCCATCAACCTCAATCCTACACCTAGGGTCAAAGGGAGAAATCTTCTTCCATTTCAAAATTAACTTCATCGATGACCTTCCCGTTATCAAGTGCCTCACCATAGTCAAATTCTTCATCAGAATCCGAGTCATAGAAAGGACTATGTTGTTGCCAATTTATTTCATTATGCCCTAGGTGATTTCCAAAGTGGTGAACGTGTGAAAGGTTTTGTGGGATCATGCTTATTTCGGGATTGGGAGGGTCAAGGTTGGGAGGGTAGTGCAAAGTTTCTACGGCGAAAGATGCGAATCATGGTGAGTGGTGGGGTTTACGAACAATTTCACGAAGAAGGGGGATAGACTACGAGGAAGCTAAAAATTAGAAAAAATCTTACTTGATATGAATCAGGAAAGGGAACCTAAACGAGATAGAAATCTAACTAGCTATTCTATTCCCCGGCAGTGGCGCCAAAAACTTGATGCGCGTTTAATGCGTTCGGGGTCAAAGGAACTTTCTTTTCGTCGAGCAAGTTTTTCAACACCCTAAGCAGTGAACCTAATCGTTGTAGTGTAGTATTGGGTAAGCCTCGGGTATTGATATTGTTCTCTAGGGGAATAGGAATGATAGTGAGAGATGTACTACGCTAAGGCTTGAGGTTGAGGAAGATTAGTTTTTATCTTTTTATATTTTTTTATAAAGCTAAGGGTAAAATCTCGGGGTTTGGATTTGGGGGTTGGTACTTCTACCGATTACTCTACTTATCTAATTATCTAAACTAAGGGGTAGTCTATGTATATTGATGTGTGCTCGTATGATAATTAAAAATGTGTTTACCTAGATACTATTACTCCCTAGTTATCTTTTATTGGTGGTTGAATTCTCACGACCTTATTCTTAACGCGTTGTATTTTCTAAGGTCGTAAGGTATGCTTTTATCCTTAACTCTTTGAGACTACCTTAAGGTGATTGCCTATGAAAACTCTAAGTTTCATAAACTAACACTAAGGTTATCTTTGGATATTTAGTCTACGATTCCACTAGTGACTATAAACTAAGGTTCACAAAGATTACTCAAGCATTAAAAACACAACGATGGCCTATTGCAATCCTAAGCCAATTACAATTAAGATAAGAGACAACCAATCAATAATTAATAACTAGGTTTCATAGATCCAAGCAAACACACAAGAAATTTAGCCGGACATGTTAAACATGCGAGCATACACACATACAATCGAAGACATAATGAAATCAATGAAGTAAATTACTTATCTTGGTGTAAAATAGGGTATGAGAACCCTAAGATATCGGCCCAAACCGACCAAAATCGTTTTAGGTTTTACTCCACAAGTCTACCTCCTAAAATTCTGAAAATTCGATTTCTATATATAAGATTACAAATGCGACGTCGTCACCTTATAGTCGGGACGCCATCAGATCGCCGTCATTAAGGTTTCGTCTTGGCCAAGTCATCCTTGGGACGGCGTCACGTTGTGGTTGTGACGCCGTCAGTCTTTAACTCTAACGTCGTCTGAATCTGGATCTAGGCCATCTGGTAAGAAAAGTATTAGTGACGCCCTTACTCT